>OX411306.1:77013895-77613895 GCA_948150685.1 Rhaphigaster nebulosa | reverse complement strand
GCTTTTAGTAGAATGCTCAATCAACAAAAAAGAATAAGTAAAAAAATGAAGAATATTATAACAGTGTTTAGCAATAAACTATTGCATTTAATCCTAGGTTTAATTCTAATATGATGTGCTTATTAATTTACTTGAAGAGGAAACTGAAACAAACACAAAAAAAAGAAGGAAGTAATTAAAAATTAAATAATTTACTTTCAATCAATAAAATAACTAGTTAGTATTCAATTCTAACATTGAATATGGTATAGAATGATAATGATATATGATAATATAGAATTATCATAATGAACACAAAAGTCATATTACTATAAGTTCTATTCAGAATTGGGCAAAAATTAACCCATTTACAATTGATGACTAAATTTTTAGTCACAAAAAATAATTATGACTAATGACTATTTATTTTTTTATTAATTTGTCACTTCAAACCACTAAAAATTTAGTTATTATTAATGATTAATATTTTAGTTGCAGTCGATTTTTATATTTCAAAACAAAAGAGTGCTAAATCTTTATAATTTGAATATTAATATAAAAGTATTTCAATATTTTCGTTATTGAAGTTCATTATTATGTTATCGAAGTTTTGCTAATTCAGATTTTCAGATCATGTGCTCACTTGTCAATTTATTTAAACATTTCAGATTTCCTCCATATTGAAGTCTATTATTGGGTTAAAGAACTTTTTTTTTTTAATATAGTGAGCGTGCATCAATTTTCAAAGATACTAATTATGAATTTGGTATAAATTCAATTAATTATTACATTTAAAGAATTCTCAGGTACAGTGATCGTGTAGTAGGTTACTATGAAAGCAAATTGCGAATTTAAAGATGGCATACTCAAATATGGATTTAGTTTAACGTTTTGGATATCCTCAAGATCCATTATTGGATTATTGAAGGCGTTTATTATGAAAATACTATTCATTTTGAGATCGCGTGCTCATGCATATTAGGTTTTTAGATTTCTTCCATGTTGTAATCGATTATTTGATTATTGGAGGTGCTTTTTTTTTCAATATAGTGAGCGTGCATTAGTTTTCGAAGATACTAATTATAAATTTCGTAGCAATTCAATTAATTATTACTTTTAAATAATTCTTTTGTACAGAGATCGTTTAATAATTGGACTAATTATTTATCAAAATGAAATTTTAATTTAAAATCAATGACAAAAAATGAATTCGATTTTTTTAGTCATTTTTCTCATCAGATAAAATTTCAGTCATTTTGAGTAAACTGTTATTTATGGTCAAAAAATTCTGACTGAAAATTTAGTCTGATAAATTTTCAACCGACTAATGCCCAACTCTGGTTTTATTACACGAAATATGACTGCTATTGGATTTTATTAAAGAACCAGGTTTTGAAATAAATAAGAATAAAATAAAATAAAATAAAATATATATATATATATATATATATATATATATATATATATATATATATATATATATATATAAAAATAGCAGTAGAAATGGTGATGATTTTGATGATAAAGACAGAAACATTTAAGCATAGAGAAATAAATATAGAAGATACATCATAGAGGATACATACACTTGAACCATATAGGGTAAATGCAGTACTTAGGTCTCTGAGGAGACGATGCAACTTTTTTCTTTTTCTTCCTTGCCAAGTGGAAATATAAGAATTCAGCAACAATTATTCACTAGTGCCAAGAAGTATAAATTTTTTATTCATCACTTATTCCAGTTACGGCATTAATCTTTCCATAGCCTTCCAGTTGCTGGCACTATTCTTCTACTCCTTTAGGCTACAAGATTGTATTAAACTGGACCCACTGTTGTCTTTCAACCATAAATGAATTCTTTGAACAGAGGAAAGTTTTCCAGACTCATTAATTAAGGAAACTCCTCCTTAGTATGGAAGTATATTCCCACGGTTCTCATTATTGTGGCCCTCAATGCCTTAAAGCAGAGCAGATCTTTACCAGATTCTCAACTTCATCTGAAATACCGTAAGTGTGGCATTGGAGATCAACATTTTTCCTAAGGCTATGAACCTTAGCTCGAAAACCCCTATGCCCTATGAGGAATTATGAAATCCGATAGTCCGGGAGGACATATTGTGTGTAGACGAGATTGTACAATGGGAAAGTATTTTCGAACTTCTTTAATAGTTGAGAAGGATATTTCCTTTTTATGGATAAATAATAATGAATGAGTTTTTATTTGTAGAAAATAACATCATTTTCTTAATAATTAATAATAATGCTTAATTCCCTACAGTGGAGCAGCAATATTTTAATAAAAACTGATGTGCAAAGCATTGTTAGAAAGTGTTATATGGATCGAAGACATGGCTCCTCAGCATGATCTAAGGAAAAAAATTCCTAGCAATAGAAATGGATTTTTGGAGGAGAGCAGCAAGGATATCAAGGGGTCAGAAACATTGTTATAAGGGAGAAAATGGAAGTAAGATGCATGATAAATATAATATATAATGTGGATTTAGAAGATCCCTCAAAATTAAGCACTAAGCATAATGCCAGTCATATAAAAACCAATGTTTTTCTTATATCAATATTCTCAAGTATACATCATTTAAACATATTGTTGAGCAGGTTTAGTTTTTGTATAAATAAATCAGATAAGCTGATTAGATACTCTTCTGTGCTAATGATTCTATTGCTTTAAAATAAATTTTATTGATTAAATAAAATATAAATTGTTATAACTTACCTATAGGGATAACCATGTGCTTTTGATCTGAATATTGACAGTATAATACTGAAAAATACATTCACTATGACCAATCCAACAATGGCGAATATCTGCCTCATTCTGACATCTCCCTTTCTAGAACCAGCATCAGTCATCATTATCATTCCAATTACAATCGCAGCATCTAAAGCTAAGAGTAAAGGACTATACAAGAAATTTTGAGTTATAGTTATTAAAATGTTAAAAATAATCTATCTGAATTGTTATTCACGGACAAATTAGATAAGCAGAATGTAGTTTTAATAACTCAAACAATGAAATTTAATTAAACATATTTGTTATTAAAATTTGGAGCTTTCAGCACTTTTACCAGTAACTTTTAATAGATAATAACTGATTAATAGATCTATGATTGATAAGAAGATAATAACTGATTGATAGATAATTCTTTAAAATAAAATAAAAAATATTACTTTTTCTGGGCTAATATAAATATTTATGCTAATATAATTTATCATGGGAGAATATTTAATTATAGATAAAGAGCACATTATAAAAAAATTAATTTTCTTTTAATAATTTGACTATGCGATATCTGATAAATAAAAACTCAAATAGAAGAAATTCAGAAAACAAAATGCTTTGCTTTTTTTAGAAAATATTTAGTTATATTATTATTAGTTAATTGCATTTATTTAAGTTAATTATTAGATAGTTATGTGGTTATTAGTAATACTATAAGTTACATAACTATTCTAACGCTGCTGGCTAAGGATTAAAACTACTATGGATGTTCAAAAAATTTGGGAATGTTTTTGAAATACATTTGTTCATATATAAAATGTATTATTTCATTAAAATAAGGCAAACAATTGTAATTAAGAAAAAATAATACACATATAAATAATTATTTATTCTAAGATAGGAATAGAGATTAGATTCAATTAATTAATAAAACTGAATAACAGTTCGTGAGCAAATGACACTAAGATTACAAAAAAAAAATTGTTTTCATGAAAAAGGATACTTAATACAACGACTATATATGATTCCAAAACGAATTGTCCTTGAGAAGATCCATGGATATAAGCTACACCATTATGGCTATGGTGCACAAAAGGTGGACCTCTAATATGATTCCACATTTGTCCAGAAACCATGGCAAAACAGAAGAACTGGAAAAAAATTTAACCTCTTTTTTTTTTTACATATTTAGGATAATGGCATAAAATAGTATCACAAAGCATATACATAAATTGAACAGGTAAGAAAAGTTTATTAGAGAAAGCTTTCCCAAAAGTATAACCATTTAAAATATCTGATGTGGGCAACACATGACACTTCCTTGTACGCCTATTAAATTATAAATCCGTGGCTCAAAAAGTAATACTGAATTTGGTTACTAGTTTCCGAAAATTGACACTCGGCGTCCCGACATCCATCTATTGACACACACATCCAAAACACACACTTTTGTTACTGGAGGTCTCATTCCGTTATTATATGTCGTTTTCCTTCAGTAGGTAACTAGTTTCCTAGATATTTCTCCATGTTCCGTGACAACAATAAAACAATAAAAAATGGAGAGGAAAATCAGTATTTTACATTCTATTTTAACACTTAAAACAAGTAATAAAAATGTTTAATTGGATTGGAAACCAAATTGCGTTAGTAACCTTTATTATTGAAACATATGATTTCTCTTTTAATTTAAATATAATTTTTGATGTAAGCTTATTATGACCTTCAAGTAAAGTACCCTTTTCGGCTCACGAATTTTAACCAAAATCTATTAAATACATTTATATCAATATAAAAGTCCTATTTACCAAATTTGAGATGTTTTACATTATAATTTAATATAATTTTTGATGAAAGTCTAATATGATCTTCAAGTAAAGTACCGCTTCCGGTTTTCCAATTTAGAAAAAAATCTAGTTATGTTATTTAAATCAATATATAAATTATAAATACTAAATTTGAGAAGTTTAGTATAATATTTTAATATAATTTTGGAAATCATTTATGTCCTTCAAGTAAAGTACCACTTCCGGTAATCAAACAACGACCAAAAAGGGAGGTTCACAACTAGATTTTACAATCATAAATACAAAATTGTAACTTTCTACAGCTAACAGTTTTTGAGTTATGCGAAATACGAACGTACGTACAGACGCCACGACGAAACTAGTCAAAATGGATTCAGGGATGGTCAAAATGGATATTTCCGTTGAAATCTGAAAATTTTCGCGATTACAATACTTCCTTTACTTCGTAAAAGGAAGTAAAAACAACAAATTAATTGATAAATAAGGAAAAAAAGAAATAAATGGTATTCTTAAGAAAAAATTAAATGATGATTTACCATTGTTTTTCTTTCCTGTTCAGTGTATATCAGACACTACAATACTTACCACAGCACAAACACCCCAAAGAGATTTATTATATAAGAAGTCTAAATTATTTCTTCTCATATACAGGAAACCAGCAACGAGGATAAAAAGCATAATCATACCTAGAGTTCCAGAATAGTTTGGGGGTCGGAAAACTCTAATCTATGGATAAAAAAGTTTAATTTAAGAAATAACTAAAAGAAAAAAAATTATATTAATAACAAATTATAGTTGTAAAGCCATTAAAAAAAAGTTTCTATTGACTAGATGGAAATGTTCAATAAAGAATATAACAATAGTACTTGGCTAATAATAAATAAAAAGGCATAACTACCAAAAGCTATGTCCACACTGGTCGATTTTCCATTCAATATCAATTTCAACATCGCTACCTAATCCTCTCATACCATGACTATTTGAGTAAGTTCCTTTTATAAATTATTTCTTCATTTCAATATTATCACTACCTATTTCATTGTCAAATAGTTTCTTTAAAAAATTATTCATTTGTATTCCAAAATTATCGAAAAGGAATTGTTTGTTTGTACTTTTACTTGAGATGATATTAAATAAAAAGATAAAAAATAAAAAGTTTGCTATTAATGTCATTTTCATTAGAAAATTATCATATTTCTTATTTGAATTCATCAAATTTATTAATTAATGAGAAAAGGACACAAATTCTATAATTTGTATATTATTTGAAAAAACAAATAAAACTTTTATTATCCAATCTACAAATCAAAATGTCATCTTCTTGTCAAGAAATTTTAACACACTGTTAGTATTTTTACTTGAGACGACATTTCAGCCCTATATAGGCCATTTTTAAATATAAAAAATAAAGATTTGTTTACAGTGTTATTTTTATTAGAAAATTAATATATTTAGCATTGATTTCTCATTTTAATTAATCAAATTTATTAATTAATGAGATTTAAGAGAAACCTATAACTTTTCTATTTTACAAGTTTTGTCAAAAAAATTTAAATTTTATAAATTATAGAGGGGCACTGGCCCTAACCAGTGTTGTAAATATTTATTCAGAAAAAAATATAATAAATGATGAGTAAAACATATTTTATTCATGAATAATTATTATCAATAATTTTTTCAAATACAAAAATCATTCGAATGAAAAAATATATTTAAATAAAAAAAATGTATTGGAATAGAAAATAATAATTTAAATATTAAAAAAAAATACATGCAATGTTTTTTCTCTATGAAATTCCCAAAATTCAAATCACATGCGAATCCAACTCCCTTGGATTTCCATTCGACATTTTCGAGTGACAACTATTCTAGAAGTCAGAATGT
The DNA here is from genome assembly GCA_948150685.1 of Rhaphigaster nebulosa. Lineage (NCBI taxonomy): Eukaryota > Metazoa > Arthropoda > Insecta > Hemiptera > Pentatomidae > Rhaphigaster > Rhaphigaster nebulosa. The sequence continues at coordinate 77,607,490 of OX411306.1, read as the reverse complement.
CCCTTCCCTGTCTTGTGAAGAAATTTAAAATTTTATAAATTACAGAAATTCGTTCATGCTCAGTGGGTGAAAAATACTATTTTTAAGGTATTGAAAAAATCATTCTATTTTTACAATTGTAATGACCTTTTCAAATACATTTATGAAATAATTGTCGGTATTATTATTATTGCAACTCATTTTTGTTCTTGGTTCAATTTTTCTTTATAATCAATAACAGCTTTACCACACTATACAGTACATGAAACAAAAAATATATAATCGTTTTTTAAGCCAATCATAATATCCCACAGAGTACAAAAAACAAAACAATAACAAATATTTTGTTAGAAGATATCTTCCGAACGCAGTCAACCTCAGATCCAAAATCTATTATTTTTTTTTTTATTAAAACAATAGTCCTAATAAAATAGTAAAACAGATAGGAGCTTCGTCCCGTCTGTTAGATTTTGCGAATTGAATAAAATTGTTGTTTCCTAATCTTTGAAGGAGCGTTCATTTGAAATGAAAGGATTAGTGGCCATCAAGTAAACATCAAGAAACATTCTGTCTTGCGTACCAGTTCTCTAAAATAATTTGAGAAAAAATATGTGAAAATGTGTAGGTGTCATTGTGGTTTGCATAACTATTATTTTTTATTTGAGTGTATTTTAATGTTTAAATTATTATTTTCTAATAGAATATTTTTATCCTATGCAAATACATTATTTTATTTGAATAATTATTTGTATTTGATTACTTACTGAAAAATGATGAATAAATTTAAGTTTAATTCATTATTTATAACTTTCTTCTAAATAAAATTTGCCCAACACTGATTACGGCCAATGCCCCTCTAATTTATAAAATTTAAAATTTCTTGATAAGACGGTGATATTCTGACTTGTAGAATAGATAATACAAGTTTTTTTCCCCTCCAATAATATACAAATTAAAGGTTTTGTTTCTTTTTTTTATCTCATTAATTAATAAATTCGATTAGTTAAAATGAGAAAGTAATGCTAAATATATTAATTCTCTAATGAAAATAATACTAGAACCAAATCTTTATTTTTATTTTATATCATCTCAAGTAAAAAAAAAAAAACATACAATATATTACTATTACTTTTGGATAGTTTTGGAATACAAATGAATTATTTGTTTAAAGAAAATATTTGATGAATGAAATAGGTAGTGATAATAATGAAATAATTTATAAAAGGAACTCACTCAAATAGTCATGGTATGAGAGGATTAGGTAGCAGTGTTGAAATTTTAATTGAATGGAAAATCGACCAGTGTGGACATAGCTCAAAGTCTTCTTGACTGGGCGAATAACTGAAAAACCACTTCTAACAAGCATGTTCAACAACCAGAACTTTTAGTAAATAAAATTGCAGCTGTAAGCAAGTATTACTTTCATCATACCTTGTTTACATGATTAACATGTACACACCTCACCTGCACATCTGTTCTTTCGGCAATCCATTTGGCTATTGACTCTGCTGCGAATCCAACCCTTTGAATATCAAAGGTATCTGCATTCTTTGGTTTTCCTTTAGAAGGAAAATGCATAAAAACTGGAGCTGCATTCAGTCTTAGCTATAAATAGAAATATACATGTCAAAACATCAAAAATACAGCTATAAAATTTTAATGCAAAGACATTAAAAATAGTATGAGGTTTAGTTTATGAAAGACTTACCATTTGGAATACATCTGACCCCTCATCAAAATCAACCATAGCAAAAAAAAGTTTATTTGAATAAGTTTGAGAGTAGCGGAATGAATTAGCAACAATAGTAAATTCATCATTTGCGTGCCTGTAAAAGTGATAAAAAATTAATAAATAAAATCAATTAGAAATATCTTACTGCGTAGTGGTACATGAGCAGAATTGATATATGGCATGAGCCATAAATCAATAAACTCTATAAATTCTGTAATGAACTTCACAAATTGTTATTTACACCTGGAAGAGCTTGATCAAAATAAGAACTAATAGTTACAAAGTCCATAAGATTTGACTATCAGGCAATAAATGATTATTTATATATATATATATATATATATATATATATATATATATATATATATATATATATATATATATATATGAAAAGTTTAAGGTCTTTATGAAAAATTATTTAGGCAAGTTTCATCAAAATTGTTAGAGCCATTTTCGAGAAAATTGTAAAAAAGTGTAAAATTGATTATATAAAGTGGCACTTCCAGTTAGTCGATTTTAACCATTTCTATATCGTACAACTTTTAGTTTTTAAACTAGGCTGTTCACATACACAGAGACAGACAGACACACCGACCATTTTGCGAGACTTGTTTATTTGGACTCAGTGGAACTGGAATTCGAAAATTTTCACGATCGCAATACTTCCCCTTATTATATACTTTGTATATAGGTAAGAGACAATAAAAAACACTGAACATTTGTAATAATGGATGTAATAATAATGGATAATGGTTTAATAAACAGGTATTCAAAAGTTCATAAAAAAAAAAAAAAAAAAAAAACCAACTTTAAATATGATTTTTCAACAATTGTGAATTGTAACACTATCCAAGTCAATGAGTGATATATTTATACATAGCAGATCAAGTACTGTACACTATAAATATATGCTTAAATCTATATCTTCTCTAGAATGAGCATATACATTTGAAGCAGTAACAATTGAAATAAATACAACGTTGAATGCACTATTGAATGCATAATGAGTAAAAAAAGGTAAAATGAGGCCTTAATGCGAGAATAATTAAAAATCCTGTCATAGAACATTTTTGTGACCACGGAAACTTTTGCCCATATTTGTTCTCTGTAGCTTTTAGAGCAATTTGGGTACAATATAAAGAAATGAGGAGAGATCGAAACATTAGATCTTTTAATCTTGCCTAGCCCTTATACTTAAAGCTAATGCTTCAAAATGGACTTGTTAAATTTATTCGGAAAAAATGGGGAGTCAAATTCAACCTATGATAAATTTTCATCATTTACTTAATGGCCTAAAACAACAAACAGAGCCACACAAAAGAGGCTGGGGAAAGTTCAGAGGATGGCTTGCCCAGGCATAACATGAACAATTAGAACACACCCCATAGCAGTCATGGAGATAATGCCGAACATAACTCCCTTGCACACTAGGACAATAAAAGAGGCTCTAACAAGTGCACTCAGAGTACAGCACACCTGGAATTACAAACCATGGCATTTAAAAATCCTTAATGAGCTTAAAGGTGCATTTAAACAATGTGTAGTGACTGAGTCAACTTGCATGCTAGTAATATTTGTTTTCAGACAGGAGGCCAACTTGCATATTTGTCTTCAGACAGGAGAGTCAAATCACATGCTAGCAATATTATTTTTCAAAATCAGGACAGTTGATTGTCTCAGTTTTGATGTAATCTTCACCAACATGGCCATATTGCAAGAAGGAACTAATATTGTAGCTGATTTGTTAATTACATCCTGATTGATATAAATAAAAAATAAAAATCTTCAAAATGGGTAAGAGATATTGGATATAAAAAAGAAACGCTTTTGTTGCCTCAGTGAATTTTATGAATGAAGTTGCAGTTGAAGATGTAGAAAGTTACAGAAATCGTTTAAGACCAACTGTATCTCAATTTGACGAGCTACTATCAAACATTTCTGACATTAAAAATAAAATGTCATGAGGCAAGCCTTAATACTACGGATAAAACAGGAGATAACATTAAAATATTTAGCCACAAGCGACTCTTTCAGCAGTTTGTAACATTTTTACAAAGTCATGAAAACTACCATTTCAAAATTGATTCTGGCTGTTTGGAAAGCAATTTATAATAGCTAATGCCCCAATCAGGAAGCAAAGTAAGGTTCCTATTGTAAATAAAGTTTACAATAATTATAATTAGTAATATTCAAATACTATTTTAAAAGAATTAGAACTTCCCCAAGATTCCAGTTTATTAGATGCCAGAAAATAATAATGACGCTCAGAATACAAGATTCTAAAATTCTTCAATTCTGAAGATATCAAAGTGTTATTTGCGGGGTCTTTTACAACTTGTTAACGATTATAAATAAGCATGTCAAACAATAGGTGTTATTTGCAAGTCCTAAGTTTTAGCTGCAAGTCAACTACGTCAAAGTTAAAAAACAATAGCGGTTGGTGAAACTATAGAAGTAGTCTTACGAGTTTTTCTTTGACATTTCTTGATTATATCATCCATTTGACTGTGAGAAGCATTTGAGCCAATTTAAATTAAACGTATGTTTATTTGATAATAAAAATAAAAGATCTTTGGTAGTTATAAAGATCTTTCATCTCATAAAAAAATAACATGTAAAAAAAAAGGCCACCAATACATTAAACTTTTTACCTTACCTACAAATAGAACATGAACGTGCTGGAGCTAAGGCAGTGAACATAACAACCACTGAATAATTTCGGGGTGAAGACTTAACGTATTCCTTGAATCGTGGCCCATTGAACTTCAGTACTGATCTTTTCAAATTCATTTCCATTAATTGCTGAACCTTTTCACCCAAATTTTGGGCCTACAAATTTATGAAGCAATAAAAAATATATATATATTTAAAGATTAAATTACGAGATCTCAATAAATGTATTCTACCTTCGTTTTTGACTGGCCATTTCCAAAGTTTATTAAACAAAATAAGAAAACTAAACAAAAACAACAATATTTCATGGTAAATAGTTGTGAACCGTTACCTACTAACATTTGTCAACAACTAGGTTGTGATGTGTACAAGGATAACCTTATCACCGGCTAACTATCGAATTTTAAATGTAAATCGATATAAAGATTATGAAATTGCAGTGCTTTATAATATATATATATATATATATATATATATATATATATATATATATATATATATATATATATATATATATATATATATATATATATATATATATATATATATATATATATATATATATATATATTATAAAGCACTGCAATTTCATAATCTTTATATCGATTTACATTTAAAATTCGATAGCATATATATATATATATATATATATATATATATATATATATATACTTGTAAATGTGGAAGTGTGCAAATACTTTTTTACAAGCACTTTTATTGTTTTAATTATTTTGTTTCATTATGAAGTGTTGTCATTTTTTTATAAAAGGTTTTTCTCAGTTATTAATAAATGTACTTTTCATTTTTGCAAAGGAAAGCGAAGTTTTTTGTTTCCTTGAACTCATTTATTCATAAAAACATGATGTGCAAATACTTTTTTCCATCACTGTATGCTACGCCAATCTTTAAGTCGTTTTCACTCTATTCCAGTAACGCCATCTCAAGACCAAACCGAACCCATGGAAATAAAGGAACCTCCGCTGGAACTCCACCACTCACCTCAAGTATATCATCGGATATCTCCTCTTCCTTTTTGGTGAGGATACTTCAAACTTGTCAGGGAGGAGTTACGGCAGCTTTCACCTGGATTCCCAGAATCTCCTACCCCAATCCTACTCAAACCTACATATATAATTCTAGCCTCCTATTGACAAGAATGTACTTGCATGCACTCTTTAATCATTATTTTTTTTAGTCAATTAGCCTTTATTTTATTTTTGTAATTCACAGTGTTAATTTTTTATTATTTGCAATAAAAGCTTTTTAAAAACGTGAGTTCAGTGACGTTTACCATAACTGTAAAAGCTCATACTGTTTGACCTATGTCAACTGTTTTGAAAGTATGTATTTTAGTCAATTTCATAATTATTTGAGTATTTAAGTATTTGAGTCCATATATTTCTATTGTTACAATAATACTCTAAAACACTTCAGCAAATACACCTGAATGGAAGAAAAAAGTAATAAATATTTCAAAAGAGAGCTTAAATACTAACTAGATAAATCATATATGTAATAAATAGAATATTTAAAAATTAATGTTAAAATATGTACAACTAGGTTAAAAATTTGTGTTTGCTAAAAATATATAAATAGGTTTAAACTATGTACATGGGTTAAAGATATATATAAATATGTTAAAACATGGGTTAAAATAATGTAAATAAGTTAAAAAAATATATAGTTGGGTTAAAATTATATAAATAACTTAAAAAACACATGAAAGTTTAAACATATATAAATAGGTATAAAGTATATAAATATGTTAAAAATATATAAATGGTTTAAATAAGTAGGATAACTATGTAAAAAAAAAAAATATATATATATATAAGTTAAGAGCCAGACCTAGTTAAGAATAGAACTTAATCCTACTAGTAATATAAACAACTCCCTAAGAGTATATAAGTAGGATTACTTGTTGAATAAAGTTAGTTATTAACTATCTTTCGTTGCGTGTTTATTTAAAACCTTTCTTTTTTTTAAAGTTATTTAACCTGAACTCATGGTGCCGAAACCCGGAAGAAGAGCGGAGTATTGTAGCGGAAGAATTTTTCTTTTTCCGTATTGTTTACCGGACAGTTATGAATGACGAGATGCCAGAAGGGGTACCTGCAACCAGACAACAACAAGGAATTCTTCGGGCAGCTACGTTGACGGTACCTAGTGACGTTCCGCTTCAACCGACACACCAGCTGGCACAGGCTGCCGCGGAACTCGCCGCGAGACCCAGTGCAGGCACACTTGGCGTGGCGGAAGCGAATGCTATAGAGCGGTTAAAATTGAAGAGAGCCAATGCCCAGGATATTAGGTATGCGATAGGAGAATTAGATAAGTTCAATGGGGAAGTGGGAGAATTGAACCACTTTCTGAAAGGAGGGGACCGAATCATATACCAAATTGATTCAATGGCCGCAGAAAACTTGATCGAAGCTAGAGCAGTTGCGGCACTAAGAGCGGCATTAGTCTGTCGATTGAGAAGGAGCGTGTTAAACCTAATTCAGGCGGACGAGGACACGCCGTGGGACACTGTGAAGGCCCGGCTGAAGAAGGCGTTTGTAGGGGGCCGGTGGGCCCCGGAAGAAGACATTCTGCAAATGTTTAGAGAAACGTGGAAGCCTCAACAGAGCAGCGGCCAGTATGCAGGCATACTATTGGCACGCTATAATAAAATCACCGAGAAGCTGAGAGAAGCCATATGTGCGGAGCAGGTGGAAGCTAGGATGGAATTCTCGTCCACAATCCTGAAAGTGCAATTGGCTCGGGACACAGGAAGGAAAGACGGCTTGCCACGAGAAAAGAGCTTCCTAGAATGTGCACAGGACATGGTTGATGCCAGCGCCAGGGACGAGGAGGCGAAGTACATCGGCGAGATAGAGGCGGGCTGGACCAGAATCCCATTCCGTAGGCCGGAAATGAGTCGGAGTCGGCCGAGGTTCGAAGCTGGTAGAAGGAGAGAGACAGAGAGCTATCGGCGGGAGAGGCTTACGAACCGCGACAGGAGACCAGTAATGGAGAGGAAAAACGGAAGGAAAGACGAGAGAAGGTGTCTTGAATGTGGTACGGAGGGGCACATAGCTCGTCAGTGTCCGTATATTTATCGGAGGAAAGAGCCTTCTCATGGCGAGCCCATGGAAGTGAATGCGCAGGAGGTGCGCAGAAGAATTACCAGACGAGAGGGAACGCCCAGAGAATCGGCAGGAGCATCTTCAGAGACCGAGGAGGAGCCAGGTAGCAGCAGCGGTGAGGATAGTCGGAGCGGCTGGGAGAGGCCACGGCATCGAGCGACACAGGCGCGCGGACAGCATGAGGAGGGTGTCTGCAGAGAGGCAGAAGAAGATAAATTTCTTCTGAAAGTCGGGGAATGCCAACACGGGTTCGTCTTGTAGTCGCATCATGCACTTCCTGATGTTATGCTCCATCGTAGGCGTTAAAGTACTTTCTGACCTTTCTTGGGAAGGTTGTTGAGGGACATGAGATGTTCTGCTATCTCGGGGACAAATCTTTTATAATAGTTCAGTGTCCCTAATAATCTCCAAATCCCTTTTATATCCCGTGGGACCGCCATCTTCCGTATCGCTTTCACCTTAGAACTGACAGGTTTCACCCCTTCCTTGGATATATTGTGCCCCAAGAAATTAATATGGTCTTGACCCAGCTGCGATTTCTCTTCAGACAGCTTCAGTCCTAACTTTCTCACCTGGTCGAAAACTCTTCACAGATGATCCACATTCTGCGCCTCGGTTTTGCTGAATACCAACAATCGTCCAAAAATGCCTGACATAGATTCGTCCAATCCCCTCAAGTACTCGTCCATAAGTCGCTGAAACGTGATGGGGGCGTTTTTTAAACCGAACGGCATCCGTGTAAATTCATAGTGGCCCCTCTCGAAGGTAAAGGCTGTATTATGTTGGTCTCTGGTGTGGATTCTTATCTGATGGTACCCCGCCATCAGATCTAGGGTACTAAATATAGTCGCTCCTTTTAATCTATCTAAAATATCCTCAAATCTTGGGATGGGATACCTTTCGTCTACCGTGTTCTCGTTAAGCTTCCGGTATTCGACCACGACCCTATATTTCTCTTGATCCTCCCAGCCGTACTCTTTTTCTTTACCTATTATACGGTGAGGTGCTATCGAAAATAATCCCCTGTTTTTTCAGGTCCTGTAATTCCTGGCGAAGCGCCTGCGGGTATCGCCGCTCTTTGACATAACTCACCCTATCGTTTTTCTGTGGAATCTCGTGCACGGTCTTCCCGTGTATACCGCCCTCTTTAAAAAAGATGTCCTCATATTCTCTCTTTAATTAATTACCGTGGCGGTACACCACTTGCCTAATCGCTCCCACTCGCGCCTCCTCATCTCTCAGGAATCTCTGGCATTGGTACTTCATTCCCCCTATGCGAATATCACACTGTCCTCCAATGTTCTTAACCTTCGCTCTTACCGTCCCCAGTAAATTGCACCCGATAATACCCCCGTATTCCCTGGGCATCTCCTCTACCACGCGTAACCTCAATTTATCCGCCTTCCTTCCCCATCTATCCATCCCTATTATGGCCTCTCCCTCGACTCTACAGGGACCACCTAGGATGATTAATTTACATGAGCATACCTTGATCAGGGACATCCTCTCTCTGCTGTACATCCTCTGTAGTGCACTCTAACCTACTATTGTATTTGAGCTTCCTGTATCCACTAGATATCTTCCTCCACCTTGGACTCTAATTATAGGCATACCGCTACACTCCTTCTTAACGCTATTGCTCATTATCACGCTGTTGCCTCTCCGCTGCCACTCTCTTCAGATTTCGTCTCTTTCGCTCTTCTCCGCTGCTGCTCGACGATTCCCGCTCCTTCGGATGCTCCTGCTCCTTTCATTTTCCTTGCCTGTCTCCGATGATGCAGCTGACTCGGACTGCGGTCTATATCTTCTCCACACTCTAGTGTTTACCTCCATCGGCTCTGGCGGCTGGTTCCTCCCACTCATGTAGGGACATTGTCTGGCGATATGCTCCTCCGTTCCGCACTCAAAGCATCTGGTACGAGGACATTGTGCTACCAAATGCTCCGTCTTTCAGCATCCATGGCATTTTCGGTCCTCGCGTCTCCCGTAATAACTCGGACTTCCTTGTCTCCTTTCTCCGGCCGTTGCTCGTTCCTTTGCGCCGTATTCGGGTTTCCCTTTCCTCCTTCTTCTCTGGCGCTCATGTCTATCATTTCTTTAGCACTTTCTATGAAAGTGCGATCTCTTGGTAGACCGCCTTTCCTCCCGGTTTCCTTCGCTAACTGCACTTTCAGTATCGTTGAAAGAAACGCCATCCTGCCCTCCATTTCTACTGCGCTAACCGTCTCTCTCATTTTCTCGGTGATTACTGGGCCAATAGTTTCCCGGCGTACTGCCCGTTCGTCTGATGGATCCGCTTTGTCTCCCTGAGCATGTAGAAAATATCCTCCTCCGGGGTCCAGCGACCACCACCGAAAGCTTTCTGCAGGCGTTCCTTTATCACACTTCACGGGGTTTCCTCATCCGCCTGAATTAGGTTCAGAATATTTCTTCTGACCCTGCATATTAATGCCGCTTTTAATGACTTTGAGTCTCCCTGGTTTATCAGGTTCTCCGCTACCTTCCTTTCGATCTCTGCCATCAGCCGATCACTTCCTTTCAGAAAATGATTTAATTCGCCGGTTTCTTCGGTGAATCTTTCTCAGTCTGAGATCGCTCTTCTCATATCTTCTGTCGCAGCTGCCCGTATTTTCATCCAGGCCAGCGCGTTCGCGTGGGCTTCCGCCACGATTTCTTGCGTTAAGAGTGGGATCCCTGATGACACGTTTAACATCGCTTATCGCAGCACTCCTTCTGGCATCGCCATAGCAAAAAGAAAGAAAAAAAACGGGTCCTCTACTCTCCGTTATGATGTTACTCACAGTCCCGCGGTTTCGGCACCAGTTTAGCTCCCTCGACTCGAAACGAACACAAAATTCAAACAAATTAAATAAAGAAAAGAAGGAAAAGAGAGCTTGAAATAACACACATGGGATCTGAATTAAAACTGATTTATTCCTCTTAATAATCCTCTATCTTTTGGATCTGTATCTTATTTACAGATTCAGAAATGGTATTAAAATCTCTATTGTTGTCCACCGGACATTAACTATATATATATGTATATATATATATATATATATATATATATATATATATATATATATATATATATATATATATATATAGTATATATTTAGCATTTATTAATTATATATATATATACATATATATATATATATATATATATATATATATATATATATAAGTTAATGTCCGGCATCACTTACCTTACAACATATATATATATATATATATATATATATATATATATATATATATATATATATATATATATATCAAGTAAAATTCGGTTGTCCGCCATCTTTGGATGCCATTCTGGCAACGTGCGGCGCCACTTTTTTTTTTTTTTCTCTGGGTATATTAGTTTTTTTCTAATAATTTGTGACTAGGAACACAACGATGTGCAATGTATTGGAATGTGGATGGGGAGGAAGGAGCACGTTAGAGGGAGATGGTTTGGCCTACCAACTAAAATGCAGACGATAAAACCATATACCTATGCAGACGATACGCCTATCATTACTATACACAAAAATTCTACACAGGCATCACTTACCTTACAACATTACTAAGATAAAATACACGACTGGTGCAAACTTTGGAAGAATGGAATAAATTATTATCATTATTATCAAAAGTCCCATCACATCACATTTACTCTCAGACTAGAAACATACCCTCCTGTTTATCTAGACAACATACCGATTCCACAAATGAACTGAGTACAATACTCAGGACTAAACTTTGATAGGAGAATGATATGGGGTCCACATATAAAAAAAAAAAAGAAGCGTGCATCATTAAATCTCAGACTGAAATTATTGAACTCACTTTCTGGACGACATTCCAAATTAAAAGAAAGACAACAATTAAGTATTTACATATAACTATTAAAACCTCTTTGGACTCAACAAATCTTCGGTACAGAAAAACATACACACATAAAACGACTTCAATCTTTTCAATCTAAGGTACTACGACTAATTACCCAAATGCTATGGTACGTAAATAAAATCACTTTCCACATTGACTTACACATGCCGACGGTCAATGAACGAACACATACAGACTTATTACTAACGAATTCACGATAAATTGAACGGACACAGCAACCAACTAATAAATGAGATGGCCGCAACTCTCATGCCGGGGAATATCAGAAGACGACTGAAAAGGGTCTGTATGAGAGACCTATTTACATACTATCTTAGCAAATTAAAGCTGTGGATAGACTGCCGCTGGGCACTACCTCTCCTCATGCCTATCAAGTCATTTTTATTTACTTTATTTTATTTATTTATTATTATTCTTGTTGTAGTTGTATCTATTATTATGCCAGCCCATCTGCTGATCGTTGATCATTGTTATTACAGGTGCGGATTAATAAATAAAAATGAAAAAAAAATTAATACCTACATTACTTAATGATATGCTAAATTTTGTTGTGATATGCAACTGTGAAGTCGTGCCGACTATATTGTGGGTTTTGCATAGTTAAGATTTATTATATTAAGTAAAAGAATTACGTCAAACATTTAAAATCGTAGTTTTACCTTGATTTTTTTGTAAAAATTTTCAATTTGTTTGCAACCATTTTATTTAAATAGTATCTGCTTAATTCTACAGAAAATATTTCTCCCATACCAGAATCTTTCTCCCATACCAGAATTGTTTATAAACATTATCATTAAATTTAAAATAATTCTTTAGTGCGCATAATTTTATTCTTTCAATGTATGTAAGTAAATTTTTGTATTATCTTTAAGAATTTCCAGTTTTGTTTTATTATTTTTATCCTTTTTATTTGTAAAAAGATTTTGTTCATTAAAACTAATTATGTCATAATCTATGTTTGTAATCTGAGTTCAGTATATTTATTGGCAGCTAATTGTTGATTTGAATACATCTATAGATTAAATGAACACAATTGAACGCTTGATAAAAATTACTGTATATTTCAATGTAGTATTAAAAAATTGAATTAATTGAAGTTCAAAATATAATTAGTTCACCCGTTCAAGAGAAAATCGTGATACAGACAAACTAATGGCCAAAAATATGTTAATTTTTTTAGTCAGTGGCTCTGCAACTCGAAAAAGCCGTTGAAGACTGCACATCGAAACTCATATTTCAAGCGCATCTATGTCCTGCAGTTCTCCGCACCTGCAGCCATAGGAAAATGTTTAATGCGCTGTATCTTTCCTAATAATTGTTCAATTTCGACGATGTTTGCTGTTTGTTGAAACAAATATTTTGCTGGAAAAACCATACCGATATTATATTTCAAACTCGAGATATAAAATAAAACTATTTCAACGTGTTTTATTTTTTCTCAACTCCTAGGGTGTACATTAAATGATTTTGTTTTGTTTTGTAGGAAATTTAATTATTTTTCAAATGAGTGAATAATCGAATATCGTATAATCAGTGAAAAATATATATACTTTTCGAGTTATACGCAAATAAAATATTCTTTCCTTGATAAATTTTCCTTCTTTTTCTCGGGGATCTAGTTCATGTATGGATAGTTAAAGGGCTTTAAGGAGAAGACTTTAGGCCAGTTTCATTACAATCTTCTGAGTGAGCCGTTTTACAATGGGACGAAACCGCAAAAAATCGGTCGAAACCTTGCTTTATTTTTGAACTTTTTTCTCGGTAAATGAAAATTTACACTTAAATAAATAAAAAATATATATATATCGCAGGGAAGTAGCGACCCCATCGTCCAGTCGTCAGACTGCAATCAGCTGCTGGCCCTGCAGGTTGGGGGAACAAAAACTTTGACACTCATACACTACACAATATACAGCACACTACACACACCCCAGATCACAGACAAAAGTCAACTTCAGTAAACACCTCCCCTAGGTAGCCGCCCCGGACGGGGAAGCTTGTCAGGGAGCTATGAGGAGGCAATCCCTCCACCTGACTCGGGGTAGTGGGCTGATAACCCACTCTCCTTAAATTAATATAAATTAAAAACAAGGGAAGAAATAGAGCTGGACTGATTTTACGGAATTCGACGCGGAGTGAAAAACAGTTTATTCGACTTGCAACCTGGAACGTACGGGGTCTGAATGGAAAAGAGAGCGAACTAGTGGAAGAAATAAAGAAGGCAAAGATCGATATCCTTGCGTTTACGGAAACAAAGAAGAAGGGCAAGGGTGAAATCAAAATACAAGATTACACCCTTCTGTTTTCGGGTGTCAGCGGAAACGAGACGGCGGCCAGTGGAGTAGGATTTCTATACCACAACGACTTATGCCTGTCTGTCAGAGGGATGAAGTATGTGAATGACAGACTAATGGTTCTGGATATCATGGAGGGTGAGAGGATACACTCACTTATAGTGGCATATGGTCCCAATGATAATGCTAGGCAGGAGGAAAAGGAAAAGTTCTTTGATGACCTGCAAAAGGAGGTTGATGATTGTGAAGGCACCTCTATGATTCTTGGAGATTTAAAATGTAGAGTAGGATATGAGAATGAAAAGTGGGATAAAGTCGTAGGGAAGTTTGGCGAAAGCACAATCAACAATAACGGAGAAAAAATTCTCAGTTTTTGTGTGGGAAATGCATTGAAAATAGCGAACACACTCTTTCTGCATAGAGAAATCCATAGATCCACCAGAGAGGAGCCAGGAAGAAATGAAAAATCTATAATAGATTATTGATTGGAAGCGATCACTACTTCCTAACACTGGACAAACTATGGAATGAAGAAACTCCTCGGAAAAGGCATAAGAAAGGTTTAAATTATTACTTTACTTTACTTTATTAATTTCAATTATTACTATTACTATTGACAGGTTTAATTCACAAAGGAAGAGTATTATATGTGCAAAATTTGAAGTTTCTAGGCCGTTCCATTTGGATGTTGAAGAATTATGACCGGTTTTTGTCATTTTCATTCCACTGTGCGTTTTGGCGCTACACTGTAGGGAAGAAGTGGTTTTGGAGCTTTTGCACAGCTGTCATATCGATATTGGTAGATTTTATTATTGCACAACCTTCTAGGAACCATGAAGATTATTTAGTTTAAATTTGGTAAAAATTGGTTCAAGTAGTTTTCGCGGTTAGCGCTTACAAACGAAAAACGAAATGTCCTTTTATATAATAATATGATATTGATATAGGTACTCATCTTTTGTAATTTCTTATAGTATTTATTAATTTAATTACCTAGCTCAATGTTAGAGTTAATTTTAACTTATCTGTTGCAAAAAATGAAAACAATGAGGTTCAACAGCTCGACAACTGCAAAGTGCTTCTGTGGATGCAATAGCTCCATGAAGTCGATTTGAGGGAAAGACAACCAGCGAGGGGGATTTTGCATCAAGAAAATAGAAAGCAGCGCGTCTCTCTATGGGCTCGTGGATATGTTTGTTTGGACTGACGAGCCCTGAGACTGTTATTAATTTACTGACGAATCGAAATTTGTTCTTCACCTTCACGGTTGACATTTTAGAGTGTGAAGAGAACAAAACCAGAGATTTAATGAAGGTATGACTGAGCCGGTAGGATCCTATGGAAGTAGTTCAAAAATGATCTGGACTGGTATGCCAAGTAATCATAAAACTCAGCTGATATTGTTCATAAATGAGCACGTGACCGCACAAACATATCTGGACAATGTCAAAAGGCCTATTATTTTCTCTTTATCACAAGAAATCGGGGAAAAATTCATTCTTTCTGTTGATAATGCTCATATAGTGATTGAACGTGATTCAGAGGAACAAGAAATCCCGGGTATGAACAGGCCTGCTTGTCCACCCAACAAGAATCCAATTGAGCATGTTTGGGATAAACTTCAACGCGTTACATGTGCGTTCTAGTTTGTGGACCAGACCCCCTCTCTCTCCTACCGTGCACCTCCACTCCCCCCTCCACATCCCTATCAATTGTATATCATTGTATTCCTTGTGACTAATGATTAAAAAAACAACCAGTGTTCCCAGAAAAAAAAGTAGCCGCACCTGAACAAAATGGCGTCAAAAGATGGCGGACTACCGACTTCAACTTTAGTTTTTTGGTCACTATCATTCTATTTCGACATGATTGACTTTATTTCAAAGCGGAATAGTCAGAAAATCATATGACATAGAATAATAAAAAAATATATTTGGTATAGACTCTAAAAAACACCAGTAAAGTCAATTTTTTCAAGTCGTTCACACGAAAGTTGAAATTTGAAGAGCAGTGGTAATTAAACGGCCAAAAATAACGAAAAAGTCTTTAAATTAAGCATGCAGAGTACTTATTCTTCTGTAAAAACCAATAGTCATTTTTTAAAATATTCTCAATAGTTCTAAATAAAAAATGTACCTAATTAGCGGTGTAGCGGAAGGGACAAAAGCGCTTTCAGCCTTCTTCCACATCAATGAGCATTCATAAATGTAATAGTTAGTAGCTTGATCTAGATAATTTAGTTTAATTACATTTAAGAAGTTATATTATTGCAATTATTTAAGTGCCAATAACAATTTTATAATTTCTTTTATTTCTTATATTTTATTTTATTTTTTTCCTTTTACTTACTTTATTCTGTCTTCAAGACATATAAGAATTTATCTCTTGTAAAAGAATTTACAATGACAGTAATAAATCTTAATCCAGGCTCATACATTCACCACATTAAACATTGATATAGCCCTGGAGCCTGAGCCAAAATTGGGTACTCATTTCAGGAGAAGATTTGAATGTAAATAACGAAAGGGTGGGACTTTTTAAGCAAAACAAGTCTTTGCTGTCATTTCAAAGCCGCTACGTTTAATGTGTTGGTTGAGTCAACGTAAAATTTTTACTTATTTTTCATTCCGATCTCAGTATCATGAAAACTACCAACCACGCAAAGAGTATTATAATGACCTTAATAAAGTTAAATTAATTTGCTGAAATTTGAGCTCTAATAGAGCTCTTTCCGTTTACTAGTTCTCAAAGTAATGTTTATGAAAAAAACATTTAAAAAACAAACAAGCGAGAAATCATCGTTTTGTTAATTTATTTCGGCAAATATCAGAGAGACTGCTCTTCCTACAAAGGTAATTATTATAAAGTACTTTATGGTGCATTTAACTAGTTCTAATTTGATTGGTAATATACATCTTAACGTCTGATAGTTACCAAGATAAAGTCTTTCAAAAAATAATTATTTTTTTTAGAAAAAAGATAACACCATTTTGTGAATTTATTTTGGAAAATATGGAAACCATCATTCCTACGAAGATAATGGCTATAAACATTGGATCATTCAACTAGCTCTAATTTGAGTGGTAATTAACATTCGTACGCCTGAGATAAAGCATTTTAAAAAAATAATTCGTTATTCCGAAAAACGAGAAATTACCGTTTTATAACTTTGATATCATGGGAATTGTCCTTCCTAAGAAGATAATGATTATAAACTACTTTATGAAGCATTTAGATCTAGCTATAATTTGAGTGGTATTTGATATATGTACGTCAAATAGTTCCCAAACATAAACTCTTTCAAAAAACAAATTGTCCCCGATTTTGAATAAGTCATATCTTCAGCAAAGTTTTATATCTCGATAACTATTTGACGTACATTTATCTATCACCCCTCAAATTAGAGCAAGTTAAATGCACCACATAGTAGTTTATAATTATATTTATTTTTAATATTTATTTATATTTATATTTATATTTATTTATATTTATATTTATTTATATTTATATTTATATATTTATATTTACCACTTAGTAGGAAGGCCGGTTTCCATGATATTCAGGAAAATAAAGTTACAAAATGATGATTTCTTGTATTTCTAAAAAAAAAAATTTTTGAAAGACTCTATCTCAGGAATTATTAGGCGTAAAAATGCCAATTACCACTCAAATTAGAGCTAGTTAAATGCTCCATAAAGTAGTTATGGATAATGATTATCTTCGTAAGAAGAACAGTATTGAGGTCTGGCCCGCAAACTAGAACGCATATGTAAATGGTGATGAAGTTTATCCCAAACATGCTCTATTATATGTTGGATGGACAAGCGGGCCAGTTCATACAAAGTATCTTTAATTCGACAGACGAAGTTGACAGAAAGAGTCACATCACAATGACACTGATGTAGATCTATTCAAGTGTAATAATAAATCTAATAGTTCCTTTAGGAGAATCCTTTAGAAGCAGAAGGATAATTCGATTTGAGAACCATTACAGAGTCAGCCAGTTTTTGTTAAGAAAACACCTGATTCTAGCTTCTATAGGAAGAAATAATTAAGTATGAGAAGGTGACCACCCTGTGCTCATAAAAACTAATAAAGGATCCAGATTAAATATTCAAGAGATTTTTGGAAACACTCTCTGATGCCAACAGCAGCTGCCACAGAGGAATCATCAATTCTCTCAGATAAGTCTTGAATAATGTTAACAATAGCCAGAGATATTTTGTTACAAACATTTAACAGTTTAATTAATCTAATCAATCTGAATCACTCCGTATTTAAGATTAATATATATGAGATAAGTTTTACTAAAATAAAAGAGAGTTTTATAAAGAAAGTTGTTACTGCTTATCCAAGTCACTATAAAGGCTAATAATATAATAATATCATTAGTTCTGTAAGTATGGGTATTTATATTAACTAATTAGTGAATAATGGTGAACACAAAACAGTCACTTGGTGAAGTTTCCAATTTTGAGGACTCAAAAGTTATTTAATTTTTATTCATTTACATAAATTATTTTGGAATAATCATCTTCAATGATTCAATGAATGGCATCCCTTTACAAATATGTAAAATAACATCACATCTAATATATTAACTCAAGTCACTGTAGAGAAAAATATAGCAGATTAAATAATAACACCCATTACAAATTAAATGTTTAATTTATATTTAAACCCTATCAGATAAGAAAATAAAACAAATATGTTTAATCAAAAGAATCTACTTATCAATTATGAAAATATATAGTGCAAAATATTAGTTTGCTGTACCTTACAGTTAATTAACAATCAAATCAATTTATTTTAATTGTGACCATTACTAACTGACTTTGATAATGTTTAATTTTATTATAAAATACTCAAATAATATTCTGCAGAATAATAATTAATAAACTGTTACTTGGTTTATCTTCTTCTTTGCTGGAGTATATTCAAGGCTGGAAACTGCAAAGTGATTTCAGATGTAAGTCAAAATTCTTATAGAAGATGTCTGTGTGAGTCAGTGATGGAACGCAAAATAGAGAAATAGCAGAGCAGAATAGAAACAGTAATAGTAGTAGCAAAGTAGAATGGAATGGGACAAACCTAGAGATCCTACAATCTTATATATTCTTCCTCTTTCCTTAATAGCATTCTAAATTTTTCTTGGCTGATTCTGAGTGTCGCTATCTTATGGAAACATACTCAACTATGGAATATTTGTCCATTGTCGGCAACATCAGTGACCACTTCTTTGAAAGTCCTAGGGCTTATGTCCCCGTCCTACGTTACCTTGCCGATACTATACTCCTGTATCTTGACATCCTCCTCTGGATTAATGTCTTCAGATTAAATAAAAACTTCCGCTTCACTCCACTCTTACTGAATATTTACTTTTGTAATACTAAGATATATTTGCATTTAAGCAATTCATTTAATAATAAACAAATAAATAAATAAATCTAAATTAATTCTTATTTTTGGTATGGTTGATAGTTATTACGTCTACTTTGAAAGTAGCTACTTATCAAATGTACCACACCATTATGTATATATATATATATATATATATATATATATATATATATATATATATATATATATATATATATATATATACATACACACATCTGAAACAGTCAATAGGTATGTAAGTATAGAAATAAAGACATTGTTATATTGTTGAATACGTTATAGTATCCAATGTCCTTCCAGTATATGTAAAATGAGACCTTAATTCGGGAGTCACTCAAAATCCTGTCATAGAATTTTTTTCTGTTCAGGTGCTCAGAATGACAATAACTAGATCCCTGTAAAATTTGATAGCATTTGATCTGAACCATTTTTACATTGAAATACTATGGGGCCCTTTGTTATTTTATTTTCTTATGTAATATAAATTGATAGCAATAAAAAAATTAACAGTGTTTGGCTCTAGTGTTTTGTCTGTGATAATAATTGTAAATAGTAAAAAAAAACTTATAGAAAAATAAAAACGCAGTGAATCAATAAATATTCTACATAAAATCCTGGTTGAATTGATAGAAATCTGGCAACCTTATGTTATAACACTAATTATCATTTATTTTTTCACTATTGTGTTGGTTGAGTCAATGAACTATAACCTTAATATTATAATAAAATAATAATACAGTGTAAAATATTTGGAAAGTTTTTTTTATACCATTCAGTGCTCAATAGATATCTTTACAAAAAATAAATACAAAATGAATAGCCTTAATACTCAGAAATTATATTTTCTGCTGAAAATATAAATTCAAATTGTGTAAAATATTTTTATTGATTTTTTTTATAAATATACTTGTTTCTTCATAACACTATTTAAATCTCTCTTTTAATTTTTTTTTTATATACGGTCAACAATATTTTGAATTTTTTGACTGACATCAAGATAACCAATGTGAATTAACACTAAAGGATCAAACATTCAATCTGTTGTCAGGAAGCATACAATTTCAGAAATATTGGAACTTTTTATTTTTATCGCTTCATCAAAACTTTCTTAGTAAAAAATTTAACATGTCTTGAAAATAAGTCAGCAATATGCTCCTTCAGGTGAAAGTTTAATTAAGAGATTTTTTAAATCAGTTTGCTGGGGTTTACCAAACTCTGTCAGAATTCACAATAAAGACAGAATAGTAAATTTCTAATCATCTTCTTTTCAAAGACTTTCCGTTATATGAATATTCAAGATTACTTTCCATAGTATGAATATTCAATATGAATTGTTTGGAAAAAACATTATAACAACAAAAGCTAAAAATTTCTGTATTAACAATTCAATAAAAATGATACTTTCATTATATAATATATATATATAATATATACTGAATAAACAACCTGTGTTTACTCTCAGATTTGTTACTAGCTCAATCAGTAGCTATACAATAATACGTAGAAAACACAAAATTGACTTAATATGACTAGGTTTCATCTTAAAAACTAAAAATTCATGGTAATGTTTAATTTTATAAGTTTTGTCACACACTGTCACTACAGGTTGCTTCTTTTCATCTTTTACCCCTTAAGGTCCATAATTTTACATATATCTTTCAATTTCATTTCTAGTTATACTAGAAAATATTTCTCCTTTCTTTAGGTTCACTGGATATTAATTCTCTCCTTTTCCACACTCCACGGGATTCATTAGCGGATGTTGAAGTTTCTGTCTTTTCTTCCACAAGATGCCTGGTCAGATGTCTAACATCTGTATATCTTCTTTTACAGTCTTTTTCTACCATTGGTGCCTTCTTGGCTTTACTTTGTATCCGTAACATCCTCTCGATGTCTGCAGTCTTCGATCGAAGGACGGCTCCTCCTATCGATGATATACTTGGAGTGATTGGGCGTTCATGGTGGGTGACTACAGCACCACTGCTTGCACTTTTTGTCACTTTAGTTTCTGTACTTAACAGCCTACTGTAAGTTGTACTTGAAGCAAAGTGCCTTTTGTCCGTGTTGTATGTTTCACTCTGAGCATAGCTTGGTTGAACCTAAAAAATAAATAAATACAAATAAATATTTGTTGGTTTAATTCTCTCCCTTTTGTGCTGACATGATTATTTTAAAATATCAAGTAAATTAAAACTAATAAAATCAACATGCATATGAGACAATATTATATTCACCAATTACAATATTGTTAAGAGGTTAATTCATTCCTCATTATGTTGCTATTTAAAATATGCTTTAATAAATTTTAAGAACAAGATGATTTTTATAAATAAATGTTTGAATCAAAGGAATTGTAATGCAGTCCTAACTCGTCTAACTCACATAAGACTCAGACATGACTACCTCATGTCCAGGAAAATCCTGCTGTAATATATCTCTTCAGAGATTCATTTGTCTGTAATGCCCAACAGAACGGTATGCCTGCAAGATTTATCAAGACAAACTTAAAATACTGACCAACATAGGGGAGGTTTTGAAAATAAGTAAAATTTAAAAAAAATTCATAATGCTGTCAAATTTAATATTACTCACAGCCTTAACAAAAACAAGAATAAAGAAATCCAAAGTTATGATTGACCTACTATATAAATAGGAATAACTTGCTGTTGTGGTTAAAGGGTCTTAAGTATTCATAAATTAATAAATTTATTTTTATAGAACGTTTCTATCAGAACTGCAGATAGAATAAATATATTATTTTCATACTTGTTGATTCTTTGAGGGAAATTCCATAATGAGACATTAATGTGATAGTGAAGTAAATAAATATTTGGCCAGTTGGTTTTAAAGCTGTATTTTTAATCTTGATGTTTATTCATACCAGCTAACTGGTATCTCGATTGACTAATATCCATAGCAAATTATTAATAGTCATTTAAAATAACTTCAATTGATTTTTAAAAAAATCTGTGAGCAGCAAAACTCGGTCACTAAAGTCGTATTTTCACTAAAATAAAAATATTATAAAAACAGGGGAGTGAGAAAAAAGTTGGGACCCACAAAAGACAGTTCTTTAACATACCAAAATTTATATTGTTCTTCCTCTCCGCTGACCTTCAATACAGAAAACCCTTCATACTGAATTTCAGCTCATTTGATCTAATGGGGTCCGCTGGAGTTACTGGTACTAATACTGGTCCGATTTCGATGAAACTTCTTTTGTTTTATAGGTAATTTAATATCTTTTCAAATGCAACAGGTTTTGAGTCCCCTAACTCAATTTGGAGGGGTTTTAAAGGTGTGCTAATTTTCAAACAAATCAAAAAATCCTGGGGTGTGGGAGGAACCAAGTTGAGACCCCCAAAAGATACTTCCCTAACACCATCTCAACTCACATATAAATTTTCAGCCCTATAAACTAATATGGTGGAGCTGTAGATATGCGCAAAACTTTAAAAACATCAAAATTTCAGATAAACATACCGAAATTTTGACTGAAATTTACCCAGATTTACCTAGAGGAATGCTCCACAAGTTATGAATTGCTAATGAGTAGCTTCTTCCACTACCTATTGTATAATATAATGCATTGATGTTGCTTGATTGGCTGTGATCTTATTATAATAAAATAAAAAATCAGTATTCAGTCAACAAAGTATATTTTTATTATACAAGCCGACGTTTCGGCTCAATCATGTGAACTGTGATCAGGGCTGAAATTAAATCAAAGATAAAAGATATATGTTCAGTAAAAAAGGTAGACTAAGGGGAAAAGAATTTTTTTTTATGTGTTTATAGGATGTTTGCAATATATCCTTTCTAATCGCTAGTCAATATTTCGCAGTGCAGTATATTCTATTCCTTTTCCTTTCAATATGAGAGCTTCATGAAACAGATTATCACCTACATATAAATAATTAAAACTTTATGTGTCTTTATTTTAAGTTTTATTCTTTAGGAGGCTAGCCCATAAATATCACTTACAGCAAGTACTATATCAGATATTATTAATAGATGCTGTCATTATAGGTTTTCATTGGTCACTGATTAAAAGTAAATGAAATTAAAATAAAGTCAAGTATTAGAGTCATTTTATAACTCAGGAGATTTTAAATTATAAATTTAAATATTTTAAATTCTAATATCCTTTTAACTAATTCAATAATTAAATGGATTCTTCTTATACTTATGAGTATATTTTTGGAAAATAATATCCTTTGAAATCTAGGTGATCCCTCTACAGAACTAGGAAGTTTCAAGGCTTTGAAGAATGAGGAAATAAAAATCAGTTGATACCCACTAAACTTCTGTTCACTTTAGACTAAGAGGAAAAGATTTTTTTTTTTCTTGGAATAAAAATTATATGAAAAAATGCTATTTTACATCCTTACCAACTTCCCATTTTCTAATATTAAAATTATTTATAAGTATACATAATTGACTTTTCTTTTCTTGTTGTGATACCTATTCATATAATTTCCCATTTTTGCTTGATCTTATCTCTTGGTAGGAAAATGCTACATCGTATACAGACCAGAAACAAGAAAAATCTGATTAAAAAAAAGAGTTTAGACTTATAAGAGAATTCCATTCAATCAACTGCTATTATGTAGCGGCTGTAACTATAACCCTAGCAGCGCCCATAGGAACTACTTGTTGGAAGCAACAAGTGCTCGACGCCAGCTGCGTCGTACAAATTCTTGGGGAAGAGGGATGGAGTGAAAAGTGGCCTTTTTTGGGTTTTCCAGGGGGAGCGGATTATTGAAGAAGAAATAGAGAAAAAGTATACTAAAACTAAAATTATATAAGTTGTGGTCCAGACAAATTAGGACAGATTAGGGAAAGGGTTTGTTGTAGAGGAAAAATTTGGTACATTCTGGTTTTTTGAGTCTCTGAACTTGAAGCTGTGGTTTTCTGACAGATATTTTGCCTAAAACCCTTGTTTTTCATCTATATTTTGGAAACTATTGTTTAATTCAAACAAGACCATTCTCTACCAAATTAAAGTAGGTAGACAAAATGTTTTACACTTTATGCCCATAAAATATTTTTCTGTCAACCTTTGACCCGCTGAAAATTTCTATAAAAACTATCCATAGTTACGCTACTTATGGCCGACCATATATGATATTAAACGCCATAGAATATACATAAAAATATATGGTATGCACATTAATATTTGGTGTATCTGAACAAACAGAGGCCCAACAAACTTTTCTTTATCTGTTAGTCATTTAATTTCAGTAAAAAAAAAAAAAATGTCGCCCAGAAAGCGATAATGTTTATCATACTCTCCAATGCGCGCTGTTAACGTCCAAACTTTTTTAAAGCATGTCATGTTCTTACATGATATAAGTGTTCTTAGGTTTTTAATAAGCATGTGAGACAATTTCGTCCTCTTTGATCAATATAAATCTTTGTTTTTACTTCAAAACTTGAACTTAATTTTTAAAATTGTTCAAGCGAATGGTTTTTAATTTATCGATATTAGCAGAGTTTTTGGATCTTGCGAAAGCCTTAGCTTCAATTAAAACAGACCAAATTAAAAATTTTAATCCGGTGGAAACAATATCCTCATGGGACCAAACAGCTCTCACATGAACTACCTCCTTGGCGAACATGTGCTGAAATCACGATAATGAAAAACGTAACCTGACATCCTGAAATTAAAACGAGCTGAATTCTGCTCCAGAAATATACAAAACACATATTCTAGTCCGACTTTTTTTGAAATTGGTGGTATTATAATTGGTGGAATTCTGCTCTTAAAATCCACAACACACTCAAATTTGCTTCCAATACTCAAACATTGTCATACCTATAAATATAAGTCAGGGTGTGAACGGTAAAATTCCTTACTTCCATTTTTTCAGATTGTGATGTAGGTATGCGTAAGTAATTATGCAGTCCACCGGTGGCTGTATGAAGAGTGTTTTGTAATTATTGATTTTTAAACATAAGAAAATACATATATGCAGACTCTTTACTCAGTGAGTAATAATAACCATTGCTATCTCGATTTTAATAATAAATGGAGGTAAAAAGTTTTGCAATTCACATCCTCAAGTGTATTTTTCATCATTTTTTCTTTCACTTTGACTTTAATAACTTGCATCGAAACTCGCTTCTAGCACAATATACATAGGAAATATGTACTTTTAATGCATTTAATGTTTATTATTAGCTTTAATAGCATGTATGGTCAAAAACAGAGTAACTTGGACAGATTTTATGGACGTGAAGAGCTATAAATCGCTTTTTGCAACTTTTTTTATACTTTGTCAACGCGTTCTAGCGGCTTAACGGTTGATCGTAAAGACATTTTTTATGGACAAAAAATGTAGAAATTTTGTCTACTTTAATTTCTTATCAGGTAATCTTCTCGCAAAAATTAATAGTTTCCGAAATATTGGACAAAGAAAATTGAAGTATTTTGCAACAAAAAGAAGGTTCCGGTCAAAATATTTGTCAGCAAAGCTCGAATACGTGTTCAGCGACACAAAAAACTGGTGTGAACCAAAACAACTGCAACAAAACTTTCGTCTATTTTTTCAAACATCGCATTATACAATAAACATGAAAATAAAGCAATATGTTTATAAGTAATAATAATAATAAGGGATTAGAAAAGGTAAGTTTGGAGGAGGAGGGGGTGCATCCTCGAATAAGGGGGGAGAAGGGGGTTGCGTCGTTGACTTAGAGAGGGATGGGCACCTCTGCTATGTATTACTATTTTCTTGTTATGTACCAGTGTATAAAATGTTAATCAAACATAATTGCAAATATTGTCAATAAGGTTAAATATATAGAGATGTTTTGGGTAAACCTTAATATCCAAGTCAAGATCTGAGCATGGCTGACATGAAAATTGTAATCTCAAACGTCGAGTCTGATCAAGCCATATCCTCTCCTAATACATAACAATATTACTTTGCAAGTACTGAACCCAAGCAATAGTTTTTATTTATTTTTTTAATTATTATAACACTTTCCTAAATTATTTTAAGTAAATTTTAAAATTTCATTATTTTATAAGGAAAATTTCATTTATTTATAACCACTGGTAATAAATATTTTATTTTACATATTTCTTATAAATAAAATGTGTATTAATAATATTGGCATATATGTAATTAATTTATTACAATAAATCTCAGTCTCAGAAAAAAGAATAGAAATGAAAGTTTTGTAATAATTTATAGTAATTATTTTTACTGATAACACTAGTACTTTCAGGAGACAGAGTTTCAAGTTATATAATTTTTATTTATTTCAAAACTGGAGGCGAATCTCCGCTTATCTTGTAGCTGACCTCAACTAAATAAATATGGACTTAAATATTATTAAACAAGTAAGTTTTTCTACTAGTGAGGAATCTTTAGTACATTAGGAGACTAATAATAAAAAAAATCGCAAATATTTCAAAATTTAAGGATAATCAGAAATTTGCGTAATAAAGTCGCTTGAGAGAACTCTTCGAATGGCTTTATCAAAGACAAATTCTACAAATTTTGATTTTGAAGGAAATGTTGTCAATTTTACTAAGCTGCTATTGGGAAACACCTAACTTGAATAGTTTTTTAGATATAGCTTCCAATTCAACAAAAACGTGATTTCTTAAAAAAAAAAAAAAACACAAAACTTAAATTTCCTTCTTTCTTATGCGGAATCGAACTTTTTTGTTGCACTTGAGGTCTAGTACCTTTCAATATATCCTGTCTACCTACCAAAGGTCTATAACCTTTAAATATGTCCCATCATTTATATGACCTCGCTGTCATAAACATATCTCACAGCTGTCGACTTCACTCGCTCAAGAGATACACAAAACCCCCAAAAGACCCTTTTCAGTTGAGCTTGGGCCCTTACTTTACATTAAATTATGACTACAACTTCTCCAGATCACCGAAAGTCGATAGCACTAATACTTTTAAATAAATACCTAATTAAAGCAGTAATAAATTTAATAATTCCAATTAACACAAATTTTAGAATTGAATAAAAAGCATTTATTTATGAGAAACGGTGCTGGAGAGTGCTAGTACTCACCTTCGGGTAAGTTCGGCTACAAATGCTGATAATACGACCCGTTGTAAATATATACCGAAAATATTAAATGTATGTATATTAAATATTTCTAAGAATGGTATTGCTTTTGAAGACGGGCAAGATCAGGATTTAAAAGGTTCAAAACAAAACATGCATATGTACATTCTTTTAAAAGAAATGTTTGAAGATAATAAATACAATTTTGAATTGTTGAATATGTAATAAATTTGAAGAAAATAATAATCGCGAATTGTTAAATAAAATGTCTCAACGTGATAAAAGAAATTTCGAAATATATGCTTTATTATATATATATATATATATATATATATATATAATAAAGCATATATATATATATATATATATATATATATATATATATATATATATATATATATATATATATATATATATATATATATATATATATATATATATATATATGTATATATATATATATATATATATATATATATATATATATATATATACATATATGTATGACACACAGACACACAGACACACAGACACACAGACACACAGACACACAGACACACAGACACACAGTCACACAGACACACAGACACACAGACACACAGACACACAGACACACAGACACACACACACACAGACACACACACACACACAGACACACACACACAGACACACACACACAGACACACACACACACATACATAGATAGATAGGGTGCACCAGATAACCTGTCCCGGCCATTGAAACTGTAGAATTTTTAAAAAACGTTTTTTATAAAGTCCTAAATCTCTCTGAAGGAAAATTCCTTTTTTTTTCTTTCCTTTAATGAAACCATTCAAATAAACGTTGTAGAGAACTAAGAGTGAGTGGCAATAATACAATAGTGTTAATATTTTTAGCGTTCTGGAATCAAACTAGACTTATTTCAAAGTGATTTTAACTCTCTTATTCTTATTAACTATACTTTTGATTGAATAGTTAAAAAAAAAATGTTTTCCTTCAGAGAAAATTGTATTTTTGTAAAAACCGTTTTTGCGAATAGCACCCACGGTGCACATCGATCAAAAAAAGTGTCTGACATGAATTCGTCTTAAAATTTTATTCATATCATAGATCGTAAAAAAAAATTTCCCCATCCCATTTGGAATTCCAAACTTACGAGTCGCTAGAGAAATACTCCGGTAGGTTAGAAAGAAACTCTCAACATAGACAAGTGAGTATGGCCAGATTAGGATTTGTTCCTCTAGATTTAAGGTTTTCCTCATCCTATAGGGTATTTTCTACTTTTCTAATCATTCATTCTTATCTTATACTAGGAGGTAATTTTGATTACACTAATAGAAAAATAAGAATTAAACATTTAGGGTTAAATTTGTTGAATTTACACAGTTTTAGGGAGAAAATACAGGGCTGACCTGGCAACACTGAGTTTTGGATTAAGGAGTATGAAAAAAATGTGGTGTTCAAGTATGTATCAGGGTTCACATTTTACAAGTTCTTATATTTGTTCCGTTCAAATACAACAAAGGTTACTGGACAAACAAAGGGTGCCGTTTCACTTGTTAAAAATATTCAAAAATAAGTTAATCAATGTAAAAATGAAAACCTTTCTTTATAAAATCCTAATTACTCACAGTTCCTATGTATACATCCCTAACTTTGGCTCTAAAATGAATCATGAAAAAGGACCTAATGGAATTTGAGTGATAAATCTATAAAAAATCAGAAAGGATTGAGAGTTCTACAATATTTTAGGTGAAACAATGCTTATTCGGCTGTATATCCAAATTTGGACAGGCCACTTTGCCTGATAGATAGGGTGACCATGGGTAACTCATAACGTGCTTTATAGGAAGAGGAGGACTGGATGACCAAAGTTTCATTGGATCTATGGGGTTGGAGGGAATGGAATTCCTTTTTATAAAAGGCCCGTCTCATTCCTAGATAGGCTTCATGAATCTTTCATAGGATTTTTCATTTGAATACCATTAGGTCCTTTTCATCATTAATTTTCAGGATCCAAGTTTGGAAAGAATATATATATATATATATATATATATATATATATATATATATATATATATATATATATATATATATATTGAAGGTGTCAAGGCAGAAAGGCATAAGTGCCAGAAAGAAAAAATTGAGATTTCGAGTGAAAAAGGTTCGTAAGCGATAGTTCTTCATCTCACGCTAACATAAGTTTGAAGCGAAAATAAATCAAGAAATTAAAAAAATGATTTTGTATTTAGCCAGGAGAGATGAAAGAAATATGACTTACGAACCTTTTTAACTCAAAATTTCATTATTTTTTTTTTGTTTTGGCTCTTAGGCCTTGTATATTTACGTAACATACAATATATAATATTTACGTAAATAAATGGCTTTGCCACCGTCGATATTGACTGGGGTATTTATAGAATTTTCTAGCCAATTATAAATTTTTCCATTTCAATTGGAACTTTTTATATTTCAATTGTTAATTCATCCTTTCAATTCTATTTTAACTTATTCCATTTCAATTGTAACCCAATGGACTAATTCTATTTTATTTATTTCTCTATTTAGAAATAATTATTTTAATTTCAATTGGAACTTTTGAAATAATTTCGACATATTTTTCGTTTATTAGATCGGGTAAATTTCGAAACTCAAAATTTATTCTATCGAAGGAATCCAACTACTGATCGAATCCATCAGGGATGGACCATGATGTACGATGATATTACAGGGATGGACCATATGTACGATGATATTAGAGACAACTAATTTGATTCGGAAGGTTACCACTTGGGAGGTAACAAACTATCTACCCAGACAAACTTTATAGATAATTTTATTCAGCATTATAGTTTATCATTTATTTATTTTAGTGCTAGTAAAATTGAATCGCTTCGTGCTAAAAGGATTTTTGTCATTATGCCAATAGTTATGCCGGCTCCAAACCAGTGGCAAATCGTTTGTCAAACTTGTCCAATGGTTGTCAAGTTTGAAATGTGAAAGTACAAATATACAAATGGGGCATCCATAGACATGGCAAAATATTTGAGGTTAGCTAAATGTCTGTGAAAATATGTGGTATAAACCACAAAAGTAAGGCAGAAAAACGTACGAATCAAAACAATAAATCCAATTAACAACCCGAACTATCGAGTTATGAATTATTGATTATTTTAATATCAACTTTAAAGTAACAACTATTATAAAATCCAATATTCAGGTGAAAATTAGGAATCCGTTGGGTAAACAGTTCGTCACTAGGATGGAACCTAATGGCAATGGCAAACCCTTTGATGTTTTAAAGAAAACCGTTCGGGAACGGCCAACGTAACCAATAGTCATTTGTACTTGTTTTTTTGTACTTTATTATGAAAAAGGGTGTGCCTATAAAGTAAAATAACATTAAAACAGTACATTAAAACAATAAAATTTAAAATAGTTATATTAAAAAAGAGTAAATTAAAAAAAAATTATACGATAAGTAATTTGCAACTTCTAAAAATGAACTTTTCTGTTTGAACTTTTATACTTCATTTACTATTGAAGTTTTCTTCGACATACAGATCATTTATAAGATTGTCAAGACTTCTGATTCCGTTTTTGTATCGGATCTTTCATAGAGTATGCGGATTCCGAATTACAATTACAATTGATATTTTTTAGTTATAGATATCATAGATTTTCAAGGACGATATTTTTTAATTATTATCGGATTTTTGATCGCGCCTGTGCATTACGATTTAACGTAACTTTTAATTTTTTTTTGGTCTAGGGTTTGTATATTAGGTTTGTGAGGGTCTGGACTCCATTTTTTAATTGGGTTTTTCATCGAGCAAGTACATTTCGAATAACCATTACTTTTGACATTTTTTGTGTATGTCGTCCTTGAAAAACTAATAAACGATACCTACACTGAATAAAATGTCATCTGTAGTGGTAATTCAAAATATACATGTTTGACAAAAAATCGAATTTGAAAAAAACAATCAGAAATTTCGAAAACTTAATAAATTGATCCTTAAATCAAAAAAACTTCAACAGCAATCGTAATGCGCATGCGCTTTCAAAAATCCGATAGTAAATTCAAAAATATCGTTCTTGAAAACCAGCGGTACCTGAAAAAGCGAAAAAACGAAAACATGCCAACTGTTAATGTAATTCGAATTGCACATGCTCAATAAAAAATTATATTCAAAATATCTGATGTGGACAACACATGACTTCCTTGTACGCCTATAAAACTATAAATCGATGGTTCAAAAAGTGATCCTGAATTTGGTTACTAGTTTCCGAAGATTACGGTATCTCAAAAACGACACTCGGTGTCCCGACATCCATCTATTGACACGCACACACACAAATGGGGAGGAAAACCAGTATTTTATACTCAATTTTAACACTTAAAACAAGTAATAAAAATGTTTAGATTGGAAACCAAATTGAGTTTGTAACCTTTATTACCGAAACATATGATTTATGGATTTAATTTAAATACAATTTTTGATGTAAGCTTATAAAGACCTTCAAGTAAAGCACCCTTTTCGGCTCACCAATTTTAACCAACATATAGTAAATACATTCATATCGATATAAAAGTCCTATTTACCAAATTTGAGATGTTTTATATTATATTTTAATATAATTTTTGATGAAAGTCTAATATGACCTTCAAGTAAAGTACCGCTTCCGGTTTACCAATTTAGACGAAAATCTAGTATGTAATTTAAATCAATATATAAATTATAAATACTAAATTTGAGAAGTTTTGTATAGTATTATGTATAATAATATGTATAATATAATTTTTGATGGAAATCAATTATAACCTTTAAGTAAAGTACCACTTCTGTTAATCAAGCAGTGACCAAAAAGGGAGGTTCACAACTAGATTTTACAACAATCCTAAATACAAAATTTCAACTTTCTACGGCTAACCGTTTTTGAGTTATGCGAGATACGAACGTACGTACAGACGCCAGGACGAAACTAGTCAAAATGGATTCAGGCATGGTCAAAATGGATATTTCCGTTGAAATCTGAAAACCGAAAATTTTCGCGATTACAATACTTCCTTACTTCGTACAAGGAAGTAAAAACAGAATCAGAACCCTCGAAATCTTGAAAAACGATTTCTCTATTCAACAAAACTTCAATATATTACTAGGTTGCTACAAAAGTCCTTGGGCATTAGTATAGCTTAATTTCAGATCACATATTTTAAACATTACTGAATACTACTCTTCAAAGTAAAGTCCGTTGTTTTCAATAACTTTCATCCATCTTTCTGCCAGTAACTGATACAACAATTTGATACCAGTACTACTCCTTTGGTTTTGAGGCAAAGAACTCTTCATATCCAATTTTCACGTCCTCGTAATTACCAAAGATCCGACCTTTTAAAAAATGATCCATTGATCTAAACAAACCAAAATCTGATGGTGCTATATCTGGGCTATACGCAGGATGAGGCAAAACGTTTACTTCTTGCAGTTCCGATAATTTTTCATTGGTCAAACGAGAACAATGTGCCAACGATTGTACTGTTGCAAAATGGCGTGATTCCTGTTGACCAAACTGGAGTAATTTGCCTTCAAAGCTTCATAAACTCTACCAAGCTGTTCACAGTAAAGGCTTGAGTCCCTACTTCTTCTTCTTTCTTCTTTATCTTCCTCCTTTAGTGCCTTTCAGCGTGGAGGTGCCCCGATCCAAGACTGCCAAGCTTCTCGATCTCCAGCCAGCGCTTTCATTACATTTATTGACCTTCCCTTCCTTTCACCAATCCCTGAGATATGGTCTATCCATTGCAATCTTGGTCTTCCTCGAGGGCGGCGTCCGGTAGGCCTTGCTTCAAAGAATTTCTTTGGGTCCCGGTCCTTATCCATTCTGCACAGATGACCAAACCATCCCAGCTGTCGTCTCTCCACTGTTTCCTTCAGTGCAGTCACTCCCAGGTCTCCCCTTATTCTCTCATTCCTAACTCCCTACTACGGCCGATAAATCACGAGTAGTTGTATGTGGGTTCTGGTTCACTCATTCAAGAAGAAAGTCATCATCAACGACCGATGAGCGACCTGATCTGGGTTGTGCAGCAGTATTTTTATGGATAATTTACTCTCTTTCTATGGCAAAAATTTCATCGGCGTCTGCCTTTGCGTTTAAACCTTTTTTACAGTAATTTAGCAAAA
The DNA here is from genome assembly GCA_948150685.1 of Rhaphigaster nebulosa. Classification (NCBI taxonomy): domain Eukaryota; kingdom Metazoa; phylum Arthropoda; class Insecta; order Hemiptera; family Pentatomidae; genus Rhaphigaster; species Rhaphigaster nebulosa. The sequence continues at coordinate 77,574,156 of OX411306.1, read as the reverse complement.
TCGCGAATCGCGATTGTTTCTTCTGACGTGCGTTTTAAAAATGTAAATGACCCCATAAAGCCAAATAAAGTCACAAGGAATAAAAGGATTGGTCAAAACAAAACATTGACATAAATAGTAGGAACAAACATTTTATAGAATAATTATGAAATTTGGAATTAAGGATTGTGTTCATGAACAAGAACTTTTATAACAACCAAGAACTTATGTCGAAATTCGCATGTCCGATCGAAAATCAGAGAGTAAATTCGAAGTTAGCAACTTTGAAAGCCTAACGATGGCTAACGAACTGTCACAAATTGATTAAATCTTCACCCTCCCCCATCCAAAATATTATAGAATAATAAATATTTATACGTTAATAAACATATTTTAAAACTTATAACTAGTTCAAATTAGCATTTAACATCAATTATCTCTAAAACGAAAAAATGTCGGAACAATATTTCGAAATTATTCCAGAAGTCATCATTGAAATCAAAAAAGTTAAGTTTAAATAAAATAGCATTATTTATTATTTAATGCAATAGCATTAATTGAAGTTAGGTTTGATTACAATTGAAATGGAAAAAGTTAGAATTGGAATGGAAAAAATTACAATTGAGATGGAAAAGTTTTCAATTGTAATGGAAAAAGCTACAATTGAGATGGAAAAGGTGATAGTTGACCTGGAGATGTTATATATAAATGAGTGTTTGTATTATCTTCATACATAGGGTAAAATGATGTAAGTTTTTAAAAATTTGCATTAATGCAGGGCAATCTTATTATGCAAAAAGATTATGCAGAAATATTACAAAAAATTGAATTGGTCATTGGGTGGTACCTGCTATATTTGAATGTAGCACTAAGTAGCAAGAGCAATTAGAGCTCAAAGATTGATGCTTGGTTGAAGAGGAATGTATGTGGTGACTTGATTATTCCTATTCCTCAATGAGAAGATTTCTGTTAACAAGAAGAGATTTACAATGTGATTAATAAACGATTCAAGTCATTTGAATGATATTTCGTAATGGAGTTAGAATTTTCATTCTAAAAGTTATTTGTTTAAAAGTAGCTGTTCAAATTTTATAAAAGATTGCATATTGAGAGAATATTTTTTTAAACTTTTTTTCTACATATTCCTTATGTTAAATGGATTAAATTAAATCTTCTTTCGCATGATCTTATTATTAACTGTTTAGAGTAGAACGTCTGTGGTTTTGTTCTTTCTTGACATAATTTTTTTTTTAATCCCCTTCTAATATTTTAACAAGAAATGGTTATTGAAAATAGTAATAAAATAATTTCTAGGCATAGAGGAATTACCAAAAAAATGTATATACTATTTACATACAATAAATATTTATAAAAAATCTATACCTCGAATCTCACTAAAATTTTTACTCGCTTCTCGCTTTATTTTATAGAATTTCAGAATATCCAAAAAATAAAGTATTAAAATTATTGACAAAGATAATAAGATAAAGTATAAACCGAAAATACCCACATATAAAATAAGATTATTTTATATCGTTTCTAATCCAGATGTATGAATTGGAAAAAAATAAAATATAATTTTTTTTTTATTGATATAACAGAAATTATATGCACATTAAGAGGAGAAAATAAATTTTGAGGATACAGAAAGTGAAATGTTCAAATTAAAAACAAGATTTTTTCTTGCTTTGATGATGTTTTCAATTCTTTGCAACTAATAATTATAACAATAATAATAATAATTGTATCATAATCATTTGATGTTTGTATGTAAATCAGAGTATTGCATCTAGTATTGGGCCCAGTATTAATGGATAAATTACAGTCAGTTCATGGCACAACTTTATTAGGTGGGTTTACACGTTTACCAGAAAATGGCAAGAGCCCAAAATCTCAAGTGTGTGAATGGGATTTTTGGATTGGCTTGCGCTGTACTTAGGGTATTTAGTTTGGTAGCCAAGCGTTTGTAGATGCTTGGGACTTGCGGAACGTGGCTAACATGAGAATTCGGCTTATCGCTGTCAGGTAAAACAACTTTGATGACGGGAAGAAATAAATTTCATGATTTCACTTACTTCATGATCTGTTTTTTTTCATCATTTAGTAACGAATTATTTTATATTTTCAGAATTTATCTGTGAAGTGCCTTCATCTTTTTATCATTCTCAACTTTATTTTATCCTCTAGAGAAGAGCGAGAAAAAATGGAAGAGCGAGAAAGGAAGTAGAAAAAAGAATAATAAACGGACGGAAAGCTATCGGCATGTTAAATCCAGTGCACTGGAGCGGAAACATCTATGCGAATGCGAAAAAAACTAATATATAAGGTCCTGGTAAAAAGGTAAATGCTCTTTAGTGCTGAATCATGGCCTTTTGAAAAATCACAGGACAAAAGATTCCTGGCAGTGGATTTGGATTTTTGGAGGAGATCGGCCAGAATCTCAAGGACGTAGCGAGTCAGAAATGAGACTATTAGAGAGAGGATGGAAGTAAGAAAGAATGTCCTGGTGGTGATGGAGAAAAGGAGACTGAAATGGTAAGGGCACGTTAAAAGGATGTATGATGAACGAATCCCAAAAGACATTGGAGTAGGAAGCTTAAAATTAAAAATAAGGATATTTCTCTTCATATAATAACCAATAAAAAAACTCTGTGTGGTCTGCGCATCACAACATTCCCTAACCACTCTATAATAATAATCCATTTTTAAAATAATTTTAAAGAGTTCACATTTTAACGTCTTCTCTCACGTAAGCACAATACAATTTTTTGTTGTTTTTTAATTTTAGTATAATATATTTTTGGTTTTCAGACTGAAAATATATTTTAAAAGTTTTGTTTTAGTTTAATGAAAATTCCATTATTCCCATTAAATAATATGAAAGTAGAAAGTATTAAGTTTATTTCTACTTTTATATAATTACAATTCATTATTACAGAGCATAAGCTTAGTATAATATTGCCAACAGTTGGTAGCTTGGAATGAGGAGGTTTGGTCGCATCCGTTTCCTTTTAGATACGCTCGGCTTTCCATTTATGGTATTGTAGTCCTTATAAGCTACACTGTACCTTTGAAAATACTGGTCCAATATCGCTGATTTCTTTTTTTTTTTTAAGAGAATTTAATATCTTTTACATGGTTTCATAATTTACCATAAAATTTATACTTTTTTAGTTAAGCGCCAATAAAATTTTCTTTTGGCTATAAGTTTTTTCCTTGCATTTTCTCGGTAATGTACGAAATACATAACAAGTTAAAGGGCTTTAAGGAGAAGACATTAAAACCGTTATAACCGTTTAGGAGAAAATAGTCAAAATCGATGATACAAATGGCACTTCCGGGTAGTCCGATGCGCAGTATCTTTTCTAAAACTGGTCCAATTTCAATTATTCTTTCTTGTTTTTTAGATAATTTTATTACCTTTCATATAATTTTATATCACCATAAAATGTTAACTTTTTTCTTGCGATTCCTCGGTGATGTAATACGTATATGAAAAGATAAAGGGCTTTAAGAAGAAACGTTTAGGCAACTTTCATCAAAATTGTTAAAGCCGCTTTCGAGAAAATTGTAAAAAGTGTAAAATCTATGATATAAAGTGGTATTTCCGATTAGTCCATTTTGTCGAAAAAATTGCTGTAACATCACAATCTTATATCTACCTTAAATACGTAATTTCAGTTTCGTAAAACTTTTTGTTTTTGAGCTAGATTGTTCACATACATACAGACCATTTTGTGAGACTTGGTTATTTGAACTCAGGGGGCCTAAAAACGTGTATTTCCGTTGAAAATTTTCACGAAAGCAATAATTCTCCTTACTATATATTTCATGTATAGGTAAGGTGAAAAAAATATAAATTAATAAAATGAAAATGAAAGTGAATTATTATTAGAGAAGAAGGATATTATGATTCTTGGAGTGATAAGAGATGGGAAGGTGATTGAACCATCACAGGCTATAATAGAATTCCATAAGCTCAGTTAGTAAAAGTCTTGTCAGATGCAGAAGTTTTGTGAGAAGTAATATAGATATTGGAAGAGTGGAAGCGTATTGCTGGAATGAATTTCTGATTTCAACTGAAAGAGTTAGAAGATATAAGGAGGGAGATAGGATTCGATAATAAGATGTAAGGATGCAAGAAAGTACTTGTAGTGGAAAGGAAAAACCTATGTATATGTGTTGTAGTGACATTTTGCAACCTTGCCGTTTGAGAAGTATAGAAATATTTCAGAAACTTGTTTAAACAAATTGATGTAGTATTAATCTGAATACGTAAAGGTGTGTGAAGTACTAACACTTTTATAATTAATTTTCTTAGATTGTTTAATTTCTGACATTGGAAGAGGAATAGTATGACTTATGAAAAAGTGTTCAAGAAAGATGGCAATTTCCAAATTATCTTGATTTCAAAATCCATCTACTGGCATCGATGCATTTAATGTCTGAATCATCCATCTATTACAACTATAAAAACTATCACTGTGTGGCTCTAATTGGTATTGTGAATGCTTATTATGATTTTTTTATGGTAGATTTTGGAACTATAAGGAAGGTATTTAACGGAGTTATAACTGAAAATAAATCGGTTTTTATTTTATTTTTCAAATAAAGTAAAATTTAGTGCATTATTAATTTCTTATGAATCTGTGGAAGGACAGAGTTGTGAGAAGTCTAGAAACTGTTGGGTGCTACCCCAGCATGGAGAAAATAAGAGGAAGTTGTATGAAGCTATTCCACCCTACTTACCAGAGAAATCTGCCAGAAAAAACATTTGTATCAATTCATCTAGACAATACATTATAGAATGTATCCCCTTTAAGATTTAGCATTGGTGAATACCTAATTCCAATGAGCAGTTTTCCTATCATTTTAGATGGGCTGAGTAAACAGTGCCAGGAAATAACTAATGGAATAGTCACTTTAGTTTGCATGGGCCTGTAAATGTTTTAAAATGTAATATCAAATGTTATGAATTTGTAATGTGTAACTTTTTTTCTACTGTTGAAGGTAAAAGGGATCCCATTGAATTAAAAAACTTATATATTTCTGTAAAAATGTTAAATTATTTCATTGCTATGAAAACACTCATTCAATTCAAAGTTTGACTGCAGTAAACTTTTTTTCAAATATTATTGGATTTCTACATTATTTATTGCAGTTAAAAGAACTCTTACCCACTCAGTACAAATTTATAGAGGTGTAATATCAATAAAACAAGGTAATATCAAGTCCAAATTTAACTGCTATCTTGATTAAAACTTAATAATTACACTGTTCTGCAAAGAAATTTTTTTTTTCGTTCCCTTGATAAATTTTTCCTAATTTTTATATTTTCGTGTGTGCTGATTTCTAATCTCCATGGTACCACATTGAAGTCCAAAAATTCAATTGGGTACCATTTTTGAGAAAATGAAGGTTGTTTTTGAGAAAACTGAAATAGCATGTTTTTTTTTTCTTATTTCATTTATTTATTTATTTTTTTATGAATGATAGTAATATATGAAATAATAAAATATTTAATCTTGAACATAATATAACTTTATGCCTAGTCAATGTGTATATTTTTTCGTTTTATAGTCCTCATCAGCTGTCTCCCTTTGTAGTGTCAATAAGCATCTTCTCATTGCAATTGAACACAATACCTTTTCTCCATTTGGGTAATTCCTTGATGAAACTATTCTCCGTGTTCATCTGAAACTGCTCCCAAGTTGGGAGAGAAGAAATTGAAATGCGAATGCAAAAAATGTATTTTTAATGACATATTGCAACACTTGTATGATAAAAGCAATTCTCCATCAATGTCTTTGTAATTTTCAAATGCAGACCAAGCTCTTTTTTCAGTTTCATTTAATTTTCCTTTGAATTACAGATCCTTGAAAAGTGTGGATTTGTGGCCCCACGAATATCCCCTCTTTAATCTTTGCTTCACTTAAATTATGGAACTTCTGTTTCAAGTATAAAAAACCTTCTCCTTCCTTGTCCATTGCTTTCACGAAATTCTTTATGAGCCCTATTTGATATGGAGAGGTGGGAGAAGAATTTTTTTTTTTTCAACCAAGAGAGGGTTGACAATGGCATTGAGACAACTTTAAGGTCTAGGAGTTTAGGATTTAGGAGGCTCTCCTGACGCCTCCTCCTCTCTTCATAAAATCTGCCTGCTAACTCTACTGCTGGCTAATGGGCGACACTATCATTGAACCTAAGTGGTAGGTACAAACTGGGCCCCTGCTTAATAATTCTTACTGAAGGCCAAACAAATTCTTGAAGCCTAACACTTAAGCTCTCGCAATTTTTTCATGTTGTAATACATTGTAATAGCTTCAAAATGAAATAGATTTTTTCATTTTTTGTTGACATTTTCAACGATAAAAAAATGTTCAAAATGTCGAAAAACATTCATTTTTTGACCCAAAACATAAAATATGACATAAAATGGTGTCTGATAAAGATTTTCTGCCTTTGGATTCGTGTTTAGCATACCTCAAAACATAAAAAAACATTTCAGTTGAAGGTAGGATTTTGATGCAGAACAGTGTTATTGATTTTATTTTAAATAACAACTGTTGTAATTAGCATTTATTTATATTTTATCATCTTATTTAATCTGCTAGTTTGGGATGGTTTATTTTTAAGTCCCATATTGAAGTTGAAATTTCTCTTCTTTTTCAGCATTCTATTAATTTTATTGAAAATATTAATACTACTTTTGCCTATTTTAGTGGCATTAATAAAATTATTTGAATTAATAATATGTCTGTTGGATTAATTTTAGAGATAGATATTTATTTGAGAGAAATAGCAATAAAACTGACTCAAATACCTGTTGAAGTTTGCTGGTATTTGTGATGGTCACCCTTTGAAGCTGTGGTTGATGCCTGGAAGGAAAAGTGATGGAAGCAGTTGTTGGTTCACATTCAGGAGAAGTTGGCGTTGAACCCCAGGAGGTTACAGATGGAGGTCTAGTTGGAGGCGAAAAGGAGCCTAATCCACTTTCTGGTTGTGAACCACTGCTTTTCGAAATACCTATACAATCAAATAGAAAAAGCTTTCACATTGTTTCTTTATCTGTTTCACTACATATCATCTTGACTTACATAAATTTTATATCTACACTTTGCTAATTTGCTTTTATATTATTATGTATTTTGCTATATCTTCTGCAAACAGCAGGAACAATATGTCTACAAATTCATTCTGTTTAGATATGCCTACACAATACCTGGAAATTCTTGATTACGAAAGTATGCCTTGATGTCTGATAGGATGATATTGAACAGCATGGGACTCAATGTCTCTCTCTGTAGCACTCCTTCAGTAATACTATACAGGAGTCTCAAAACTCGAATAACTTTACCACTGAGACCTATGGAAAATAGCTTATCCCTTAGTATGGCATCATTTATCATGTCAAAAGCTCGGCAAAAATCAACAAAAACTACAAAAAGGTTTAGCTTTTTCTCTTAAAAACTGGTTATGCATAATAGCATTCAGAACAAAGATATTGTCCACAAATCTCCTTCTGGTCCTGAAACCTGATTGGCACTCTGGCACTTAATGTGTGATTCTTTCTAACAGGATTTGGATAAAGATTTTCAAGGCAAAGTTTGCTATGGAAATATGGTAATTATATGGATTTTGTTGGTCGCCTTTCTTAAATATCAAAATACTGATAATATCAGACCAAGATTGTGGCAATTCCTCTTCATTCAGAATTTTATTGAATAGATTCTGTAAAGAACTTTTACCTGTTTGAGGGAAGATTCTTGTAAACCTCATAATGGACTCCATCAAGTCCTGGGCTTTTATCATTTTTAACTTCATTTAGAGCCCTACTGATTTCCTCAGAAGAAATGTATCCACCTAATAATGGATGCCGGCTGTCGATAAGCAGGTGATTGGGGGTGAATATACTGTTCTAAAAAAATTCTCCCACTCATCCAGGGAAATACTCGGTATAGATATACTGTTCATTTTAATCATTTAATGATGCTCCAAAAAGGTGAGCTATTGTTAGTTGTACCAAGAGTTTACTCCCATGCCCCTTTTTTTATATGCCATTTTGTTAAATTTGTTTCGATGGATATTTTGAAAACAGCTGATATGAAATTTTCATACAATTTATCCACTGTATAGGTTTGGAAGTTTACTACAATCAATGGAGACATCTGTAAAAAAATGTTAAATACTTCCGCAATATCGTTATCCCATTTAACAATTTTCTCTTATTAGTACTATTTTTTACATTAATAGTGACTCCAGAATAAACTTTCAATTCCAATAGGAAATGATCAGAATTTAAAAGTATTTGTTTAATTTACAAGTGTCAAGAACAATATCAGGAGAGCATATATTTAATTTAGCAATTCTTGAGTTAAAATCTCCCAAATAAATTGGGATAAATAAATAAATACCACCCCACTATGTACTGTGTATCAAAAGCTTTTAGCCATCCATCCAGGTGTGACTCATTGTGGGATGGTATATACAGAAGTTAATTAATTATTTTTTTAAGAGAGAGTTATAAATTTAAAAATCATAAGTGATTATTAAATCTTACCAAGTGTAATTTGTTGCCTATCTGAGTCCTCGATGTATGGAATGTCATCTAGATTAAGTGAAAATGATGTCACAGAAGGTACAGGTATTTTGAGACTTGCAGTGATGACACCATCATTCTGTTAAAATGAGATAATAATTCATTCACAAAAATATACATATTATTTATAATCATATCAAATATCAGATTCATTTTATCCAATCCCCCACCTGCTTTTTTTGACACTGGAATATATTTAACAGTTCTTATTATATTTATTAGATATCAAATTGGATCTATCGATCAGCCATAGATCGACTCTGGGCTCAAGCTAGAATATTTTTTTGCTGAATTATTATTAATAATTGTGATTATTATGTATCCTTCTTCTGTAGCAGAGCTACATTTTAAGAACTTTCTAATACTTTTCTGTCCTCTCTATTTATTAAATCTATTTATATCAAATTAATATTAATAAGAACTCCTTAAAATGTAGTCCTGTCACAGAAGAAGGATACACAGGTATAACAGTTTTTCAATCAATCATACGGAAGATGAGTCAAAATGACCTGAAAATCCAGTAAACTAATAGAAGAATATCTTTGAACTGGCTAATGTTAAGTTATTAGATTTCACACCTTGAATGAGAAAAGTAAATGGAAGGAGAAAAGTGGGAAAGAGGAGTGGGAGATTCATGAGTAAACAAACTAATCCCTGGGTCCGTTTGACACATGCTCAGCAGCTAAAAGTAATAAATAGAGGTTATGAAAAAAAGAAATTAAATATCCTATCTTGAACCCAGAATTGATGGTTGATAAAATATAAAATAACTTTTCTGCCACAGCTGAGTTTGAGCCTGTTCCCTGAAAATATAAGTCCATTATTTTACCCTCTGAGTTACTCTCCTCGCTGAGTAGCTATGGAGAATTTTTTTTTATTTAAAACTTTTCCTACTTACAACATTGCTCTCTTCTGGTGTATGATGACCACTGTCTGAAGAGGACATTCTAGTTTTGTCATCAGAAGCTCTCCGTGAAGAACTTTCACTATCCCCTCGTTTCCGACTTTCATCTCGTCTTTTCTTTGGCACTCTTTCTCTACCTCTGTCCAATCTCCTATTTAAAAAAAAATATATATAAAAATTAAATATAATCTGGATTTATAAAATTATAAATATGTATGGAACATGATGCATTTAAATTACTCTTCATAGGGTTACTGAAAAAAGATTAAGGAAAAAAAAAATGGTTTGTGCTCAACATCCCTAAGAATTAGAACTACAAAACAGTTTCCAAAATTAGTGGCAGGAGTGTGATAGTGCTATTTAATTTTTAAAATTAATTTTACTAATATCATACTAAGAGTACCTTCCTTAACAAAACATTGTTATAGAAAGTATTTGGGCTACAAGCATCGCTGGAATAAGTCTCCATACATATTGTGTAGTAAGAGATACAACCATTGGAGCAAAAATATAGTAATTTTATGGTACTTGCAATTGGAAACTTAGCTGTGTATGAAAATAATATGCTTATCAATCCCTTTCAATGAAGTTAGAAATTTTTGATTTCACTACATCCACAAAGTCTCGATGATAGTACATTAAATCCATGTTTTTTTAAATTCAAGCTATCTACAAGTTAGACCACAAGCTAAAATATATTCTTTCTGTTTAGTATTTTAGTTGATGATTACTTATAATATTGATTTTTATAATATTATTGTCTTAGTCAAATATCAATATTGGATTTATGTTAAAGTTAAGTGCAATAAGTGTACATTTGTATTGGACATTTTTTACATGAAACCTTTTATCTTTATATGAAATAAATATACAAATACCTAAATAGGATTATAGATAAATACAGATCCATTCCATTCATAATTATTGGGGATGCTAGCTGTCGTTTTTCTGATCTTATATGCTTATGATGAAGCTTTGTTAAAAAACAACAATTTAAATCTAGAAAGGAAAAGTTAAATCTACTAAAATTTTCTGGAGACAAGGATCATAAAAATATAACATTGTGGTATGACTATAGGTCAAAGATGCTGAAAAGAGATGTGAAAAGAAGCCTTAAAATGTGTCGGAAATGTAGTTTTTTGGAATATACTTGAAAAATACACATAGCTAAGAAGACATATACCAACAGCATTAAATTTAAAAAAGCAAAATTATCATTAAAACAACTATTAATTCAACTATTGCCCAATGCCTTTGAATCCTTCTCATTTTGGCTTATTATAAATAAATTAAGAGTAAGTAAAAAACAGTTCATTCCTATATTTATCCCAATAGAGTAGAATTTAGTAAGAAGTTTTATGAAGCAGTATGAAGAAATGCCCTCAGATAAATTTCCTTACAACTTATTAAAACGCATTCGTACTACCTACTATGCATTTGTAGATTTTCGAAGAACTTTTGATTCCGTCTCATATTCAAAGATTTTTTTTATGGAAATAAGTGGCAAACTCTTCAGCCTGGTAAGGCACTTTTATGATAAAGCAGCTATGCAAATAAAATATAAAAATCACTTGACTAATCCAATAGCCGTCACTGAGGGTGTTCTCACAGGAGAGACATTGGCTTCTAGAATAAAAGCATCCATATATAGCAGATATTGACTCTTCTTTCAGGAAAATGGGGCACACGGAATAAAGATAAATCCGTATAATGAAATTATGAGTCTCATTTACATGAATGATCTGGTCATCATTGGAAAATCCATGACTAATGTCCAATCAAAACTAAACATTTTAAACTGCATTGTTAAAAATTTACATGGTTAGGCCCAAGAAAGGCAAAAGTGTATTTTTAAATGGAAGTAGCATTGAAGAAGTAGCGAATATAATTATCTCGTGATTCATTACATTGGGGAAAAAACGATTCTTTCTTATTAATTTTTATTTGAAACTTATTTCAACATTGCCTCAATGTTTCGGGGTTCTGCCCCATCATCAGAACAATAATGCAATATTTATTAGTAGTGGTCATACATTTTTTTTTTTTTTTAAATTATAACAAACAACATTTTTTTATGCATAAAAACACCAAATATTAAAAAATTACTGATCTAATATTACCTTATCATATATCATTTTAAATTTGTCATTTGTTAAAAATCTCTTGTTTTTTATGTTAAAGTCATATTTCATACTCTGTCAATTATACATTTTTTATAAAAATAAAAATACACAGTAACTGGACTAGTTCAAGGTTACAACTGACCTCTGTAGAGGATTAGCTGTACCTTTAAATCTTATTTATATTCTGTTATTTTTTTTTTCCCTCAGATCTTTTAAATTATATATTTATATATAATAAATAGGGTCGGGCGGCCTAGCGGATTAACGCACCTACTCACAAACCCAAAGGTTGTGAGTTCGAATCCCGGTACCGGCATTAATTTAATATAATTACATTAATAATTCGAGCAATTTCTCACCCCTCCCCGGGTATGTGAGGCCCGTCAGCCTACTGGAGTCAACTCACATATGCCGGGTGTAGGAGTGATGACCCTAACTCGTGTACCTAAAATTGAGAATCGTGGTGTGATATTCCATGTATGAATATCACATCGCAAGGCCACGATCTCCACGGTCTATAGTGCCAACCGAAAAAAAAAAAAATATAATAAATAAAAAGTAATAAAAGTAATTTTTTAATATGTTTTTTGGTTTTATCTATAAAAAATGTTGTTTGTTATAATTTAAAAATTTAGTTTTTTTATGACCATTACATGTTGTATTGCAATATGCCCTGATGATGGGGCAGAACCCCGTGGGCTGCCAGACAGAAACTATATGTATAAATGATGTTGAGTTGCATCCTCTATGATGCGCTGGTTTAGACCACCAAGCACTTTGAAGAATTAGAGAATATACAAGTGAGGTACTATAAGTGATTACTGTTTTTGTATCGAAATAGCCAACACTTTATGATAAGATTAGAGTTGCTTTCGTTCCAGTAGGATGTTATGTTTTAAAGCAGACATTGAGATAGCTAATCAAAATCCTCCATATGGATTGCACCTGGTTTGCTAAACAATCGTTTTTAAAGTTGCTGTAGTTGGACAACAATAACGATTAAGTGTCCAATATAACTGGGCAATGCAGCAGAGAAAACTTTAAAATTAGAATGAGGGAGATCTTAGATAGCTACAGGGAATTTGTCAAGAGAATACATGCCTTTAGAATATAATGTGTTGTTTTAACTAAATGCTTGTTAACTTAAATATTGGAATTTATGTTATTATGCAATGATTATTAGTGAAAATATAAATAACATGCCCAGCTTATTAATTTATATTAATGATTTTTTATTTAAAACCTGTGTATACATTAGTATATACATGTATATTAGTATGGCATTTACTGTACTGCTTAAATTGCTGTATGAGGATCTCTCCAGAAACAAATATATATATATATATATATATATATATATATATATATATATATATATATATATATATATTATTATTATTATTACTATTGATAATTACTGTAAAAACTAAATATGCCCTTTAAAAATGAATTGGTTCATGAATAGAAACATTAATATTACTAAAAACTTCATGGTATAAGTAAATAAAGTTAAATTATATTTATTTTAAAAGATGGAAGATCACATATTGCCGGCAAGAGTGTGAAACTGTGGAAGTCCATAACAGTTTGACTTAGAGTTCTTTTATTATTTTATTTTTGTATAATTTTTATACACAGTAATTAATTGTTAATATTTTTTACTTGATACTATATCACTTGCAAGTATATATATTTAAAAAAAAAAAACCTCAATATGAAAAATTTAAATTTTCAAACATTTTTTGTCCCTCTTTGAAAAGTTGGAATTTGACAGTTACGTTTTCACACTTTCAACTTAACTTTTGAGTTACTTTTCACACTTTTTTCGATGATATGTTTTCAAATATATTCAACACCTATAAACTCTATCGAAACAGTAAAATAAAAAGATTATGAAGGATAAGAAACACAAATTCTTAGAATATCAGGGTATGACAACCTGAAAAAATATTTCAAATAACTGCTGGAATGAAGGAAGCAACAGTCTAACTCAGAAACTCCAAGAAGTGTTGGAGATAATTAGGTACTTGTTTGTTATAGGCCACACCAAAAAAAATTAATTTATAAAAGTAACAATGATAAATAAAAACAAATGGATATTTTTGTAAAGAAAGAATTTTTAAATGCTACTATTTATATAGAAAGCATGAAAGTTTACGATGCCTTATATCTGTTCAAAACGATCATTCCTGGTAAGCACTTCAAGGCTATTTACATTGCACCTCCATCTACTTTTATTTCTGAAACTCAGCTTCATGCCCTCTACTGCAAACACATTGTATATCAATAGTAGTAGTAATCAATTCTAGATCTTGAAGGTAGGCAATTGCTATTTTTTGGTCATGCATGACATGGAAAATCATTTTAAAAGTTATAAATTGATTTGTTAGGTTTAGGTACTAGGCTTATCTTAATATGGTTTAGTAGATTAATCTAAATTAAACACGATGTTACCCATCAAGCAGAATAAGCTTAACTCTGCAAATTTTATTTTATGGACATATTTAAAACTTATGACGTTAGAACTTTAGAACATATGACTTTAATAAATACCAATATAATAATAATATACATGTTTTTTGGTGGGTCGTATAACAAACAAATATTGATATTTATATCCAATATCAATCTTGAAAAGACAGTTGGTCAGAACAGAATAACACCAGAGATGATAACAAAGCAAGCGGCATCTTTTTCAACCTTTATGTCTTACAAGGAAGCTTAACCCCTGAGAAGGCACAATAATAAGGGAACATGTTAACGTGCGACCGCTCTGAGGTTGTTAGAGTGTTCTGAGAGTGTCATGTATGTCTAACTACTGAAGACTTTGATTGACTCCACAAGAAGGCATGTGCATCACTTGTCATACAAGTTCTTACACAGCAGTAGTAATGTCTAATCATCGTCCTCTCCTCTCCCTAACAGAATTCAGACACCAGAGTGGCCGGACGTTTTTTTCTAAAACGCCCAACAACATTAAGCGACAATTATATGTCTTTATATCATACTAGTAAACAATATCAATATTAAGAAATTCTTTTCATGAGAAAAGAATTCATGAATGGTAATATTGGTTGTAACAAGTAAACCTTACATCAGGAGGCACGAGACCGTATTAGGCCAGAAATGAGCAAAGCAGTTTTTCAAAATGCCGTGTCTACAAAACGTCTAGTTGGTGGCAAACTGGATTGAAAGTGGCAGTAAGAAAGATACAGCAAGAGAGAACCTCATCCATTCAACCATTGTTCGTTTCCCACCACTTTTAATCCAAAAGTTGGATTTCTCAGGACCATGTGTTCCCGAGGGTAGTTTTCATAGTAATAGATTTGCTCAAAACTTATACTTTGGTAATGTAAAGAAAATAGAAATAAACTTTCAAACAGGATCAGAAAAGTGTATAAAGTATATTATCAGATTCACAATACTATAGGAGGTAAGATGAAAATCAGAACGAATATTAAACTCCATATATAAAAGAAATTAATTAAATACAAATGAAACTTGGATCACGCTAGACATACACATAAGCAATATTATGCCTGCAGATATTAAATGCATGGACAGGATAGAGGGCAAAACAAAGAGGGACCAAATCCAAAATGAGAGAATAAGAGAAAAGCTACATATTCCATAAACCCCATGGACAAATGTACTGTCAAAGGTCTGATAGTGGTTAGGGGCACCTCCATCTTGAAAGGCAATGAGGAAGAAAATTGCTTTAAAAAAATTATTCTTGTAATTTTCTTTTATCTTTGCTTTAATTATTTGATTTTTTTTATTTTGAAAATCATTTGGTTCCTTCTTCCATATTGTTAAATTCAATACATTTGTCTCAATACCTCGGCCTCATGGAGACATCCGGACCTCCTGTTGCAGCTCCTTCATGAGTACAGGCTTCTCTAGACCAGTATTTCCTATCAGGATCATCAAGTCCACCACTAGTGCTGTCATCAAAGCTATAGATAAACATTTAGATGTGATTGAGAATCTTAATAAAGTAATAATTTTGTTTTATGATAGCTCTATAGCCAAAGTTATTGTTATTTCTAGATATTACTATGGATATTATACATCTTGATTTTTTAAATTAAAAGCATATGAATGTTTTCTGATTTTTGGGATGTCTAGACTGTATTTTTTAATGAAGGCTTGATGATAATTTAGATACAAGTCATTAGGAAGTTTAAAAAGCATCTCCAACTTCTACACACTTTCATTAAAAGTTTGACATTTCAGACAATCTGTTCCTTATCAAAAACTTCTATCTATAACATATCATATACATGGCATATATAATTAGTTAAAACAGATTTTTATACTACATTATATGCTATATTACATGGTACTTAGTTTATAAATTGATACATCTCAATATATAGTCACTATCATGCTTAATTACATTTATTGAATTTTATTTATCTAGGTATGATAATATTATTCTATTTAGTTCACATAATTCTATTCCATTCTAAATTTTTTATCCACATCTCAAATCCACATGATAAAATTCATTATATCACTGGCCACTTTTTAAATAAATAATAAATCAGTCAAAAAATTAAACCATAAATTTGATGATATATCATTGTTAAGCTACAAATATTATACAATATGGTAATATAAATCATAATCATAATAATATCATTATCAATAACAATAACAAGGAAGAAATAATTGACAAATATAATAACTTAAATAAAAATTATAATAGGATAGAAAATTCAACGGAGACCCATATTCCAGAAGAGATACAAAACTTACTCTCATTAGGAATAAACTTTATTTTCTATAATGAAATAATTGATAAATATATAATACACATGGTTGCGGTTGTAGAAACTATATTTGAAAATATTGAAACAATGGAAAGCCACATAAATGGTATGAGAAATAAAATTTGTAAAATTATGAGCAATTGTATCACTAATTTTAAGAATAAAAGAAAAATTACAAAATTAAATGAAATAA
This sequence comes from Rhaphigaster nebulosa, assembly GCA_948150685.1. NCBI lineage: Eukaryota > Metazoa > Arthropoda > Insecta > Hemiptera > Pentatomidae > Rhaphigaster > Rhaphigaster nebulosa. Next base: position 77,557,583 of record OX411306.1, on the reverse strand, counting down.
TAACCACAGTTTTACATGTTGAAACCTAAAAAAACAGGATGAATTAAATAAAATGTTAAAGAATAAAAAATGAGATATATAAAAATATTTAAATAGAATATACAACAAAATGGCCAATTATATAACCCATTTAAGATGTGAATAAATAATTTAGAATGGAATAGAATTATGTGAATTAAATAGAATAATGTTAACATACACAAGTAAATAAAATTCAATAAATGTTATTAATTATGATAGTGACTATATGTCTGAGAGATGTATAAATTTATAAACTAACTACTATGTAATATAATATATCTTTACCTACGGTGAATAAGTGGTTAACTCGACTTATGAGGAAAATGAGTTAGGTTCATCACTGGATGAAAGTTGACTCCTATATGGTATATAAATGGCCAAATCAGAAACAAAAGTGGTAGGAAGATTTTGCTATTTGAAATCACAAAATTTCTATAAAGTCTCACTTCAAATAAAATTTGAAATTGCCGTCTTGAAAAGTTATAATTTTCGACTTAATCACTTATTGTGATTTACCAAATTTTTCATTTGGCTTACTTAATCACCGGTGCTATAGATATAATGTAGTATAAAAGTGTATTTATAAATAATTATATATATGATGCACAGGATATATTATAGATAGAAGATTTTGATAATCGACAACTTGTCTGAAACTCAAACTTTTAATAAAGGTGTGTAGAAGTTTGAAGGTAAGCAGTTATAAAACTTCCTAATACTTGTTTCCTGATATTTTAAAAACAAGTATTTTAAGATCGATATTTAATTGATATTGCTGGAAAATTAAGTCAATTAAAAAACATCAAAAAAATGTTAGAAGAGATAGAGATAGAATATAAATGGATATAATTTAATTATCATATATTTAATTTTTCTTTAGCAAAATGATTCGAAGGGCTATGCATTAGGACTCAATAAATTGCATTTGGATAATTTATAAATGGTCTAATTCTAAACTGGCTCAGAAAACCGGAATTAAGCTTCAGGAAAACAATACAAGAACACCCACTATGTTCCCCTTTACACCAACTTACAACTTTGTGGCTATTGATTCTGGAGACTTTTATCTTTTTCATAGGAGAAGTTGAGCACTGGTAGATAAAAAATAAGTTTATTTATAGTAAATATTCAAACAAAAGACAATGAATATAGAAAAACAAAATTAATTCTGGGGTTATCTTAAATAATTTTCTGTTTGAAAAATAAAATATATTTTCAGCTTTTGTGAATAATGTAAGAGAAACTTACTCATCTGATGTGTCTCTCCTCCTGAGTAATTGGTCTAATAATTCTGGATGGCTATCCATCATGTGGATATAAACTTCATTTAAAAGTTCTGCTGAAACCTAGATAAAAACAAAAGTTCATAAAAATGTATTAGTTACAACTTTTCAATATTTATATATTTGCTCCAGTCTGTATGCTAAACAATAACCCGTAAGTCCGTTAGGCTCTTTTAGTCACATCCAGTCATATTACTTCCTTAACTATCTAAGGTAGAAGAAGTATGGTAATCAGTTGAAATTTTCGAAACCTTACTTAATTTTAATGTTATAAATTCCAATGAGTTCTAAAAATAAATGGCATTGTTATTGCTGTCATTCCCTTTTTATAAGGGATTTTCAATATCCTTCACTATAAAACCAATTTTGATGAAACCTTAGGGGTATATATGGGTGATTCTCAAAAAAAGCTTCATTTTCTGGGTAAGAATTTCGAGCAAGTGAACCATATTTGAAAATTACCAAATTTTTCATTTGGCTTCCTGGAATCATAAACAACAATATGCAACACAAAATAGAGCTCAAACCACTTTTTGCCAAAATCCCAATTCCAATTTACCAGTTTGTAAGTACGATGGTAATGAAGAATGCCTAGTTGAGTGACAGTAATGAGAATTGATTAATATGCGGGAATGAGAATTTGAGGTTTTTGCACTTGCTTATACTAGTTAGTAAGGAGAATATTCGAAAACCAGAGCACAATTTTAAAAGTCTTTAGTTGGAGCAAAACAGTGAAATTTCATCAACAAAACAAATTAATATTTTAAAAGAACAATTACATTGCGGTAATGAGAGTCATAAATATATTCTCCTGAAAAGCACCCTTCTACATTGAAAGCTGAACAATGATTGTAGATAGGTTTTATCTAAATTTGGTTTCGTCAGAGTTGGTGGTAATAATAATTGAGTTTTTTAAGACCACAAAAAAATGTTTATTGGAGGAAATGATAGTTTTTTTAATGAATATTGTGTACAGGGATGGGGGTAATAATAATAAAAAAATCATTGAAAGGAAGCATCCATCAGAAGGAAACCCAAGTTACAGCATAATTGATTTGTTTTTAGAATCACCCATATGCTATTAGATCAAGTCACAAAAGTGAATAAATGAAAATCTATGAGGAAAATTCATGCAGGAGAGAGATATAAGGATTCAAATTGCATTTCACTGTCAAATGATAAAAACTAGATAGCTAGATAAAAACATATTTTTTTGAAAAGCTACTCTCTTAATTATAAATCTAGCCTCAGTAAATACACTAGCTATTTATTATAGCTAGGCTCATTGAAGAATATATTAAAATCTTGTTGATAATTCATATCAATTAAAATTTAGTTACTAAATTGAAAAAATGGAAATAACCAATACTAAAATCTCAAATTGAAGGGAGGAGTGTTATCCAGACTTATTTTAAAATTACTAGAAGTATGTATTTTTTTTAACTATTTAAATAAATTAAAAAAGTCAAAATATATAAATTTATTTTAGGTCCATATAATAATCAAGATAATTACCACTCATCAACTTTTTTGTTACATATTCCTTCTTTTTATATTCTTTCTTTTATTTTACTTCATTAAACACTTGTAAATTTATGCAAAAATAATAAAAAACATTATTTATAATCTCTGCAAAATTGAAAATAAATAATTTACTTTTATAGAATATACCTGGAAGAGTGCTTTATGATTATCGATAAGACTTCGTATCACATTGATGGCATCTGCTCGTTCTTCACTCCGTTCTGTACTTAATTCATCTTTTTTACTAGGTGTGCCTTTAGAATAATTATGTAAAATATTCGGAGCAAATAGTGTTGCTAGGTTACTACTGTCCATTTTATTTCCAGTTAGAACCTGACCTAATTAGTAAATGGTACATCAATTATTTAAGAATATTGTAACTTTGATGAACAAAATTCTTTTTAATTGACTATTTCAGTATTTTACCTGAACTATCCTTTTGATCATCTGCATGATTTGCTACTAATGAAAGGAATGACATTAATACGAGCAGTGTATCTCTATTGGCTACTGGCAGCAACTGGAGAAGGTGCTGGAGAGCTTCGTGCTGTAGACGCCTGTTTCTTATTCCTTTACAGAACAGCAAACATTTTAAAATCATACAATATCTATAGTTTCATTTTGATAAAAATACTTACCACTCTTTACAAAAAAATACTTACTCTGTGTTTGAATGAAGGCTTGGTATAAATCCTTACAAAGTAAAGAGTCTGGCAAATCTCGGAAATATTCCTTGAGCAATGTAGCAACATCGTGTGGACACAATTCATCTTCAAGATTAATGTCCTTTCCACAGTCAAAATCCTCTCTCAGCTGTAATAAAAAATTTAGATATTAAAATAGATCATAGCTATTAAAATTGATTAAATCGACAGTATAATGTTATTTTTTTCATCATGTCTATTTTTTTAAGAAGCCATATCCTATTTTGGGAATCCATTTACTGCACTTGGCTATCATACTTAATGTATAGTTGTCAAAAAATATAACAATTATTTTGAATCTGAATTAGGCAAAATAAATTATTTTAGTTGTGTTTATGTGATAATTATTTTATGGCATATATATAAATATATATATATATATATATATATATATATATATATATATATATATATATATATTTTAATAAGTTCAAATTAAATAAAGGACTGACACAGTGGATTTACATACTGTTTTGAATTTTACCTGCCTGACACGTTTCTTGGAGCTGGATACCCTGAAAATTCCGAGGGTATGCAGTCCATTGTTCTCAAGATGTCTGAGACAAGAGGTAACAATAGTAGGTACACCACCTTCGGGAGTTGAGAGGTTTGGTGTCGAACCACAGGAGATACTGTCCAGCCCAGGCATACTCAAGGTCCCTCCTATCAAGCTTTCGCATGATCCTTTCTGAAACAAGTAATTGACTTAAGGGATCATTTATGATTGGAATGATTACTGATTTTTTTTTCTGTTCAACTGTAAACATTTTTTTTTTTAATTATAATTTATCGATTAAGAATCAATTAATTGTAGATGCTATAATATTGATGACAGTTTCTACTAAGTAAGTGAATACATGGACAGTATTTCTATTTCATAAGTAGTTGTATACTTAAACTTCCAGATTATAGAAAGTTTTGAACATCTGTAAAGCCACATGGACTACCCTAGGTAACAACACTAGCACCCCGATTGACCTATATTCTTGTTAGCAGGAGACAAAGGTCTAGTCTCATGGCAGTGAGAACTTTCAGAGGAGCAAATGTTGATAGCGATCATACCTGATTTCCTCAAGAATAAGCTGATATAATCTAATTCGAGTGAGAATAACTAATGCTAAAAAAACTAAAGGGGCTTGAATGGAAAGGATAAATACACGGAAACTATGTGAACTAGAGTACAGAGAAGAATTTATCCAGAGGCTAGACAATCCTTTAGAGCCAGGCTCTTCTGAAGATACAATGAATGGAAGATGGAAGCACCGTAAAGACACTATCAAACGAACAGCAGTAGAGGTGCTAGTGGCGAAAGAAACCCATCAGAAATCTGGGTGATTTGATCACGAATGCCAAACAGAGATGGACAGGAAAAATGGGGCCTATAAGAGGATAATAGAGAAACATAGAACTCGCCAAGCAATTAAAGAATACAAAGACAGAAGGCAAGAAGGTAAAGGCATCCATAGAAGAAAAACGAGAAAAAAAAAACTGGAGAAAATAAGGGAGATTGAAGACCTAAGAAGCCAGGTGAACACTAGAGCCTTCTACTGGAGCATAAACGCCCAGCACAAAGAATTCAAGCCGAGCTCCAATGCTTGCCAAGGAGAGGATGGTTCATTAATTACTAATAAGGAAACCATCCTTAGAAGATGGGTTAGCCATATTAGAAGTTTTGTAAGAACTTCCTAAGACTCAACTATGGAAGGTGAAAATCTTGTTTGCGCAATGGCTTTGAGTTTAACGAACCACCAGATGAAGATGAGATCAATGATTGGGATCCAAAAACTAAATAACAATAGAGCTCCAGGTTTAGACAACATAGCTGCGGAATTTCTGAAAATTGGGGACAATGAGTTACTTATAGTTATTCACGACCTTCTCCATAACATTTGGACAACTAAGACTATCCGAGAGAAATGGTACACAGGTGTTATCATCCCTCTCCTTACAAAGCGAGATAGAAGAATTGCAATCATTATCGAGGTATAACCCTACTGAACTGCACATACAAAATTCTATCTAATATCCTTGATCAGAGGCTATTTATGTATGCAGAAAGAAAGATAGGAGTCTACCAAGGTGGTTTTATGAGAGGGAGATCAACCATAGATCAAATCTTCGCTTTCAGGACCCTGCTTAAAAGAACGTGAGAGTACAATATCATCACCTTTTCATATACTTTTGTAGTGCAAATGACAGTGTCATCAGAGAGAGGTTGTACCAGGTTATGGAAGAAATGAATATCCCTCTTGAATTGATTTATCTTACAGAGCTATTGATGGTAGGATCAAGGTGTCAAGTCAGAATACAGTGAGACATGTCGGAGACATTCCATGACCTCAAGGGACCTAAGGCAAGGAAATGGTCTGTCATGCCTGCTATTCAACCTAGCAATGGAAAAGGTGATAAGGGACTCTGATGTGCAATGTATAAGTCAGTCCAAATTCTACCCTATGCAGACGATGTAGATATTATAGCCAGGTTACAGTGCATGCTTTCCAACCCCCACGGCCACCACCATCCACTGTTACGTTTAGAGATTACCCATTTGAAACTATAAGTAATTTCATGTATTTAGGGTCTCTGGTATGTGCAGACAATCTGCCCAGCCCATAGCAAATAGATGTTATTTTGGCTTGGCAAAAACACTAAGAAGCCATTAGCTGTCAAGAAATACGAAAATCACTGTGTATCAAAGATTAATTAGACCTGTACTAACTTATGCCTCAGAGTCATAGGCCTTATCACGTGTGGATACCAACAGTTTACAGGTATTTGAGAGAAAGATTCTGAGAAAAATGTTTGGCCTTGTGTTAGGCTTTGCTATTAGGCTTTAATGTTAGGCTGATACAATGTAAAGTTGTATCAGATGTACTGGGAACTGGATGTAGTACAATATATAAAATTATCGAGACTGCGATGGGCTGGGCATGTCGCCAAAATGGATGGTGACTCAACAACTAAAAAGATACTGTTGGGGTATGTGGATGGAAAAAGAAGGAGAGGGCGTCCACGATTGAGATGGACAGACAAGGTGGAAGCCGATGACCAGAAACTTCTAGAGCTTGGCAGACCCTTGTGTAAGACAGAGAAATGGAAGTAACATCTTGAAGCGGCAAAGACCCGTACCGGGTTGTAGGGCCTATGATGATGATGATTTTACTAAATTTTTCTGGCAGTTCAATCAAAAATATTGATAGTTGTTTTTATATTTACCAAAAATTATTTCACAACCTTGACTCTCGCCAAGAAAAATTACAAAGGAATTTACTAAGAAATCAATTTGGTTGATTGGAAAAATTAGTGTGACCCCAGTGTAGATGACAATCTAATGTATGTATTCTCTATTAAAAAAACAAATAGCCAAGAATATATTATGATTTTATGGTGTATTCTATGAAAATCATAATAACATTTTGCTTTGTCAATGGAAAAACAACCCTGTTGGTTCAATCATTGTCATCGAACTGTTTAGCAGCCAGTCCCTCAAATATTGCAACTAGATATTTAGGCTCAGAAAAAAAATAAAATTCTATTGTGCCAACTTAAGGTGGTTTGGTCCTATACTAATAATATTGGAGGAACAGATCGCATTGATCAAAATATATTCACTTACCGAACATCTATAAGGTCTAAAAAATGCTGGTGACTAATATCAATGTAACTTTACAAAATGCTTGAATTTTATACCAAAAAACATTAAGAACAACAGATGGACAGCCATTAGATCTCATAGTATTCAAGAGAAGTGTGGCTGGTATGAGAATTAATGGAAAGAAATGCAGCTCCAAGGATTATGAGAGTATTTAGTCTGGCATCATGCGGAGTCAGATACAATGACAGGACATTTTTTAATATCATCAAAACAAAAGGACCAGCAGTGCATTTTTTTCATTCTCATACTGTGATGAAATGTAAAAAATGTTTAGTAGCTTAAAAAAAAAGTAGCGTTGTACCAAAAATATTGTTAGCTATCACATAATATTTCTTGGGTTTGATTTTTTTTTTTTTTAAATATGTCTTCAAAAACATTATGTATTATGTATGTATTATGTATTATGTTTTAATCACATGAGGAAAAAAAAAGAAGATAATTAAATTCTTTTAATTATAAATATTAATATTATATAAAACATCTAAACATAATATTAATATAAAACATCTGCTAAGGTGAGCTATTGATTATCTTGCCTGAAAGCTGAAATAATTTTCATGACCATTCTCATGACATTTCATGACCAGTGGTGCGTTTTTGCATGAGGCCATAACTACAAAATCAAACAATATTTTTTTTAATACTATATGAACATTAAAGAAACAACATTTATATGCTTTCACATAGAAATTCAATAAAAAATTAGTGGGCAAATATAGGTTAAAGAGACTTCTTACAGATATAAGAGACTTCTTTCACCCTGGAATAAGCGTTATTTAACAAATGGTTAAAAAACAAACAAAAAAAAACTGATTAATACCAAATAATTTAATAATTTTGGGGACCTTTATAGTTTGGCTGTGTTGCCAGTCAGTGATTAAAGCTATGTTTAGAATCTTAACTGAGATCTGAATCAGGTTCAAAATAACCTGACTTTTCTCTAGCTGTTTTTTTGCAGTTCAGAATGTCCCATGAATAAACTGTTAAAAGCTTTAATTCCCAATTCTAATATTAAACCTTTTCAGAGAGTGTTCTGAATGCAACTTATTATATGTTTTTTATTTAAAAATTGAAAATAACCAGTTTAATTTCTTTATATAGGGTGTATTTAGATAGAAAAATTGAGGAATTTATGTGTATAGATAAGCAGGTCATGTTGATTTTGAAATCATTGAAAATATTTAGGAATCAATGTATTTTAGCGAAATAATTGAACAATCATCTAACTTGAAACTTTTCATGAAGAGCCAAGGCTTTATTAATGTTTCTTTCACCAGAAATTTCTTTATCAGACCAATCAAGCTATTTTGGCCTAATGCCTTACAAAGAAAAAAAAAAAAAAGAAAAGAAATAAATAAATTGGTAATTTTTTATGTGATCTTACTTTATAACATCGATTTCATTTTTAATTCATTTGCCAAGAAATAAACTAAAAAAACCTTATAGAATGAGTTATTGAATTATTAAAAAAATATATTGAATACAAATTGTTTGGCTACTTGTAATACTTTGTAAAAAATAATCTGCTGGATTTTCTAAAAATTATTTTTCCTGATTTCAGCATGCGAAAATTTTTAGGAAACTGAAAAAAATCTTGATCAGCTTTTAACGTGCTAATTTGAATTATTAGTGTTTTTTCATTTATTAGACACTCGAGCGAAATAATAAGTAATCTTTACCCAGTTTTTTGTTTATTCATTGTAAAAAGAAAAATATGAAAATTGTTGTGATTTTCTGGATAGATCAGTAAGACTAATAAACTAAGTGGATGATTTATCTAAGAGTAAAGCAAATCTCACTTCATCAGTCCTGGGAGATTCTATGAGAGATGAGAAGCTACCCCTGCTCTTCCTCCTCAGCTCGGTATCTTCTCCTTCTGGCCGTAGTGACAGGCGAGACTTCTCATTTTCAACACACTGGCTCAGGGGTATACCAAAGACCAGACCTCCAGTGCTCGTTGTTGTTTCACCTGAAATGTACTTGAAATTATTGTGCATGAATTAACATCCATTTTCATTTTAAGCCCAAGGATTTACTTTTTAACAAAATTTGAAATTCAGCAAGCCCAGCAGATTTGCTCTACTTCATGAAAATAGTTATTCACATATAATAAATGAAAAAATAAATAAAAGTGACATTACATTTAGAATCCAGACAGGAAAATTATGAAAGTCTTTTAGTTTTTCAGTGAACAACCAGAATATCGAATTTATTTAATTATTTCTAGTATAAGTATATCTTAATGATAAGTGATCATCTGTAGATCACTAAAAAGATGTACTTAAAAATCATGATAAAATTTTATAACTTACAAAGAATTTACCGTGGCTCATTTTTAACATAGCATAATGCATACATGTTCCTATAGTCAAAGATTATTTAGGTGAAAAAAAAAGTTTTTCTTCACATGACGTGATCTTAATTTTAATTTAAAAATCGGGATGATAACTGGTAAGACCATGCTCATGGATGATAAGCCGACTGATAAAATTGCTGTTATGGTTTTAGTGAAAGATAATTAATTTTAAAAAATAATAATCCTGAATAATAATGATATAATATAAGATATTTACCTTTTTCTTTTTCATCTTTCCTATTGGTATCAAAAAACCCAGTAGTGATAGCTTTCCTTTTCAGTAAATATGCTTTTCTTTTAGGTTTTTGAACTGCAGTAGAGGCGGGACTTTCTGTAAAAAAATGGTATGAATTGTTTGTTTTTTGCATTTTGTATTCATATAAAATTGTTGAACATAAAAAAATAATTTTGTTAGTTGTTGCTTATGAATTGAAGAACGGAAAATACAAAAGGACAAAAAGAAATTGAAACTATGAAAATTGTATAATCAGAAGATTCCAGAAACTTAAATAAAAAAATTATGTAAAGAAAAGGGGATCGATTTAATATTGTGGAATATTTGAAAAAATAATAAACACTTTGATTTTGTATACACTCTGGTATAAAAAAAATATCTTAACTCTAAAAAATATATTAAATTTAAATTTTATATACAAAAATAAAATGTTATTTTACTACATGATATGAAGGCTTTTTAATTTCAATTGTTGGTATTTTCTAGCTAAGAAATATTGCAAATTACGTAGGCCTATACTCACTGACCTTTGTCTAAGTTATTATTTTTAACTATTAAATTTATACACTGACTAAACTTCACCTCATCATGTACTAGACACGCATAAGGCGGTCCGAGATCAAAAGATGTCTGCACATTAGCTTGGCTCAAGATTATAAGATACCTATCACCCTAAAAACGCGGTGTACCCCGCAAAGCATTACTTGCTGATTAAGATGACAACATAAAATAATTCGTTGATATTTCTTATTTTCTACTCATCTCTTTTAAATGTCCATACTTCTGTTTCACTTTTTTGTTTAAGCAAAAGATATTTTCATGTTGGTGGAATAAGTTTATTCTAAATTTATTTTTAATCCTTCAGTGGACGGATGGCTCCCTGGCCCAAGCACCACTCATATGTCGCGCCACTAATCCTCAGAATCCACGAAGTCCTCATCCGACTCAGTACCTTCTTGCCCTCACCACTTCGGTTCACTTGTGAACTTCAAGCGTCTAAATCTATTTTTCTCTTCATTATAAGATTTTTTATAGTAACCTTATTCCTACCCGTCAATTCGTTGAAGTACTTCAAATTCCGTTTTTATTTCTTTTAAATATGATATATTTATTGCTCTAAATAATTAATTTGAGATTTTTTTTTGAAAAATTTAGTAATAATTATTAAACAAATTATTCCTATAGGAGAATATATGACTCTTGATGAAATGCTTTTAGCATCCGTCTTAGGTGCGGGTTTCGAATGTATATCCTGTCGAAGCCTACCAAATATGGAATAAAAGTATTTTCTTTAGTGGATACTTGTACATTTTATAAGTACAATTTAGAAATTTCTGTGGGAAGCAGCCAGTTGGACAACATGAAAGATCATTCTAGAGTTCTGACATTGTTGAATGTATGTGCTTGCCAGTCTCTGGTTCCATAGATACATCATGATGATGAAATTGACACATAAACTAAAACTTAATTAGTGTTACTATAAAACAAAAATTAAAAAAAAAAGTTCTAAATAATGGAAAAGCCGTAAAAAAAGAAAAAAATAAGGTGGGATTTGATTCATCTCACCTCACATGCAGTGAATTCGAGAGATGTCGGTACCCTGCCCAGTCCTCTTCAAAATTGAAAATATGAGTCATAAACAGAGGTATTGGCGGTTTGCTTAGGGATTCAAATATCACGCTAAATTAAGGAGTCGAAGAATGGGTAATAATTCGTTTGGTTATAATGGGCACCTGGTATTTCCATCAGATATAATGGCGAGTTTCATCTCAGACTGATAAATTTTATTGGTTCGGAATCATTGCAGAGATAAACCTATTTGCCTGCATTTACTAAATTTCAGTTTGTAAGTGTTATTACATACGAAATTATTTCGATGGCATTGAGGTCAGATTGAATATTGGAATGGATTCTTGAAGGGTCGATGACGACAAGATAGGCAAGGAGTTGGAAGGTGAAATGAAAGAGACATTAATGGAAGTTAACACGAGATACTATGATTACAAGAAATAACAATGAATCAAACTAATTGGATTTTACGGAAGAGACCATGCAGTAAAGTCACATTTATTTTTTATTTCCTCTTGTTTCGTTTTTAAGGAGGGAGGGAGGAATGCAAAATGTTATATTTGTCCTCTTTTAACTGGACAAAATTATTTATTTTTTTCTTTTTCAAATTATAACAATACTAATGTACATAAATAAAATAAAAATAAACAAATGTAATAATCAAATAGAAATCAATTTGTTATAGTAAACATGTATATAGAAAAAACATTCAAAGTCGATGAAATATTCTGTTTCAAATGAATGTAATGGTACTGGTTTTGAATGTACATTATTACACAAACAAAACAGCGCTGAGGTACACCGTACTTCATTATAGATCTTCTTATAATGAAAGAGTTGTGTGCTCTTCTTCAGCTGGCGCAACCAACCTCCAAACCCATACAAGACATTAAAAAAAACAACACTGTATCAATACAAGCCATGAGAAGGGTCTTGGTTCAGTAGTTAGTAAGAACATACCGTTTCTAAGTACAAGAATAAACTATAAATTGTTACTAAAATTAAGTATCTATTCGAAATTCGTCAGCCAAACAAAGGCTTATGCGTTCCAAAAGAAAAACGGCACCAACTAAACCTGGTAGCTCAATTGGAGATATCGAGCCCCATCCCGGCACTTCAATCCAATCTATGGCAGATGAATCGCCATTTTTCACCTTCATCCGATACCAGATTATTTCCACAACGCTAACAGAAACAATGGAAACAGTAACCTACAGAAACAAAGCCAAACTTCCAGAAAAACAAAGCCACATCCAATATTCATTAGGAATATTAAACAATTTCAATTACTTTGCCAGAAATTTAATAAAATAGTGAGCACTGGAAAATACTTATATGAAAGTCGTACTAATAACAAAAAATTGATGCCGGACACAGTCAAGACAAAAGAAAAAAAAAAAAGAAGTAAAATATCTATCTGATACTTAGGCCTATTTCCACATATACCCATTGCAACAATAATGATCACATTTGTTAATACGGAAGAGTTTTGATTGAAAGGCTAGCATCTGTCAACGTCACCAGGTAATGTAAGAGAAGTGTGACGGCCACAGGATTGATTCAATGTCAGATAAAATGTTAACGTTTATAGATAAAAGAGAGAACAGCCGTGTACAAAAATCAAAATAGCCCTGCCAATATTCTTTGTAGACCTACAGCGATCGCTCGGGTTCGAAGGCATAAGTTCACCCTTTATCAGACCAGTATTGTTGAAAAAAAATCCTCTAACAAGCGGGAAATAGTCCAATAGCACAACTGCCAGTCTGAGCATTATACTGTCCCTGTGATAATTAAAATATTTTTCGGCACCTTTATGAATTGTTTTCACCATGTTGTTATGTACCAATTTTATCTAAAACTTATAAAATTTGTTTTTATTTAATTTTATTTATAAAATTTGGTTTTATGTATTCTAATTATCACGTTGAGAAAGTGCCGAAACAATTTATTTCAAAAAACAAACTCTCCCGCCTGGACTACATCTAAACTAAAATGGCATGACTGTAGTGTTTGTAGTGGTTAGTATTTGTTTGCGCCTTAGGTAAAGAACAAATAAGTGCCAGTTCGTAACCCAGGAACTTACCATACCTGTGTATGAATTATTATTTCTTTGGGAAATGAAATTTCAATTATATATGTGTGTGTATATATAAGTTAAGCTGCCGCGACTTAAAACTGCTAAAAAAACAAAGAAAGGAAAAGGGAGAAACAACACCCACGAGGTCTGAATTAAGACTGCTTTATTTGCCTCAGTAATCCCATATTACTCTCAGTGTTCTGTTTACATTTAGGGGTGGTATTAGATCTTACATTGTATTCCTCCAGAACTTAACTCCCTCCTGCCAGTTTACGACCATCCGACGTAAACTAATATGAACATAGCAAAAATAAAATCATATAAAATACATAATGATCTAATGCATACAAATTTTAGTAAGAAAATAATACTGACACTTAAAATAAATACATTAAAAACTTACAACAACCATGACTAACAAAATAATGAAATTTCCTGTTTTGAATGATAACCACACATGTTTCGATATCACTGTAAAAAAAATATACAACCGAAAGACTGCCTTTTGCATGATTATATAAGGTAAAGTGGATGCTCTGGCCTGTTTAAGGTTGTTCTGGCTTAGCTTGTAGCTTTAACTGTTCGATATGCACAGTTCTACGCTTTCCTGGTTCTCTCACGCTTTGGATTGTCACAATCTTATGCTTTCTAATAACAATCACCCTAAATGGACCCTCGTACCGTAACAACTCTTTACTTGTGTTGGAACCTATTTTCTTGTACATGATACAGGACCCTATACTTTTCCTCGCCTGTCGCACTCTTTTTCTTTACTGCCCAGAGGGAACTATTATATGGAGACGTGCTATTCCCGATAATCCCTTGCTTCTTCAGAGTTTCCAATTTCTTCCGGAAATGCTGACGCAGCGCCTGCGGGTATCGCCGTTATTTTATGTAACTCACCCTATCTTGCTTCAGCGGGATCTCGTGCACGGTTTTCACGTTGCCCCCTATATCTCGCCCTCTTTGAAGAAAATGTCGGTATACTCTTTCTGTATCCCGTACCTCCAATCTCCCACTTGACTGATTGCTCCTACTCGCGCCCCGCCATCTTTTAGGGATCTCAGACATCGAAATTTCCTTCCCCCTATGCGAATGTCCCAATGTCCTCCGCTATTCCTAACTCTCGCTCCAGCAGGTCACCCAATAATTCCTCCGTATTCCCTGGACAATCTCTCTACTATATGGATCTTTAACTTATCCTCCCTTTTCCCATATCCCTCTAGGTCTATTATAGCCTCTCCCTTTACTCAAAAGGGGCCACCTAGGGTGACTAATTTACATGAACATACGTTTATTCGAGGCATCCACTCTCCGTTGTACCCAGCGTACTCCTGCAACATATGGTCTTAGAACTCCCAGTGTCTACTAAGTATCTTCCACTCGCGATTCTAATTATAGGCAGCCTGCTACACTCACTTTCCACACTGTTACTCACTATTGTGTGGTTGCCTCTCTGGTGCCCCTCTCCTCAAATCTCCTCTCGTTCTCTCCTCTCCGATAATGCTTGTCGTCCTCGGCTCCTTCGGACACTACCGCTTCCCTCACCTCCTCTGTTCCCTGGTTCTTGCGCCTTTTCTTCTGTCTCGGACGTTTCAGATGATTCGGTCGACTCCCACTGATGTCTGTCTCTTCTCAACATTTTCTTTGCATTCGCCTCCATAGGCTCTGGCGGTCGGAGCCCTTCTCTCCTCCGACTCATGTAGGGGCATTGTCTGACAATGTGCCTTCCTGGTCCACATTCGAAGCACTTGGTGCGCGAGCATTGTGCCACCAAGTGGCCTACCTTTCCGCATCCATGGCATCTCCGGACTTCACACCTCGCCTTCCCTTATCTCCTTTCTCCGACTTTTGTTCGCTCCTTTCCAACATATTCAAGTTTTCCTTTCCCCCATATGGATGGCATTGCTCTGGGTCTCCTGTGTATATTCCAGCCAGCATCTTCCTCTACGCTCCTGGCTTCTTCTTCTCTGGCGCTCGTGTCTATTACCTCCTGGGCACTTTCTACAAAAGTGCGATCTCTCGATAGACCCTCCTTCCATCCGATCTCCTTTGCCGACTTCACCTTCAATATCGTCGAAAGGAACGGCATTCTTCCCTCCACTTCCCCTACGAGTGATCTTTTTATAGTGGGCCAATAGTGTTCCAGCGTATTGTCCGTTCGATTGATGCGCTCGTTTCGTCTCCGGAATATGTAAAAAATATCTTCTCCCGGGGTCCATGTGCCGCCTCCGAACGCTTTTTTCAGATGCTCCTTTACTACGTTCCATGGAGTTTCCTCATCGGCTTAGATTAAATTCAAAAAGGCTTCTTTTGGCCCTACATATTAATGTTGCTTTCAAGGAATCTGCGCCTCATTGATTTGGCATGTTTTCGGAAACCTGTTTTCAGCTGCGAAGCAAATTTATGATGAACGAAAAAAAGGAATACAAAAAAGAAATAAGGAATAAGAGGTAAAAAAAAAAAGAAGATCAAAATCAAAAAATGTCGAGGAAAAAAATGTATTCAAACTAGGTAATTTCAAATAGATTATCAAAAAAAAACTTCGAAAGTAATAGTAAATCGAAATGCACATGCGCGATCGAAATTCCGAGAGTAAATTAGGAAATAGTATCCTTGAAAACCTAATAATTTTTATTATTTATTTATTTTTCATCCTACCTTGCCTCTCGGCATTACGGGTTTCGGAAGAATTACCTACCGATGAGTCTCTTCATCCTTACTGCATGTCCATTCTTAATTGAGTCTATTAAAATAGTTTGGTCCTACTAGTTCCTTCCAATCGCATACGAAGGATACAAAGAATGGATAATTTTCCTGACCAACTAATTGAGGAAAATCACTCTCTGTAATGACATAGAGGCCAGTTTTTCTCCGTAGTATTGTTCTTGTTGCCTCAAACGCGGTGCAGGTAGTGACGATGTGCTCAGCAGTTTCCTGAACTCCACAACTGGGGCATAGAGGATTAATCTCCTTTCCGAAGCCATGGAGCTTGGCACGGAATCCTCCATGTCCGGTGAGAAATTGTGACATCCAGTAATCAGGGAGGACCCATTTGGCCTTCAATCGTGAATGGACGTTGGGAAAGTATTTTCTCAAGGTAGCTTCCTTTCTGACCCACCGTCGATTGGTGTCCTCCGGTATTATCCTTTTCCATTTCCTAGAATATTCCGCAATCCTCTCTCGGAGATTCCCCGGAAGACCTGCTGAGTCTCCATGTTTGAAGTCATATTTCGTCTGCTCTTCTTGCAGGAGGAGGTCGAGAGGAACCTCTCCCGCTAAGACCTGCACCGCCTCATGAGCAACAGTTTTATAGGCGTTGGTCACCCGCAGCAGAGCCATTCTCTGTATTGTCGCCAACCGTTTCTTCTGAAGTTGCGAGAGGGTTCGATTCCAGGCAGGAGACGCGTATCTCAGGATTCCTAGCACTACTCCATTATAAATAGTCATAGTTGCAGGGAATCTGAGGCCCCAGAAAGCGCCTCCAATACGACTTAGTCCATTGAGAACAAGGGCCATCCTATTCCGTATGTAATCCAAGTGAGGTGTAATATTAAACCTTCTACCGAACCGCACACAAGGTGAAAACCTAATAAACGATACCTGTACCGATTAATTTTTCAAACTAATTACTAATTAGAAATGCTCGTGCTCGAACAAAATTTCGATAGTTAATTCGATATTAATGACTTTGAAAACCCTTATGAACGATAACTAATTGATGAAATCTAAACCCTCCCCCATTCAAAAAAATAATAAATATACATTTTTTTTAAAGAACATAACTTTTTGAAATTAGCACTTAACCTCAATCATTTAATAGACCAAAAAATGTCGGAAAAATATGCCGAATTTATTTCAAAAGTCATAATTGAAATTAAAATAATTATTTTTCAATAAAAAAATAAGTAAAACAAGATTAGTTCAAGCCATGTCGGGTTACAGTTGAAATTAAAAAATTAAAATTGAAATGGAAAAGGTTACAATTGATTTGGAAAAGGTGACAATTGACATGAAACTATGAAGATTAGCGCCTTTAGATAAAATAACAGCTTCCGTTCACTACACTTTTATAATTAACTATTTGTTTCTATAGTATGAAAATATATTTACATTTAAAAATCATTTAAATAATAAAAAAAATAAATAAACTACTATAAATGAATGCTCATTATGATATGATTAATACTTCTTAATTATGTTTACTTTGATATCAAACATACCATACAATTAACTATATAAAAGTATGTAAATTTTGTTATGTAACAAATGTATCTCATTATGTTGACTTAGTTAAATGAAGCAATTTTCATTACGCCTCATTTAAAAATACAATTTTGTAATTTTCTGAACGTTCTTAAAAGGGAATTTAATTTTCATGAACAGACGCTTAAACAAAAACACGTATAGACAATATTAAGATTTAGGTACAGTAGCACACTCAATAGTTCTAAGATATATTTTTAATAGTAATGCATGTATTATTATATGTATAGTTGTATGATGAAATTCAACTCTATATCGTCGTTCCCACGCTGAAATAACGACTGTGAAAATCACTACTAGAAGGCAAAAAAATTCTGCATTCTTCTGTGTTCAAGGGGTACCATTGATAATTTAATTTATTACTGTTTGCAAATGCAATACCAACAGAAAAAAAAAATAATCGATGATATCCCTTATACACAGAAAAACATTTTTTTTTGCTCTTAAAAAACTAAAACAACATAAAAAAATAAAGAATAAAAAGGGTATTGAACTTCGAAAATTCAGCAGCACGTAAAAAGAGTTAAATAATCCTATAGATAAACAACTTAAGGAAGAACCTTTTGTTATTGAAATAACAATCAACTTACGAATAAGTGCGCGCGATTGTAATATAATTTAATACATATCGAAATGTTAAAAAAAAAAAAAAAAAAAAAAAAAAAAAAAATCAAATTGTTATATTTGAATAGAGAGATATATCTACTGACGCACTATCTTTATATTATTTCGCATCGATCTATGAATTTAAATTTAAATCAACCAACGGATGCTTTAAATTCGGTTTGCTCTAATGCTTGGGTGACTTCCAACGCCTTTTCTCTTACCAAAGGTCCACCATTCGGTATATTAGCCGTCCTCGCTCGGCAAAAGCTCTCATACCAATTTGTCAATTTAAAGACCAAGTTTTTTTTTATCATTATTCCCGAACTCAACTCGTTGGGAACCTGATTTTTTTGTTTTTTAAACAATCGGTCACTTTGTTTTTCCTATGTTATAGCGAAAAACCAGAGCATGTTTTTGTTTAACACGTGACACATTAAACTTCACTTAGTAGTGCATGTACAAGACTGAAGGATAGAAAAAGTTTTTTTGAAACAGTAATCATTTCTTTATATACAAACAGTGTAGCAACCCCTCTGTCGTTCTACGAAATAAAATTCTAAGAAATTACTTTTAACACGCTGCATTAGCTCCAACCATCTGGCGTTCGATACATACCGTCCACTTAAGAGAGACTTTTTCGAAACAAAAAGGACTAACTCGGTGTCCCTGTCCGTTTATTAGAAGGTACGGCTTATACAAGTTGAAAACAATGTTAAGTGGATGTGGATGCCGGGTAAAATAAATCTGTCTGCAAATGGGAGATGTTCGTTTGTTAGAAGCGTTCGTTAAGGGAAGTTCCAATGCATATAAATTTGTTATCTCTTCAGATAAACATATAAGCCCATTGTCTGTTTTCAGTTTTTGTTTATGATTTGATGATCCCAAGTGGATCTTTGGAAATGGAGAGTATAGATGAGTTTTTGTTATTATCGTTTATGATGAGTATACGGTAATATTATAACGGAAGGGAAATGACATTGGTGTTTTTGACGGAGCCAAGGAGAGCACTGTAGTGGCACTAACCTGTTGGTAGCCGCACTTTGAGATGGAGCTAAAATGTATCTTTAAAAGTATTTCTATGTTATCGTGTGGATGAATATTATTAAGAAAACATACGACAAAGTAGGAAAGCCTCTTTCAGTGAATTTTACTACCTAACTTGGGCTATTATCAGCATCAATATACTCGGTAATGGAATTAATTAGTTGAAGTTGTTGATTTTTAATAACAGGTTTGTAAAAATGTGAAATTAAATAATTTCGCTATTCTAATAAATATAAAAACTAAATAATTTTTCAAGGTACTAATTTATTTATTTTAAATTCCAACGACCATGCTTCTAGATTGAGCATTGGTGCTCATCATGGCACTGGTGATCATTTTTTCTCTAGATCCTTCCTGTCTGCCAGGTCTAATCGTGTACCGTATTCCAAATTTAAACCCGACACTTTACCTAAGTTCCTCCTATACCTAAAGGACAACGAGTTGATATCAACTAACATTTGATATCTAGCTAACTACCTAAGCTACCAAAGACATCACATTTTCCAATCTATAATAAATTGCTCATTTTTACGACCATTCTCAACTTTAGAGGCTCTGTAGGAGGACAGAAAAATATCTTTATATAAACCGATTCAATTTTCTTTATGCCTATTACTCAGAATTATTGTATAAGCTTTATACAATGCTAGCTAAATACCATATAATAAACACCTAAATAAAATGATCTTAATATACCACACGTACGCGACTTTATCTCTAATAAATTTAAACCAATCAAATTTAAACTCCACTCATCTAAATAAACTTCTTGAAAGACCAAAGCAATAATAATCCTCCAGACATTGTGACATTTGACTCTTGACGCCCTAGGTCTCGACTCCTACGTCAAAATGTGAACGTCTTCGGTGCCCTTATTCAGCACTCACTTGCTTTCAGCGCCTGTTATGCAGTTGTAGTAGCTCTCTGAATTCTGAGATTCAATCCATACGTCGGGAAATGACCTAGTTCGGAGTTTCCGAGTAAGAAACTTAATGCATAGTTGTTATTATAAATTCCTTTCAATTTAAACATATATTATAAACGTGGCCATTGTTACTTATTGCCTCTTATGATAATACGTATTAATATAACAGTATATAAACTGAAAAATTCTGTACCCGATGGAATCCTGATGTTGACTCCGAGGTTGAGAGCCTGCAGTTTGGCAAGAGCTACTTTTTGTAGGATCTTCCTCTCGATCTCTGTAAGCTGGGTCAACGAGGTATCGGTGAGGGCCACCGTTCTTCCGGCAACATTGTTCCAGGTACATCCTTCCTGCAAGAAAAGAACTCATTTAAATACCTAAATATTTAAAATTCACAGAAGGAAATATACTGCCAGTTGAATCAGGAAACTCTAAGCGATCTAAAAGATCTAATTATTATTCCGCAGCCACTTGAGCGGCATTTTTACTTGGGAAATATAATCTAAATATTGGTACGGTGCTATTTCCAATAATATAGACTAATACCTTTTTCGTTTGTCAATTATCAAAAAATTTATATATAATAATCTTGAAATTATCAGACCGAGCAAAGAGCAAGGAATCATATTCAGTTCTATTGTCAGGTCTCGTCAGTAGTTGTAAATTCAAAACATGTACAATTTTTTTATTGGCAGGAAGTTTTCAAGTAACAGGAACGCTATTTATCAAATCAACTAACAGTTCTTGACAATCTTTTTTTTTTTTTTGAAGGAATAAAAATAGGTGAATTTGAAGTAATCTTCCGATAAACTTATCAATCAACTAAAATCATTTGAATATTGAAAACACCTTCTCCCCTAGTATTTTACATCCTATTAAAGAATTATTCGCTTTATTTCTAAAGTGTTTAATGAAGCTTTAAATAATTTACCGATATGAGAGAATTGATATGAGAGAGTTCTAGGCAGGTTTCGTATGGACCAAAAACTACTGAATCTATTCATATAACAAATTTTATAAGATAAATGTTACTGAGATGTTTCATAGGAAACGGTATACTTTACTGAATTCTAACCAGGGCGGAGTTTCTCACTTGATGAGGAAAACAACTAGCACAACCTCCTAGTGCTGGAACAGGTAATAGTTTTCCTATTCTAGATCCAAATTTAGACTGACCAACATATTAGGCTCCTTCCTCTAACAGTATTATTGGTTTATAAATAACGGATAATTTATACAATTAATCTGAAATCCATACTGATCTGTATTACTGACATATTGCAAAATACAGAAATTAAAAATTGATGTGCTCTTGTAGGATACGCTAGATCTTCCTGCTCAAAAGCGAGAATGTCAATGTTCTTTCCTACTAAACCAGGTTGGTAACCTGTAAACTGTGAAGATAATCAGAACTTGAACCTTTTATGGAACTTTTTAAAAAGTTCCATTTAAACATGCTCCAAAAAGCTCTTTTGAAAATAAGTTTTTGCAATAAAAGTAAGAAACTTTTCAGTTACGAAGTTCTAGATTTACTATGAACGTTTACCTTTTATTTATTTGAGTTATTTAAAAAAAGTTTCGTAAAATATTTAGAAAAAAAATGACATATTTAGAGAAAATATCTAGAAGTCTACAGAATAAATTTACAATTCTATTTCTTTAGTTCTCTCTTATTGAACGAAACAATTAAATGTGTATTGTAAAGATTTTTATTTCTTTGCATATTTCATTTTATTGTTAATCATCAGAGGCAGAAGAGATAATTTATTTAGCTTCCTACCTCGAAATTGAAAAATTAATGGGTAACCAGTTCAATTAACATTGCCTCATCACCTATGAGAAAGAAGTTGTAAATGGGCTTAGATTACAAATATAATCAATCTTTAAGAGATTGCCTGATTCTAATATTTTCTTTGTTTGAATTGCTAAGAATGCTCTGTGCAATTACTATTTTTTAGATTTACTTTTTGGTGTAATGTAGTGTTTTAACAGAACTTTTAAATAAAAGTTCTATAAAAACTTTTATCAAAAAATTCTAGTTCCATTTTTTGTCCGGTTATTGGATTATTAAAAAATATCCTGATTATAAAATAGGAAAAAATAACCAAATAAAAAATGTTTTCGATTACACCGACCGGTTATTCCTATCTCTCGTGGAAACAAGTCATTTTTTAGTAATTGATTACTTCGTATTTACTTCTTTTTTTAATTCGCTTTTAAAATGTGTGTAGGGATAATGCTGTTAAATTCGCTTCGTTTCTAAATGACTTCAACGAAGCACATATTTATGAAAGTTGAAAAGTGACGAATATATAGACAACTCTCTATAACGATCTGCGCGGGGCCACTCCCAATGAAGAGATAAAATTCATAAAAAAACAAAATCGAATCACTAAAGCAAAGCTTTCGAGGAGAGCTGAGAAAGCTGGAAAATTCTTTGACGTCTTGAACGTCCGAGAAAAGCTCATACAAACCACGACTATGGTTATGACATTCTATCGTTCATCACGAAATACATAATTGTATACATATACACATACATGGTACAACATTTATGTATACATATACAAATACATGATTCATGACTGGCATTTCCCTCTACTGCGCAGAGCAACCAGAGAGCCAGGCCCCCAAACTTGGTACGCCGAACCAATACCGGTGAATCCGGTTCCCATATGTGTAGGCTTAAGATAAGGCTGCCGGAAGAAATCAAGACAAGCAGTGCTGTTGGGTACTGTTCCCATTTATATCTCTCATGCTATGTTCTTGCAACTCATAGCATCGTCCAATTTACTAATTTAGTTGGACTCGTTGGACTAGTACGAATTAAAAAATTAACAATCTTAATGATTAATTATTAAAACAATTATTTGCTAAATACATCTTTTAAAATTAAACCCGTTCCGGTACAATGAAAGTAAACAATTCGAAACGGGATGCTTTGAATCACAAAAGAAGAAATATAATAATTGTCAATGTTATTTTATGTGAAGAATCCACAAAATAAATAATGTTTATCTTTTCACTCTGGCTAGAGTGGTGGTATAACTTAAAAACATATAGATCAAAACATATGTAAGAAACGAGAAAATTATTCGCTAAAAGGTGATTGTCATTGAATATGAAGAACGTTCATCGTTTGGAGAATGGATAGTATGTCAGACTGATATTGATTAGTCTACCTCATCGTTAGTCAATTGAGTTTAAAAAAAAACTTCAAATTATTCCAAATAGTTATATATGCAAAAAAAAAAAAAAATTATTATTTGTATTGCTTTTTTTTTTAAAGGTTTTGGCAATTCCTATATTTTTTCCTCTATCTTCATCAATGGCCGAGATAAGGACATTTGATAACTTTTATTGGCTACCATTTTGGAACAAAATGAGGGACGGTTAAGTCGAATTTCCAGCATCGTCCTGGTGCGACTTTTGATTTAGGTGCCAAATCAAAGAAAAAATCGGTCCAATATTCCGTGGACGGCGGACGAATGGATTTTTTAAATTCTATCTTTGGATTTTACGTCTCAAATTTAACGTAAAACCTCAAATTTTGAGAGAAGATTGATTTTTTTTTCCTTGGCCGCTACGAAGGTTCATTATTTAAAACAATAAACGAAAAATTAAATAGTGCTAATATATCCAAGCGCTAATATTTCTTTTCTGGGAAACGACCTTTTTTCGCTTCGATAGACAAAAGAGATGGAAGCAGGAGAAATATGTTCAATAAAGGGTATTTCATATTTTTCTGAAATCTTTCGACATTCCATTTCTCTGTATAAACCAGCCCAATGAGCAATGGATTAAATAACTTCTCCATAAGAAGTTCCTATCATGCAGATAGTATTCAATATTTATATATATATATATATATATATATATATATATATATATATATATATATATATATATATATATGGGGTGGTCGTAGCACTCTTTTTAACTCTGTAGATCTTCTTCACGGCATATCATCATTGATTGGTTGATCGAAAAACGTCACTTTCCGAAAATTATATAACAGAATGGGCTGTCGACCTAGAAATTTACGTTATTTACCCATATACCAAGCTTCTACATTTTAAAGCCTTTATTTGTTAGATCATCTCTGATCATCATCCCTGGGTCTGAGCCGCCTCTAAAAGCCTCCGCCAGTTGCTGCACCTGTCTAGTTCTGGATTTGTTGGAGTCTCCAGCCATCTTGCCTTCAATCTTTCCACTCGGGTGTTTTGAGAATCCTGGAATCATTCATTCGAGTGACATAACCTTCCAATATTGATGAACTTAAGCATATCCGTCTCGTTAAAAAGCTTAAACAGTTCCCGATTCTTTCTTCGGCCCCAAAAAATCCCGTCCTTTACAGGTCCAAAGATTCTCATAAGAATCCTGCTCGAATGTCGGAAGTTTCTGTCTTGATGGTGGTCCAAGGTTCTGAGCTGTAGTTCAACTACTGGGTGTATTATCGTCTTGTACAGATGAATTTTAGTTATATTACACAGAGACACTAACTGTAGGCGTTTTAATAAGCCGAAGATGCATCGTTTAGCTGCCGTAATTCTTTTTCCATTTTCTAGACCGAGTTCTTCCTAGAGTTAAATTCTGTGTCTGGATAAGCGAACGATTTAACCTGATGGAATTTATATGGTTCTTTTTTTTAGAAATGTTTCCTGAATCTCCCCGTCGCCAAAGTCTAAGCTCCTCTGCAGCCTTCTCCAAAGCAATAAAGGCCTCCTTTAGGGCGCGCACCATGAAATCGAAGTTATCCGCATAACATATAAGATGAGTAATGCTGGAAAAGATAGTTTTAGTAATTTGGATCTCTGAAGACCTTACAGATTTTTCACCTGCTAGATTGAAGAGGAGAAAAACATGAGCATCTCTAAACATGGGCATGCCTAACACTATTGTTTGCATCAAGAGATTCCGAAAAGTCTGTTCTAACACGAACCACATACCTGGATTTCTCCATTGTCATTCTGACAAGATTGATTAGTTTCCTCGGAATGTTTAGATCTTCCATGGGTTTATATAACACAGACCAACAAAAAAATTTTTTTGAAAACTTTTTTAACTTTAATAGTTGATCTTTATAGATTTTTATATGCTGAATCTAAATCAGGCCTTAGTTTTTTTTTTTGTATCACCCATAGTTTTCCAGCAATATGCTTTGTATTATATAGTATAAACCCCTATACTACGGTATACGGGGAATTAATGAAACACTATGTTACATCATAAGCATGATTTGTATTTACAGTGGTTACTTAAAACAGTGATATAATGTGCTAATACAGGTTTCACTTGTCAACTGGAATTGGTCTATATTTTCTTTCTCTTTTTTCTTTGAAGCTTCTTGAGTAGCTTTTTCTACGATGAGTCGCTTGTTGAACTTCGCATGGAAATTTAGTAAAACTACCTTGCTGACCAAGGAGCATGCATGTTATTTTTAAATCACCACATATCATCCAACCATGAGTAGAATAGCCTATTCGATTTAACACTTATTTCTAGGTTTTCATAGTTTTCTTTCATATGTACAGAATGAACAACAGCAATAGATGCGTACATGTTACCATTGTGTAATAAAACAGCCTTTAAACTAGTTTTCGATGAATCAATAAACAACCTCCAGTCTTCCTTTTTGTATTCATTCCTCACGAATGTCTGATAAGTACACTAAATCACCTTCTTGTTCAAAAAACTTGGAAAATTGTTGCTCTCTCTTCCTGCACACATAAATGATGGTTCCAACCGCCAACAAGTTCTTTTCTTTTAGTCTAGAGCCAAGCAACTCAGCTTTTTCTTTCGTTAAGCCAAGATTCCTAACCAAGCCGTTAAGCTCGATTTGAGTAAACAGTTTAGGCTCTACATTTTCTGTATAACATTGGAATTCTTCATCATCTTGTTCATCTAACTCCGATTGTACATCAGAAAATATTTCCGTTGGTATAGAATTTATATCATCTGGTGGTTCAGGGACCGGTAAATCTACACCGTGCCCTATTGGTCGGATGGCGGACGGAAGGTTAGGGTAGCTTACTACCTTCTTGTTTTTTGAGTTATGACAAGTAATATCTGATTATGACACTGCAAAAATAGCAATCATCGAAATAATTTCTTGGCTCCCTCCATATAATAGGAACAGCAAATTTAAAGGTTTTTTCCTCCTTTTTTGACCATTTTCTCAGATCTTCGACACATACATAACATACCTTATGCGGGGCCCAAGATTTATCCTGAACACCAATTGTCGATTATGCAGCTTTTTTAATATCATATTTGGATTCCGCACCCTAAAAACTAATATAAGGAATAAGGAATAAGGTATTTTTAGTACAAAAGTTTTTTCATCGTTGGCCTGTGTAATTTTTTCTCTATCCACACTTTCATATGCCACCTAAAAATCTATGAATAGGTGGTGTGAAACTCTCTTGTATTCAAGGCTCTTCTCAAGGATAATCATTGCTGAAAAATCTGGTCTATAGTTGACCTCCCATTTCTAAATCTCTCATGATAATTACCCATTTCTCCAACTGCAAACAGCACTTTATATGCACAAGAAGAAAGGGAAAATAAGTTTATACACCATATACAAAGCACATAAAGCACATTGGAGGCCATTTTATATACTTAAAAAAGTTAGAAGAACAAGGTTATATAATGCGTACGAAGAATAAGGTTATATAATGCGTTCGAAGAATAACGTTATATTGCTCCCTTTTTAATCCATCCCCGCTATAATTCGAGCTCAGCTTCAAGCCCATGCCGGGAACTTATTGTTCTTCAACTTTACGTTGGCACTTTCAATATATTCTTCAGGTGACCCAATATCTTCTATATAGTCTCCATTTATTCGTGACATCTTCTTGAGAATAGTTTAATTTGTTTTAATTTATTGAACAGATAATAAAATGGAACAGACGTTAGACTGAAGAAATCAACAGTCATGAATATGAATATTTTAATTATTCTGAATGTTTGATCCTTCGGAATGACAAGGTTCCTACTGACAAAATCAAAGAAAATGAGCTGTTAGTGAGACAAGGTCCTGTCTGACTTCTGCTCCAAGCAGAACATTCTCGCTGCAATATGAGGCGAAATGCGAATGATAAGAACGCATGATCAGATACCAATGTTTTGTAGTTTTCAAAGGTTGCTCGCAGTAGCAGTTTTAAAAAGAATGAGATAGGGGATGATTAATCAATTATATTGACATTGTATTACAATGTTTTTGTAAATTTTCTTTATAATTCATTGTGAGAAGCATCGAATAGTATCTTATCAATAAATCACTACTATAGGTGGAGAGATAACTGAATTATTAGTGAATAAAACTTTGACATAAATTTACACTGCACATCTGAAGAGTTGGAACCTTATCATTCATAGGGGTCGAACTGGCTAAATATATCTTAGAAGCAATATATAAATGACCAAGAAACGTACTTTAATGCTTACAAAGACGAATAATCTCTTCACAAACTTATTCCAAAATCTGGAGGTGTTAATTAGGGATTGATAAATTATTTGCCACTTCTATAATTTTGTTTTTATTGAAAACTAGTTTCGAATGTTATACATTCATCTTCGGTTCAAGATTTAAGTAAATTATATCAAACAGAAAAGGTTGCATTGGTTTGTTCTCGCACTGAACTAGTATTGGAACTAGTGCTAGTTCAGTGCGAGAAGACACCAATGCAACCTTTTCTGTTTGTTATAATCTACTTAAACCTTGAACTGAAGATGAATGTATAACATTTGAAACTAGTTTTCAATAAAAACAAAATTATAGAAGTGGCAAATAATTTACAAGTGGCAAATAAGATTGATCCTTTAATACCATTATGCGGACGTCAACTGTTTATAAGTGCTTATTGACTGAGTATGTTCAACAACCAATGTTTTCATATTTCAGTACTTTGTGCCTAATGGATACTTCATTACCACACGTATATGTAAATTCAGTAAATGAAACATAAAATATCAGACATGATTTAAGGGAAAAATAAAATCATTACATGTAAAATCTATTTCTAAACCAGGTAAATCCATGCTTCTTTACATGCAACAGTATATTTTTTTCCGTTAGTTACATTGTTTAATGAACATATTAACTATTTCTGACCGTCTATTCACATGTAGCTACATCTATTCAACACAAAACAACGCATAGTTATATTGTTAACGATACTTAAAATAGTTGTGATACCTCTGCTGATTGTAGAGAGAAATCTGCTTCCAAATTGTCGGTAGCGGTCACTTGAGTAAAAACCTACGACATCATTTTATATATTTAGATTTATAAGTTCTTTTTTATTTCACAACACTTTCTTAAACATTATTCAATTTTTAAAATATTTTCTTTATTTCTGCAAATATGTAATAGTGAATGAAAATCATTAAAAATTCGTACACTACAAAGGTCTAGGATAATAAATTAAGCTAGCTTTTTTATTTGTTTTTATTCGTTATTTAACTTTATCTGTTTTTATTCTAAACAATTTAGAAATGAAATTAATACTTGTAAAAATGGTATTAAAAATGTATTTATTTTTATTCTATAAAAAATTAACACTTATTCAACTAAGCGATAACATTGATCAGAAGAAAACATGAAGCTGTTGAACATTGATGCGTAACTTCATGAAAGAAAAGTAAAAATGATAAAGAAAAAGAACTCAAATAGTTCTGGTGTTAGCAACTTTAAAACAAGTTCCGGTATGTAATATTATAATAGTCAAGCAACATTGAAACCTTGTAGCAAGAGAACACGTGGTAGATCCAAAACTAGATAGATAAACGTGATAAACAAAGATATTACAGAGGTGTATTTAGTGATTCGGAAAACAGCCTCAGAGTTTTTGCCGCCCCTCCAATTAAACAAATATTTTTTTAGCGTGCGTCCCTATGCCGGGACCTACCGGCGAATTGCGGCCCTGAGCCTCAGATAGACAGAGTTAGAACAAGGTGGTTAAGCCAGCAAAATATTAACAATGTCCGTAAAAACAACAGAAAAAAAATAATTAAATTATATATATTGGCTCGTGACCATTGTATAAAATCCAAGGACAGTGATAAATCGGCTTAGATCAACGGATTATAGGCGCACGAGGATCTATATTTCTTTCTCCAAAGCAGACCGTTCTTAAACCAACTTGACATCCTGGAAAATCACAACGCGATTCACAATTTTGGTACACACGGTAGGGTCATCGCTCCTACGCTCGGTCCTCTAGTAGGCCCTGGTTGCCTCCAGTAGCCTGACGGGCTTCATATACCAAGTGAAGAGATGATTAAATTGCTGAGGAACCTCGAAATCACAACTTTTGGGTGTGTAAGCAGGTGCTTTTTTGGAATCGCGTTAACCCACACGGCCACCCCGACCCATTTTATATACATATATATATATATATATATATATATATATATATATATATGCGTGCGTGCGCGTGTCTATGTGTGTCTGTGTCTGTATATTGGATCTGCATTTTGGAATTTAGATTAAATTCCTATTGATGTTATTACTCATTTAGATATTTTTGCAGTCTATGAGATCTGGTCTGTGGGAGGTAGGCCAAGCCTAAGATGGATAGAAGTCGTTAACTAGGATGCATGGTCCTTGCTGCGAATAAGGAACTGGAGGGCAGCAGCGCAGGATAAACCTGCTCGGCGGAAGCTCATCCAGGAGACCAGGACCCACTACGGGTTATAGCGCTAAGGATGATGATGAGACCTGGGTGGACAGCGATAATTTTTATATACCTTTGTTTTTGGCCAACATTTTAAGCATTACTTTGTAAAGTAGCTTCGATAGCAAGATCCGGCAGTAGAATCATTGTCTTCGGTAAGAAAAATGTAGACTGTTCGGTGAGTGTTATTGCTCCTTGCCATTTATGGTATATTCTTCAATTCTTATCAAGTTGATGCTGTCTGGTTATTTAAGTAACTGATTTAAACCGACACTAGTGGATTCAACATCCTTGGCTACTTTTATGTGTGATGAAATATGTTTTTTTTTACCAATGAATACTCCCTCTTTGTAACCAGCAAACTCATGATAATTTCCATCACTTTTTAATAGTATGCCTCATACATATTTACTGCATAGCTCTACAGCCCGACGTGGGCCTTGGCTTCTTTAATAATTCCAATTCATGTGTCTTTGTTTCTTGCCATTTCTTTCCATCTGGTCACGCCCAGCGTCTTTAATTCAGCCTCAACATCATGCTGCTATCTCCTGCATGGTCCACCCACTCATCCCTTTGTAAACACTGCTCCATACAGCAATTTCCTAGGCATCCTATTATTTGGCATCATTTCGATGTGAACGAGCCATTTATGAGGCGTGTTTTTATAAATTGGGTGACTCTGATATCGTCATATAGTGCGTAGAGCTCTTTATTTTTATGAATTCACCAATTCCCTGACCCGTTATAATATACGGGGCCATATATCCTTCTTAAAATCTTGTGTTTGAATGTTTTGAGGTTGCTGTCTATTGCAGCAGATAGAGTCCTGTCTCAGCTTTGTATATTAATACCGGTTAATTATAGTTTTATACCTTATCTTGATAAATTTGATGGCTTAAAAACCTTAAATTCGCATAGTATGCTCGGTTGGCTGCCATTATTTTTTTATTCACTTCGTTTGACATCTCATTTTCGTCGTTTAAATCCGACCCCAGATGGGTGAAGCTTCTTACACGCTCAAAGGTATAACCTTGTGCTATGGAATGGGTTAGTATGCCCCATACGAATTCCCATTCGGAATAATTGGTTAGGTTCTTATCTGACCACTAATAGTGACCTATTAAAATATTGCGATTTAATGGCTATAGATTCAATTAATAAGATGAGGAATATTTTATTTGCAAGTTTTGTTTAAGTAATTATTAATCTTATTTGGAATTTATATCCTGTCGTTATACAGTTTCTCCTGTTTGCAGACGACACCGTGCTTATTGCCGAGTCCCCCGAGCGACTTCAACAGGCAGTGACAGATTGAAATGAGGAATTGAAGAGAAAGTGAATGACTATTAATTCCCAAAAAAGCAAAGTCCTTCACGTCCGTAGAATTCAAGAGGATGTCAAGAATATCTGAAGTAAAGAAGTGATGGAAGTGGTGACAGAATTCACGTACTTTGGCTCAGTGATCAGCAGATCTAGTAAAGTGGATTCAGAAATCTCGAGCATGGCAAATTTCATTCACTACCCTAAAAAGGAATCTTGCCAGAGACAGAGACGCATGGCTGGAATCACCCCCACGATGAAAGAAAATTGGGTGGAAGAAAAAGAAGAGAAGAAGAATTATTAATTTAGAATTTCAATAGTTGAATGGACTGCATATTAAACAAATAGTTAGCTTATTGTCTGTAATTGAAAATTGTATGTATTAATTAATTATTATTACTTTTACATACTTAAATGTCTGAGTTACTGGTTTGTTTTAATTATTAGTTATTTATTGGTCAATAAATACATAATAACTAATGCAAACCTAAAATCCTCGCGAAATAATGTAGTGAATCAGTACAGACTAATCAGCATCGTTTTCCAAGGGGTAATGAATTCAAAAACCTTTGAGTTATAGTGACAGAACAAGAAAAATGCAGGCCGAAAAAAAAGCCAGAATTATAGCAGACAACAAAAACACTAAAATCAAAGGAGCTGTCATGGGACGCCAAGATAACAGTTTATAAAACTATTATAAGGTGAGTGGTTACCTACGGGTGCGAGAAATGAGTTTTGACTCAGTAAAGCGAGAAGTTGCTGATAATCTGGGAAAGTAAGTATCTGAGAAAAATATTCGGTCCCAAGAGAATGATGATCAGTGGCGAATAAGGAGAAACCTCGAGATATATGAGCTCGATTACAACATCGTGGTTAGGGCATTTAGAGAGGATGGAGGAAGGGAAGTTACCAAAGAGACCACTCTACAACCACCTAGGAGGGACACCTTAGGGACTCCCCGGCTGCGGTGGATCTACGACGTCGAAGACGACTTTAGTCGTTAAGGCATCTAAGAAGATAGAGAAAAATGGTTACCGATATGTAAGCTGGCGGAAGTTTGTTCCCGACATGCAGGCCGGTTGAGGACTGTTGCGCAAATTAATAATAATAATTAATCATGGCAAACATTATCTCTATCGGTTACCGCTCACGATATTTTGAAAAAAGATTGGAAATGGTCTAAAAATCGATTATTGATGACATAAGTACCAAACAATGACGACTATCAGTTGGAACTATATCCTTGATCAGTGCTAGAATTCTTAAAAATATATTGTATCTATAAAAGTTAAAAATCTTAAAAAACTCTTTCGAAGAAGACTAAGATTAAAAAAAAATATATATTGCTATTTGGGAGAAAAAACGTTCCATGTGTTGCCTGCAGTTTGCTGAATGGTGCTTATAGAAAAAAAAACGATGTCGATATATTCAGGGTATCCCATTTAAAACGACCCAACGTCAAATTTCTCGAAAATCACTCACAAGATACGGAAACTTAACTAAAAATTATGCAAAGATCTTATTTTATATTTTATTTTAGAGAAAATAATAAAGATAAGTTTATTTTAATAAAAAATACAATTTTACAGCTTTGAAAAACAAAATACCACTTTTGTACTTTATTAAAACTTCGAGTTTCTGTTACAGTTTTAGTTGTTTTTTTCGTGTTCCGAAAAAAGATTGCACAATATTATGCCTCGAAAATTTCCTCCCTTCTCCTTATGCACAATCTCATCCGTAGTTTTAAACTAGTTGCAGCGTTTGAACCCATTTGGGGAGTACATGATTCGCAGGCATTGATTATTTTATTTTTAATATCTTCAGAGCCATTATATGACGTGGCATAGACTTTTTCTTTCAGAATTCCACAAAGGAAAAATCAAGGGGCGTTAAATAAGGAGAACGTAGGGCCAAGACACAGACCCTCTGCCAATCCAACAGTTTGCTTACATTTATTTCATTGACTTATCTTCTTGAATTACGCGAAAGATGAGAACTATCGATGAGAACCATCGTACTAGAACCACATTCTTCTCCTCGAACATTTTCTAATAAAGTTGGAAGAATGTCCAGAATATAAACACTGTAATTTTACTCGTGTACTGTATTCTGCAGAAAATATGGTCCAAAGATCTGATTAATTAATAATCCTCACCAAACGTTTATTGACTAGCGATGATGCCGGTTAACTTCACGGTACCAACGTGAGATATTTGTCGACCAGTAGTGGACTATTATGACGATTTGAGGAACCATTATAGGAATCATTTTAGTGAAAAGGACATCCAGATAGAAATGATTCCTATATTCCAGCTGTCTGAATCCCCATATGCATTATTCCATTCTCGTTTGGATACCTTAAGCAGTTAGTGTCTGGTGAAGATGTGGTAAGGATGAAAATGCAACTGTTTCATAATTCTTTGTATTTTTGATCGAGAAATATCTGCGATACTGCTAATTCATCGTAAACTTGTCCAGGGATCAGCTATTGCTGCTTTAAAAACACAATGTTGTATTCCACTCTGTCGTCGTCGTCTACAAACAAAATTTCCCTATCTAGCTCTAGAGGATGCGTAGAGAATTGAGCTAGGTAACCCTCTGCGAAAGACTACATAGATTATCGATCGACTACTGGTCAAATAATAAACAGGGCTCCACAAGACTCAAGACGAAAGTTACCTTCTTGGAGAAAGCTCCAAAACTCTCAGATAACACAAACTTGTCCCCTGATCAAAGAGAACCACTGTCTCTAATATCACCTAGGATTCCTATAAAACAGCACCTTACAACCTTACAAGACCCATATAACCTTGACCTTATACGACCCATTAAAAAAGAAGAGACCATACTTAAGGAATTAAGATACTTGACTCTTGAAACGATAA
This sequence comes from Rhaphigaster nebulosa, assembly GCA_948150685.1. Classification (NCBI taxonomy): domain Eukaryota; kingdom Metazoa; phylum Arthropoda; class Insecta; order Hemiptera; family Pentatomidae; genus Rhaphigaster; species Rhaphigaster nebulosa. The sequence continues at coordinate 77,523,430 of OX411306.1, read as the reverse complement.
CTGAACGGTATCCCAGCCCTCTTTGGACTAATGTGTATATTGATGGTTCTGCTCAGCAAGCAACACAAAATGGAGATGCAGTCGCTTACTCACATCTCTTTGCCGTTTCGAGGCTGGTTGGGAAAACGGATACAGCCGGAAAATCTGATCTCGTTCCATAGAGTCAGGGAGGAGATACATAAGGCAAATCAGGTTTTGCTGCTGGACTCCATTAAGATTAATACTGTTGGAAAGCAATGGAGCCAACTCGCTAACAAAGAAGAGCGGACACCAGTAGACCTGCCGATAGGGGAAGCTGTTGCGGAGTTTCGTATGCTTACAGGCCATGATTATTTAATGAAGCATGTAAATAGAATAGGGTTGGCAGACTCTCCACTTTGCAATTTGTACAATTATGAATGCAGTGCACTTAAACGTATGTACGCACTTACAGGAAATAAGAAATACGACATCCAAATCGGAATGGTAGTGTGCTGCTCGATCTCTAATGGTGGAAGCCGAAAAGGAGAGGCATAATTTAAAAAAAAAATAACAAAATAATAAATCACTTGTTACTGGGAATAGAAACAAATAATATGTATATTACATAAATTGTAAAATAATGGATTCAAATAAAACTACAGTTCAAATAACAACTGTGGAATACTAGAATACGCTGAGTAAACAAACACAGTTAATCAATCCTCTTTATACCTCTTGGCAAACAATGATGTATAATGTTGAGTAAGGATTGAATACTTTTAATTTCCAAGATATTCTATTTTGAAATAATATTAGAAAATATGTATTATTTTCGTAAGTGTCTAAATTCAATTATTGTATTTATGAAATAAATATCAAAATTTAAATACATTTGTGGCCTTTAATAAAAAAATTATAATAATGGAATACAATATTATTTCAAAATTGGGTCCTTATATTTATAATTCTAAAAGACATATTGAAAAACACAAAACGAATTTTTTCACATTTTTATTGTACTTCCTATATCTTTTTGCAATTTTTTTTAGCAATTAACGGTAAATTAAAATATCTGATGTGGACAACACATGACTTCCTTGTAAGCCTATTGAACTATAAACCGGGGGCTCAAAAAATGGTCCAGAATTTGGTTACTGGTTTCCGAAAATTGCCGAATTTCAAAAACGATAATCTGCGTTGCGACATCCATCTATCACACGTACACACATACGCACACATACACACACGCGAACGTAGACACACGCACAGGCACTGGCACAAGCAAACACACACACACACACAAGCTCTTGTTTCTGGTGGTCTCATATCATTCATTATTAAATGTCGTTTTCTTTCAGTAGGTAACAAGTTCCCTAAGATAACTTAAAAGATTTCTTCGTGTTCTGTGACAATATTAGAACTGTAAATATCACTAGATAAAGCATTCGACAAATCGACAGTTTCGACATTTTAAGCGGAAGAATCCACAGCAGATATATGTGTTAATATAACTACAGTGGAACTTCGCTTGGAGAACAGTACTAACAAACGGACATCTCTAATAAGCGAACAGTTTTATTTTTCCCGCCATCACAACATTTACTTTAGATTGTTTTCAACTTCTATTAATCGGACCTTTCATTACAAACAGAAACGGATAAAGATTTAGTCTTTTTTGTTTCGAAAAAGTCTCTCCTAAGCAGACAGTAGGTAGATGGTCTATGAACGGTAGATGGTTAGAGCTAATGCATAAAAAAAAATATTTTCACTTAGTTCGATACGAGATCAGATCTTTCCAACTTCGAGTCGAGAAAGAGCGTCAGTAGAAGTCGATATGATTTCTGCTTGGTTGATAAAAATTAAAAATTTATGTGATGGCTATTTCGTAAGGAAACTTTAACCTGTGGCGAGACGGCTTTATTTTTATACAGTAAAGGAGGAAAATTTTCTAATGAAAGAATCAAAATATGTTTGTGTACAAACATGGAGTGGGATTTTGAAAGACAGTTGATTATTGGCAAAACAGAAAATTCAAGATATTTTAAGGGAGTTAATTTGACCCTATTTAATATTTAAAGACATTATAACTAATAGCCTGGATACAAGAGGTAAATTGATCGATGATTATAACCATTTAACAAATAAATTGGGCTGCAGGATGGTGCAATATATATATATATATATATATATATATATATATAGCATTAGTACATTTTTACGATTGTTAAAAAAGCAGTTCCACTATATTTTGATTTTATGAGTTGTTATAAGGAAATAATTACAATCATCACCAGTGAAAAAACAATGAAGACCACCAACACCTAAATTACGAAACACACGGCTGCTTTTATTTTTTATAAATCATTTCGTCTTTTTTGTATTAGTTTATAGTAATTCTAATATGTGCATTATAATTTGCTCAATAAAAACTAAGTCTTGTCATCGACACTAATTTTGTTTCTCTAACAAAATCTACCCTAAATAGATATAAATAAATAGATTTTAAATGGTATTATTTTCTGTGAAATTATAAAAAAAAAATAAATTGAAATAGTATAGAAGAATAAATAGGAAGATTCCAGGAGTTTTGTAAATTTAATTCAAACTAGACTACTGGGTAATAGTTGTAGTAGGTAGTAGGCTATCCAGTAGTCTAGTTTGAATTAAATTTGAATAGGAAAAATAGGAACCAGATCAAATTTAAAATAAGGCAAAGAAGTTATTAAAGAAAAACAGGTGACGAGCTGAATCTCCGTATGTCATTGATATAAAATATAGCATCAGCTCATTGGAAAATCTTGATTTAAATCAAGCTAAGAAAACGAATTACTATCAACATCGTTGGGGGATTGGATTCCAAAAGATAGGAGTTAAGAGTGTCTAGGTGAGGGGCGAAAAGAGTATGAAGATGGCGGGAAATATGTTGGCATATTTTTACATCGTATCTTGACCAGCTGCCATCTACACACCCGAGGCGATCAAGAGCAGCTTTATGTTTTAATAATCTCTAAGCTGCTCGTAGGGATATTTCTTCTTTGCCTTCAAATCCTATTATCACATGCAATTAATTAATTTAATCTATAACTATCAATAACTACTAGCATAGAGATTGCATCGGAGTATCCAGTTTTCTAAATAATCTGTTGGGACTTCAAAAGGCGATTGGGAAAATGGAATAGCTTCAATGTTTTTTTTTTCAAGTAACACTTACTGAAATTGACTAGGTATTGTATTAATTATTATACAGTGCTAATACAAATTAATAAGATATGAAAGCCACTTATAGAGAAATTAGTCATTGATTTTATTCCAAGGTATGAAGTTAAAAAAAAAAATGCATAGTTAATGATTTTTATTTTTACTTTCACTTACCTTTAAATAAAATACCATATGTAGTAATGTATACGAAAATTTATTGCGATCGTGAAAAATTTCGAATCCGAGTTTCGAGTTTTATATATAATCGAAATAAACGTTTTAAAGTTCCCTGAGCTCAAATAACCAAGTATCGCAAAATGATATGCGTGTATGTGTGTTTGTGGTAAGTCCAGCTCAAATAGAAAATTTGACCGAAACCGAAATTACTCATTTAAGGTAGGTATATATACCTGGGATGTAACAGCAACTTTTTAGCCAAAATTATTATATCGCTATATCAAGGTACAATTCAATGAATGTCATTCTAATCCTTTTTGAAATAGTCTGGCAGGACTTAACTGCCGAATTTGCAAAATGGCTTTCTCAAAAGTAGCATTAATTTTGTTCATTTGAAATTATTAACCAACTTGTAGTATTCTCAATGCTAGTAGTGATGAAAAATGGGTAAATATGAATTCTTCTATTCAAATTTAAATGTATGTCCAATACCATTAATTTTGACTTTTCAATAGTGTTTGTATTGTTTTCACATCACAATTCATTCTAACAATGTCAACGTTTCGGGAATATAACGTTAACAATAAAAGGATAAATATAAACTATGAAAGAATTTGATAATTAACTAAAGGGGAAATATTTCATAATATATATTCAAAACATAAGGGAAAATAATATCATACTATGTAGGACAAAATGGAAATCGGTTATTGCCATAGACTTATATTGGTGTATTGTGAATTTATTTAGGTTCCAATGTCTTAATCAACTATAATTAAAATTATCATAATAATTATGAATTTCAGTTATGCACAGTTCTTGATGTCTTAGAGGTATCTAAATATTATTGTTTTTATGGTATTTATAGATAAATAAATAAAATAAAAATAAATAAATACTTATTGTTCAATTATTATTTTTTAAAACGTATGATGATTTTTACTTTTAATTGTTTCGATTCATCTATATCCCGTATGTTTATTTTTTTTTAGCATACAAATTAAAAAGACAGGGTGAAATGAAAACTGAATGCAGAGTGGAGTGGTTATGCGCTCCTATGGCCAAATCAAGCCGATCTGAAGTTTGTTTCTGTAAAAAACCAATGGACCGATATGCGTCAATGACCATATGTTGTCGTGACAACTGTAAAGTATCCAATTGAAAGTGATGTATGTAATCAGACTTGGATCACGTTTGACCTTCAGGTTTTTCACCCAACTAAGGGATGACACCCAAACAGAGGATGAGTTACCCGTTTCATACAGGCTTCAGTAGGGCTTGTAATCCTCAACAAGTCGATCAACGGCTGATGAAACAGAAAATTGTTTTTTCAGCCACCTTAGTCCGGTACTTTGGAGTGAGTTTAGTGCCTCACCCACTGACCTATCACTATAAAATCCATTGTAGCACATATGTAGTAGAAAAAAAATAACAACCTATAAGATCGACACATGAAAACTGCAAATTATTGAATAAAAAACATTAATACTAATGACTATCATCCTGATATGCAAGTATCAAAAATCTATATATTTACTTGACATCTAATAATAAAAAAAAAACTTTGTTTCCGTAATAGAATACACCGACACACGGTGTTTCATTTGCTCAATCTACGTGGACAGAAGTCACCTTCAGATTTCCAGTTATGGATGATTAACTAATGTAAATAACACCTATAAACCTTCGATTCCAATAATCTTATGTATTTAACATTATGCTGCGATGAGTCACAAGGGATTAAATTTAGCTGATGATTAAAGCGCAATTGGGATAAGAGGTCAGTTAAATTTCCTCGACACTTTCAACAACATCTAACTGTTCCAGTTCGTAAATGTGTGGACATTTTTAGTGATGGCTGTTATTCCTGAAGGACAGTATTATATAAGCATTTTAAATTAACATAAATCTTTCTTTTAGTTAAATTATATGAATTTTTCTGCACCTGTTTTTTGATGAAATCGTGGTTATTTGACCGTGGTTTTTTACCACGCCACTTAACTAAATTATTATGGTACTCATGAGACGCAGAATTTAATGTTGAGTTAAATATGCTATAACTTTTTCGGTAGAATGCTCTGTTTATGAATTGTAGGTGAAAGACCAAAAAAGTACTAAAATGTCGAGGTTTTTTGGTGTTTTGTTTTGAAACCCGACCGTTTTGGGTTGGCAGATAAGTGCAAATTTAATACTGATGAAGGACATCATATGGATATACGAATAAAAGTTTTCTTCAAAAAAGTCACAAAATGTCGCCTCGACTCTTGGACTAAAAAGAAGACTTGATTTAAAATTTTAAAAATATTAAGTATAGCGCCAAAAAGTTTTTGTCTGTTCTATAATATCAACGTTCTATTATGTAATGAAGTTTATTCTATTCTAAAATATGTATCATCATTGGCTAAAAAAGTCCGCAATACAGATAAAGAATTTATATTTAAACGTTTCGTTTTTAAAAAAATGAAGAACAATTCGGTTGGTACATGAATGGGTGAACTATATCTTTTAGAAATAGTTTGGAAAATGAATCAACACGTTTTAATATTAGCATTGGCTATATTTAGAAATTGTATAGAAGCGGGTATGGAGGTTGCGGTTACAAGACCTCTTTTTGTTTCAGCTTCGTTTTAGAAGAACCTTGAATGAGTATAAAAACAATTTTTTACCCAATACTTGGTCTATACAAATAATCACAAGAAAAATATAACTACACGAAACCGCCAGAGCACATTTTTATTACAATAATGTTAACGTTTAACATGGGAGGCGTCGACGTGTGAGAAAAGCTAATTCGAATTTGAGGGAAAAATACCGCAAATAGTATCCATGAATGTATGAATACGAACAAAGCTATTTTTGTTATGCGTTATGATTTAAAAAGAGAAAATATTTTGATCAGATTATTCACAGAAACAAAAAATGGCCAATTCAAAAAAAAAAAATAATAATAAATTCTGTTTTGGAGATGTGAATTTAATATCACAAGAAATTCGAGAAAGACCTTACAAAATTCTTTGAATTTGAACTGTCTCCCAAACCAACTTTCTTATTTGATTATCTTGGAATGAGAAAAAGTGAAAAATCGATGTTTTTCAGCTTGTTCAAACCCGTAGATAATTATGACCACACCATGAAACTTGTCCATGTGATTATTAGTGGCTCAATTATAATTAATTAATATTAATTAGCATCATTGGGTGAGTTGGAAGCTATGAGAAAAGTTTTTATGGATTAATTCGAAGAATTATGTTAGTTCTATAGAAAGAATTTTATTTGACGTTTACCTAGAATAATTATGGCACCAGAGTTTACTGAACGTGTCCGGTGTAGAATGATGTAGGAGAAAAGGTGGTAATATGGAACCCCACTTTGTTTTTGACTTATTAGTATTAGAAATTTAAAAAAATTGTAAAGTCCCTAAAGTTAATTTCCAGTTTAATATATTGGTTATACACTATCAATTTCAAATTTGCTCTAATCCAACAATCTAATGAGTAAAAACAAACGAGAGCACCTCATAGCAAATGAAGCCAATAAACATCGTTTGATAAAAATGTTGATCGAAAAACTGAAGCGAACAGTTTTGTAGATGCGACAAATGTGAATAAGCTTTAAAACAATAAACAGGACAAATTTCGGTGCCATAGTTCAGTAATTCAAGGAAAATTATAAGGATAATCGAGTTAATATAATAATACTTAAACAGAAAAAGAGAACGGCCCATGACACAAAGAATCATCCGATGGGAATAAAAAAAACAAAGTAGTTATCACGAAAGTCAAAGACATTCGTAAAGAGGATATATTGAGTGAAACAATGATGGGAGACGAGAGCGGTGAACTGCCAGAAACAATGAAAAGATGGAGTGAGAGTAAGGTGCCGACTCCTTGACATACATAATAACGGCGCCGGATATGTTATGTATGTACTCGATACGAATAATAAAACTGATGAAGTCCTTCTGGGTTCAAAATGAGAAAAGAACTATGTAAATAATAGCAAATATATTTATGAAGAAAGTGGATCCAAATAGCTACAGAGAGATCAGCATTGAAGGTTGCGTATAAAATATTCTATATTAGGCTACTTGGAGTGGTCTGGGAACCACGTTTCTGACTACCGGGTTCGATTCCAGCTTTGACAGATAAACCTCCAGCATCAGCCGTGGATCAAGTTCGAGGTCGGGAGATTCTCCTGGGGAACACTCAGCCTCAATTAAATGGCTACCTGCCCATTCATTCGGTCGAGGGATGAGCGTAGATACTGTCCACATCATTTTCTTGTAGTATTATCGCCGATCAAGAAACAGAACTTTATTATTGCTGAGGCGATGGCCCTTCAGTTCTAGTGGTTGAGGCTTATTTTATTATATTTCAAGATGAATGAGAACAATAGCACGATGTTGAGTAATAGGAAATAAACACAAATACGATTTGTAATAGGAAACTATATATACTCCTGATGGGTTACATACTTCTAGCCCAAGAAATCTGCACAAAATACAGATCAGGAATTAGAAATAAATGCAGATTAAAAGCCAATGGAACGCCAAAAAAAAGCTCTTAAGAAGGAAACTTATATGCTGGAACACAATGGCAAGTCTTTACAAATCACTAATAAGGCTAATAGCAACTAGACGGATGCGAAACATTGACTGGGTAACTAATGTGCCGTAATATTGACCTTAACTAATGTAACACTTTGACAAAATAGCATTGAGAAATGTTCAAGCACTCGAGAGAGTGAAATATTGATTCTTCGAGAGAATGAAATATTGATTTTTTATATAACTGCTGAATATCAAGATTTGAGTTTTATATCAATCTTTAGCAAGCTGCATAGGCTAAAATGTATTGATCAAGTCCTTAGAATGAAAAGCAACAGAGCCTGAGAGTTGTTAATATAGTAGTAGTAAACCCAGAGGAAGAGTGGATTTACTGCTGACCGTTACTACTTGAATACTTCGCTGAAACTGCTCACTGTAGTGGCCAATTACTCACACTCCTGATTTGAAATATTTTTAAATGAATATTTTAGGCATATATTTAATGGTTTTCGTTTGTATTGCAAAGGCAGAAACGTACACGGTGGCAGAATCGTGAGCTTATTTAATCAACACACGCCAGTCTTTTTCAATAATAAGGTCTGTATGTCTATGTCTGTATAAAATTTTAGCCAATAACAATAATCTACTTATTAATGCCCAAATTCTACTGAGTGATAGCTTCTTGTAATATTTTAAATAAAAGAGTTGAAAGGGACATCTCAGATTTTAAATTTATTACTATGGACAACAATGGCAGTTATAAGTATGATCTTTTCAGTAATTTATATTTCTGATGAAATCGCAACAGATAATGTTTTGTCATTATGTGATTAGAAAACCAGTACTTTAATTAAAAACGACATTTCGATTTTTCAATGTTTGAATTTGATTATATATTTCAGATGAAAGTATCTTTCATTATTTAATTTAAAAGTGGATATTAGTATTAATTGGATTTGTTTTTGAATCCCTTTTTTAAAGAAAAACTTTTTAATTAATATAAGATCTAAAATGTAATGAATACTTCTGTTACTTCAGTCCTACAAAATTGATTGGCTATAGTTTTGGTTAAATTATTAAGGATTTTTCATTTAGCAATGGCCTCAATAGGTTGTAAAAAATCATTTGATTCTGTTTCTCACTGCAGTTATGTCGCATGTTCAAGGAATACGAATGGCTAGTACAGCTCTACAGCGCTGTTCTCTTTTATCAAAAATCGGAGTTTCGGTGTACAGGTTAGTAATGAACATTATCGCACTATTCCGCAGAAAAGCGGTGTACCACAAGGGGCAGTTCTCTCGATAGTACCTTTCTCGATCTACACTGCTGATGTAGTAGGCAAGAATTACAGATAATTAACGGTCGCGGCCTACGCAGACTACATTGCTATCTGCAGCAGCAGTCTCAACCCGACGAGAGCACCAAGACAGGCTTTTCAATCATGTGCAATGAGATTGTTCAATACCTGGATAATCTCAAGATCCAGCTAAATTCGGCAATAACGGACTGTGTGGTGTTCGGGTATCAAAGGAGCAAGAGATCAAGACTTCCAAAGAATCTGAGTGGCCAACTCAACCATCTCCCACCCTTCAACTCATCAATATACCTGGGTATCAGACTGGATATGCTCTTCAAACTTTCACCTTATGTCTACCACAAAATCCTACTGTCTGCATCACCTTCTTACGTCGTCTACTCTATCCCTCAGGTTAAAACTGACCATTTAAATGCGCATTATATGGCCAGCACTTCTGTAAGGGGCTCCGCTGTTTACCCATCTTACCGATGGCACTCACCGTCATCTTCAGCGACTCCAAGACGGTTCGAACAATGTCGCTGAAGAGGAAGAATCCACCATCCCTCCACGTTTTTTTGAAACTGCCAGCACTCCCAGAATTCATCAAGCGGAGGAACTAAAATACATTCCTAACCTCTTGCTCTTGTTCCATGCACTAACACCATCACCACCTCCTCCGGGTACGGTGGTAGAACACGGTATATTGAATAGCGAATCAACTATTCAATTTAGTTTTAAGTTAGTTTAAGTTTAGTTAACACAAAACATTGGCGAGCCCCATAACTTTTCTTATTTAATAAACAAAAAATATTAAAGAATTTATCTTAACTGTATAAATTCCTTAGGATGTAATACTACTACAGTAAAAGGAAAATTATCAAAAAGAAGAAACAAATCTACTTATAACTATCAAATGCTCATAAGAGGGTATGAAACAATTTTTTTTAGCCGAAATGACGAAAAAAAACTAATGGCAACGTAGGAAATGTCTCTACATGAACTTTATCATCAAAACCCTGCTTCGACATGATAATATAATCTAGAACCGTCGTACTGCCGATCGTCAGACTTCTTCTGGAAATTGCGTCATACTTGCACTGCCTTGCAGTGCCAACGAAACATGTCTTATTCTATTCAGTCAAAGCAGTAGTATACCGCTAGCAGTCACAGCTAGCCACGTTGGGTAATATCAGCGAAAGTCTACCTTAAATAAGGCTGCTAAGTATTTAGGCTAAAGTATTTACTATGGTAAATTCAAGACTGACAGAGATGTATACTAGAGGCAAAATTGCATAGGGTAGAAATAATTAAGCTGGTCGTGGACTCTTTCGGGCGACTGTTCCAATAGAAGAAAAAAACAAAACAAGAAAATAGTTACCATAAGCAAAACAAAGAAAGGCTCTAGTAGTTGGCACTCGGCTTTACCCCAATCTGTCCTTATGATGGCCCAAAACTACGGCCAAAATGTTGACGCACAATAAAAAATTCATTACACCTATTAGGATGTTTTTCATTGACCCGTGTTTTTGTGTCCCGTGATATTTATTTCTGTTGGGAATATCTTAGGATTCTGAGACATAAATGTTATTAAAGCAGACTTCTTGCAAAAACAAGTCCACATTTGAAATATTTTTAAATTATACATACATGTACCAAAGCATACCTCCGAAGTGATCCAGATTCATTCTCCTGGGGTGTCCAAAGCTCTGAATCGGTTAACCATGACAGGATTTGTGGCCGACTATTTTATTAATTCTTTTTTTCGTTAATTGTGTTTTACATGACTCACAGTTTCAGAAGAATTGTCAAATTCTTGGTAAAAATTGAAGCTAGACTAGTTTCTAAACTGTCCCATAGGTTACAGTTTAGTTCATTCCCTAGGCAAGTTTCTAATCTACATTTCCACAGATCTGCTTGGGCGGGAAAAAAACATGGCCAGTTAGTTTGGTCCCTCCCCTATCATCGATATCTCTAGATTCACTCTGCCAAGATTGAAGGTGCACGATGTGTCTGTCGCCGATTTTGATCAAAATTATTTGGGTGATTCTACATTGACCGCTTTGTCCAAAGGGCCCTAGGAACTGAGGGAAAAAAATGCTTTATTCGAGTTTGAATAATGATATCGACATGATTTTTCTTGCTAAATATCTGTTTTTTTAGAATATATTGAAAAAAAAAATACAAAAAAAAATTGTTATTTTTTGTCAAATAAATTTTTTTAAAAAGTGTTCAAATTATCAAGTAAACTAACCTTATAGAATTTTCACACCAAAAATGATGGCATATTCGAATTCAGCACGCAATAAAACCTTAATGTTGAAAAAATCATCGAGAACAAAAAAAAATATTTTTTTTTCAGTTCCGAGCGTGCTAAAAATTTTTAAAAATAAAAAATGACATTTGGATTTGAAGCTCTGTATCACGTCTTCAGTTTGTCCGATATCGATGTTCTTAGACTCGTTAAAAAGTAGGGACTATCATCTTTCCATACTTATAAAAAACTATTGGATTTTTTTATAATATAATATAATATAAAAAAATTATTAAAAAAATCTTTATAAAAAAATGCGATTACAAAATATGAACAAATGTATTATAATTAATATAAAAAAAATATTCGTGACCCAGAAGTAGTAAATTATAGAGTGGTCCAATTTTTTAAAGCGGAATAATTGCATTTTAGAGTGATCTGTAATGAAAACGGTATTCTTGTACGGAGTGAAGTATATTAACAGATTTTTTCTTCCAAAACTGCTGTCAGATTTGGTTTTAGAAATTTGAAAATTTCCGGGTTAATCTAAAAATAAAAATCTTTTTGCTAAAAATTTCTCCGTCGTCTAAAGATTCAAATAATGGCTCATAAATCAGGAACCCTTTGAACGATTCAAAAAAAATTTGGGACATCGGTAAAATATGTTTGTACTTTATGAGGACATCTTGATCATGGACATGCTCCTGTTCAGGCCATTTGATACCGTTACTCATTAACATAAAAACATCTCTACCCTGAATACTTCAATTTTTGGTCAGGTTCAATCCAATTTTGAAATGTATTGGTGCTCTCCGAGTAAGATTGATGAAGGAATAGATTCTTGAAGGAATAATATAACAAAAAAATTATTTTTAGTAAGAATAAATTTAAAAAAAAAATCATGTTTAAAAGTGCCCACTTCTGTGGAATGACCCTAATATTCATTAGGGAAAAAATCTCTAAATCAAATATTCATGAAATATTCCCATTTGTGGTAATTATTTAATTGTCAAAACTTGTGGAATGGAAGTTTTTAATGAAGCAGATATATATAAATCTTAGTGAGTCTGTAGAAAAAAAATAGAATGTTAAAAAATACTGAAATTGGAAATTTTCGAATGTTACGTTTATCGATTATTCAATTTGTTATTAATTATTCAAGTATATCGTTAAAAAATATAATGCCAATGAATTAAAATAAATTATAATTGGAATTAAGAGGTATTTGAGTTGAAATGTTTTATTATCGTAATTGGTTAAATATTCCATTAAACAAAAATCCTACTTGTACATACTTCTAAAACTTATTCTATTATTAACTGCAGAAAATAAGTATGACAAATATTAGTGATATATGACTTCGATAATAAAGTAAATAGATAAACAATCAATCCTGAGATTTGTATTTGTTTGTGAGGAGGAATACATATTTTTGTTTGTTAGGACTGGAGCTCCTCGAATAGATCTAAAAGCCAGTTATAAATAGATATTTTTAACTACCTATGAAATATGGATTTCATCCTACGCCTTATCCAAGGTGATAATTTATCATACCACTTTATATTTCGTATTTTGAACCTTAAAAAATTATCTAAAATAATTTAGAATTAAGAAAAACCTTTTTCACGATTTCTCTAATTTTCGCTTCTAAAAAATTACACATGGTGTATACGGTTTTGGGGATCTCTGATAAGGAATAAGAATTAAACATTTTCAAAAACAAAAAAACAAAATAGCGGCTACAACATGGTGGCAATAATTTTAAATGAGAAATAAAACAAAATTGTGAGATCAATAATTATGTAAACAAACTAAAAAAAGAAAAATCGTTTTTATTTATAAATTGTGTCGATGAGCTATAATGCTAAAAGAAACGTTTTTAATTTTGTTTACTTTGGTTCGATTAATTATTAAATTTATTGATATTATATGGTAATGAACAAATAAAAAGTTCGTATGTGAAACATTTGTTACTTTTGTTAATACATTTTACGTTTAAACTAAATAATATATAATTCAAACCGAAAATGGTCATTATATTTTCTTAATGCGCCATGAAGAAGAGACTAGGGTTGGAACATCGAAAGGAAAATATCGATATTCGATATTTTACAATATCGCAAAACCATATATCGTTATCCACCGATAATCGCTAGAAAAATATCGATATATCGGAATGATGAAAAAGCATGTAATGAGTATAATGTTAAACTGCAAAGAAGGTTATGAAATAATATAATTATTATTTATAAAACAATATGTTTATTAGCCATGAATCGTTATAAATTAAAAAAATAGAATAGAATAGTGGCAAAAAAACAACGTTATAACAATTTTTTACCCTGTAAACTTTCAGCCATATTTCATATATCATATTCTTCTACAAGTTTTTTACTAATAAAACCTTCAAACTTTTAAATTTTATTTATCTTATAACGTTTCCGACTATACTGTGTATTTATTTGGTATACATCTCAATAAATCACCATTTATATCACTAACTGATTGTCTTTAAATTGGATTAATTAACATTATTTATACATAAATCTTACCTACTTAGTATTGTTTGGTATTTAAATATACCAAAGACTGTTACCCCATGTTGAAAGGGTGATAGGCAAATATCAGTGCTGATTCCGTAATGGAAAGTCGACTATGGACCAGATTTTCTCCTTACGCCCAATTTTAGAAAGAAGCAGAGAATACCAGATCCCCACTCACCACTTATTTGTGGATTTCAGCTCGGCCCATGACAGCATTCAAAGAGAACCTCTATATCAAGCGATTAAAGACCTAAACGTTGCAATTAAGCTTATTCGACTGGTGAAGCTTACAATAGCAAACATTGAATGTGTGATGCGGGTCCAGGGAGATCTGTCTGAGGGATTTATCCCAGATAATGGTGTTGGACAAGGAGATTCCCTCGCCTGTCTCCTTTTCAACATTGGTCTGGAAAAGGCTTTCAGGGAGTCAAAGATCCAGACTAGCGGCACAATATTCAACCGCACGGTACAAATCCTGAGCTACGCAGATGACCTTGACATTGCAGGAAGGTCAAAAGCTGCTGTAGAAGAAGCATTCCTTGCCCTCGAAAATGATTAAGCTCAGCAGGCTTCATTGGGCGGGCCACCTCGTCAGGATGGGAGTTCACGAGATCCCAAGAAAAGCCCTCGATAAGGACTTGCATAAACCCCGTTCGGGAGGCCGCCCAAAACTCAGATGGTCTGACGGTGTTGGAGAGGATTCAAAGACGCTGCTTGGTGTTCAGAATTGGAGGACAGCTAGTGCAGCTAGCGATGAAGTGCTCACCGAATGAGCTGGCGGAAGCTGCTTGAGGAGGCCAGAATCCAATAATGGGTTGTCGCGCCGATTGATTGATTGAATTAAATATTCCAGAACGTGACCCCAACATGACGGACGTCTATATTTTTAAGCTGACTGCCCATACTTACAACAAATACAATCAAACCAACGGATCCTTATCAGTTGAGGTTTTAATTAGATAAAAGCTGTCGACTTACACTCGCTCAAGAGATCCTTCTCCCAATGAAGGTCTATTCACAAATACTAACAGAATTAAAAAAAAAACACCACAATATAAAAAAATGCGAAAATATAGACAAAAAATTAAACTATAAATCGGTGGCTCAAAAAGTGATCCTGAATTTGGTTACTAGTTTCCGAAGATTGCAGTATCTCAAAAACGATACTCGGCGTTGCGACATCCATCTATTGATACACATATCCATACACACACACACACAAATAAGGAGAAAAACCAGTATTTTACACTCAATTTTAACACTTAAAACAAGCAATAAAAATGTTTAGTTGGATTGGAAACCAAATTCGCTTTTGTAACCTTTAAAACCGAAACATATGATTTATGTATTTAATTTAAATATAATTTTTGATGTAAGCTTATTATGATTTTCAAATAAAATACCGTTTTCGGCTCACCAATTTTAACCAAAATATAGTTATTACATTCATATCGATATAAAAGTCCTATTTACCAAATTTGAGATGTTTTACATTATATTTTTATACAATTTTTGATGAAAATTTAATACCTTCAAATCTAATACCTATCAACCTTCAAGTAAAGTACCGCTTCCGGTTTTCCAATTTAGACCAAAATATAGTATGTTATTTAGATCAATATAAAAGTTATAAATACCAAATTTGAGAAGTTTTTCAAAGTATCTTAATATAAGTTTTGATGGAAATCAATTATGACCTTCAAGTAAAGTACGACTTCCGGTGATTAAGCAGTGACCAAAAAGGGAGATTCACAACTAGATTTTACAACAATCCTAAATACAAAATTTCAACTTTCTACGGCTAACCGTTTTTGAGTTACGCGAGATACGAACGTACAAACGTACGTAGGCACAGACGCGGGGCGAAACTAGTCAAAATGGATTCAGGGATGGTCACAATGGATATTTCCATTGAAATCTGAAAACCGAAAATTTTCGCGATTACAATACTTCCTTTACTTCGTACAAGGAAGTAAAAAGATTAAGAGTTATGCAAATTTTTGATTTGAAAATTCGAATTATAAGACGTTTACAGTGCTTGGAAGATAAAAATAAATACGAATTATCCAGGGGACCAGACAGAGCAGATTTTATACGGATTAAAGGGAGATTTTCAAGGGACCAGAGAATTCTTACGAATTATAGGGATATACGAATAACCGGGATTATGTTATGTTATGGATATGTTATTGAGATGGTATTATAGTTTAAAATGTCGGCATGATCGATATATCGGATGGTAAGATATAGATAGAAAATTTCGGTTTTTCAAATCCGATACATCGCGTTTAGATATTGCAACCCTATTAGAGACTAAAAATGGGAATTGAGATAATGTATTAAAAATTAAAAATATTATGATAAGTTCATTATTAACTAAAACACAATACTAAAAAAAATCTTATATTTTTCACATTTTATGTTATACAAACCATCACAAGAACAATATAATCGTTAATGTGTAAAATTTTGAACAATGATTTTAATAACGACTTTTATTGCACTCTGGTGGTCCGAATAGATACACCTATGTAGAATAGATGATATAGGTATGTTTTGACAAATTTCGCTAGCGAAAAAATGCTAATTCCGGTAAAATTTTACAATGTTCAGTATGCAATTAATTTTTTACCCATGATCTTACGAGAATGACACAGTTATAATTTTCATACCCATCAATATAAGATTTGTATTTTGAGTAATATTTGTGATAATTTTTGATCCGATTTTCATGCTTAAACTTATAATTTGGCGATTATAGAGGTGATTATTTCCTATCTTCTTATTAAATTCCCAAGAATCAAAAGTCAAGCTATTCTTGCCCAGCTCATTGGATAATGACGTAATGATGTGCAAGACAAAAACCGATAAGTACTGTCGATATTATCTTCAATTAGGGATGTTCTCTAATATCTCAGAGGCCTGGTCAAATACTGATGGAATGAAATCAAAATATCCGGATATTCTTCAATGACAGAGTACGAAACATTTATTGAAATTTTAAAAAAAATTTCAGTTTAACTGGTTTTCAAGAACGTTCACAATTAAAGTATTAACATAAAAGTTCAACACAGAAAAACCTCCAGATAAAACGTTGTGTATGAACTTATATCATTAAAATTTTTTTATAAAAGTTCTGTTAATATACGTTCTTGCTAAAACTTTTGCTATAAAATTTCTGATTACAAAAGAACATTTTGCTTGAGGGGGATCTTCAGGGGATAGGTAAGGGAAATCTTAGGAGACGGCAGTATAACTTTTTTTTAAACAAAAAGATCTTTTAATTAGTATGCTTCTAATTAGATGAGCACACAAACAAAGGTATACATAAAATTTGAAATAAAAGAACAAATACAAAAATTTCTTTAATCTAGATAAAATCACATAGAGTATGTTTATTTAAAGCAGAGCTCCAAAATAATCTGTACTATTTTATTTTGAAAAAGCTCTTGTTTTAAATTAAACTTTTTCTTAGGAACTTTTATTATAAGTTCTTACAAGAACTTTTTGATAAGAACTTTTATAATAAAAGTTCTTCAAGAACTATATCGTAAGAACTTTTTTAAACAAGGTCTATATTAAAAATGTTCTTGTTAGAGCTGGCAAGAACATATATTAACAGAACTTTTATAAAAACTTTTAATGGTATAATTTCTTAAGAAACGGTTTATCAAAAAGTTCTTTTGTGTAGAACTTTTATGTTAATTCTTTAATTGTAATAGTTCTTGTAAAACAATTAAACTGAATCTTTTGAAAAAGTTCAATAACTGTTTTGAGCCCAGATTTATAGATATAACATTTAAAAATAAGATAAAATCTGCCAAGACACAATTTCATAAGCATTTTCTACATTTAATTGAGAACTTTAATAACGAGAACTTTATTATGATCTCACTAAAAAGTTCTATTGAAAACATTTATAATTTCAAACTTGTATATAAAAGTCCAGACCAAAATGTTCTTGGAAGCGCTTTTATCATAAAAGTTTGGATCTGAAGGTTTTCGTAAGATAAAATAAAATATTTAACATAAAAGTTCTTTCATGAACAGCTTAAAAAAAGTTGTTGAGAAAAAGCCCAAGTTAGAAAAAGTTTTTTTTTCTCAAAGTAACTGCAAAGTTATTTTGAAGCCCTGCTGAATATCGTCATCATTCCATCAGTATTGTCCTTAAACGTAATACCGTCAATATTGTAGTATTATTTACTGTATAAGGTGCCCTTTTCATGTACGGTTTTAACTATGGAAATGAATAAAAACTATATGTTACTTATAACTAAACACATGACAAAAATTAAAACTATTTTGATAAAAAATCTAAAGTATAAAAAAAAATATTGATTTTGGCTTACATGCTTTTTGAGGTTCGAACTACTTTTTTTGAGGGAGAGGGCGGCATTAAACGTACTTTCCAAAATACATATAATTATTCAAAGTGAAATAAGATATGAGGATTGCTTTATCCTATTATAATTATCGATGTCAGTTGTGAAAAGTACCGTAATAAAGTATGCACCGACATTTTATAATTTTAGACTTTAAGAATCAAAATCCACAATCCAGTTAGGTATGTATTGTGCAAAAATTAGAGTAATAGGATCATTAGTTAAATTGATAATTACTAACAGCACTCCTTGTACCGCTTTTTATAATGAAAGGTTATTTCGATATTCTTAAAATAATTTTAATCAGATTATCTTGCCTGTGCCGCGTTCTAAAGATCTGTTTCTCGAAACATATAAAACAAATACAAACTAAAATATATATTAATAAGGACCATAACTATATTTTTTTTAATATGTTTTTAATAAGAGCTCTAAAAACATATTAAAAAAAATAATATTAAGAATGCTAGATTACGCTCTAATGGTTAGGGCAGACATTTTTAATATTATTGTAACTTAAGGATTTGAAAAAATGCTTTGCATCGATTGTTGACAGCTCCTTCTTGGGAGATACTATCAAGTGGTTTTAAGAAGTGGTAGTATACGACATGTCTGGACGGTACAGTTTGGATGAGTAAAATCCTTGCTCAATTTGTTAGTGTTTTTAATAATTTGTTGCCATTTGTTAGACGTTGGTCGAGCTTGTAACACAGAAGGCTTACAACCACTTATTGAGCTCCTATAGTATTAAAGAGGTCGCAAGTTTCCCAGGTCAACGAAAACATTTATGACGAAGAAAGAGTGAGATGAAAGATATCTGCAGGAAAAAGAGCCAATTCTCATATTTCAAAATTATTAAAATAAGATACTTCTTTTCAAATCCGTAGCAAAAAGTTATCAATTACAAAGACGCTTATCAAAACATTGACTATATACGCTGAAAACGAAATTGGCCTTATAGAAAAGGTATCCCTTTCTACATAGGTTTGAAAATTCATTCTTAGGCTCACAATCAGTCTAAGGTCGGAATGGGACAATAGAAAATGGTCGCGGAGAAAAGCATTTAACATATATAAATTACCAGCCGGTGGCAAGTGAGCCCGACCCACAGTACACTCTAAGTAATGAACCTTTCAGGACCAATGCCTAAAGTGATTACTACTGCAGTTTACCTGCCAAAGATAGAGTCACTGCAGTGTAATAAATCAGTAGTAAATTACTAACAACAGGATAGCTTGTACTAAACTGTCTGAGATATTTCAAAAGAGATTGACATGGTAATGCAATTATCTAAGTAATGTGGATCGGGAGGTAGCAGATTCATATGGAGTTTCATGGGCGTATTTTAATAGTTAAATCAATGGTTTTTGCATAAGAGTATAATAAAATAGTGTAGTATTGGTTTGATTTACGAATATGGCTATTTGGTCTCGTGACAGTGTTTAAAACCAGGTTTACAGATATTTTATAGATATTACTGGAGTAGTTTCTTTCTTTGGCAGCTGGTACGTGGGGACAAAGCCGGAGTAAATTGAATAGCTGAAATTAAGATGCAGTAATGCAATAGGAAAGATTAATTAATGAACAAAAAAAATAAAGATAATGATTGAAATGATGGGCCAATGGTATAGGGCAGAATCTGCAACAAATATCTCTTGTAACAGACAGAGAGATGACAAGCGATTTTTGAGCAGGCAGAAGGCTAAAAGAATCTTTTAGTGAGTATGCACCAAACAAATAACCTTTTGTTATTGAAATAACAATCGACCAACGAATCAGAGCACGCGATTGACAATTTAAAACTAATCAAAATGTTAAAAAAAAATTCAAGATGATAGATTAGACAAGGTAGCAGTCTGAATTTTTATAGGAGGAGAAGGATTTCTCTTTTTTGAACGTAACCTCCCGGTCTATACTCCACCCACTAGCTTCATCCTTCAGTTTTTAGCCTATATATCAAGTTCGTTCATAATGTCCTGGGAACTTTTCAACGGATCATGTTTTATAATCAAACAAGCTGGGTTTCACTCGTGATAAATTTAGATTTACTCTTAAAATACAAAAAAAACTTTTAAAATAATTTGTTCAGTCTCATTTTTAAGCAGAAATCTTCAAGGCAAAAGGTAAAACAGACAAGAGTTTTTATAAATGTCAATTAAGTTTCAGATAAATATGTTTAACCTTTTTACACTTTTTTTTTTACCGTTACCCTCCTATTTTATTTACAAAATAACATTTTTACACCTATTTTCAAGTTTTTGTGGTCAACTTGCACTTACAATTATTCTCTCAGCAATTTATTTATGGTTTCATAGACGGATCTCAGCGTGATGTTTTAAAGCCTACAGCCTTCATTAATAGACGGTCTCTAATACAAAAAGAATTTTTCAAATTGGATTGTAGTTCCTGAAATACACAAACTCTTCAGATTTATATCGACGTCGTTTTTTGAAAGAGGCGTAAAGCGCCATTTAGCATACTTTATAGGAAAAACATGAAACGATTTTTTCCCAAATAACAATATATTTTTTTTAAATTTTATTCTTTATTGTATAGAGTTGGAATTTATTAACATGCCAAAACCTTTATAATTAAAATATATTTTAAAGAATTTTAGCACATGTTAAGGCGAGAATGACGACTGAGAGTCCTTAGTATTTGGTGTTTACGTCACCAATATTCGTCCATTTATTAGGCCATATCCAATTTTTTTTCTCGGTATATCATGAGCGGGAAGGTAGTTTTTACATCACAAAATCAATTGAAACCTACATTTCTAATTTTTGGCGCATAAGCCTTTTTTGTTGTCGTATAGAACATATTTTCGTTTATTTAAATCTAATTTCTTTTCATTTTCACTTTTTTTTTATATCAAGTTACATTAATAATTCGAGCAGTTTTCACACCATGCATTCCTGTCTAGTAGACACATACACACACACACATATATATACATATATACAAATACACATACATACATATATATATATATATATATATATATATATATATATATATATATATATATATATATATATATATATATATATTATATAAAGATTGTTCAATAAAGATAATAAAGATTGTTTTTCGTTTGAAAGCTCATTTCAACCTCTCTCTCTCTCTCTCTATATATATATATATATATATATATATATATATAGAGAGAGAGAGAGAGAGAGAGAGAGAGAGAGGTTGAAATGAGCTTTCAAACGAAAAACAATCTTGTTTATTATCTGCGATTAGGGGTCGTAGTAAGCGTTTATTATTTCTGCTATAGCATAATATAATTTTTAACCTATCTTTTCCCATGTGTTTTTTCAAAGCTTGACGAAAAAAGGAAACGGCTAGAAATGATAATCAACGATAGTTCCTAAATGCAAAAATAGAATAGATGTATACTCTATCGGATTCGATGACAAATTGAAATAACTAGAACTTTAAATAAATATCATTTTGTGAAACCTTATGATGTTTTGGACAAATTTGAATTTTACCTTCATTCTAATAAAGATATTAACCGTTATTTTATCCATTATAAAATGTATCAACATGGCCACACATGCATGAAATAGAATTCTCATTAATATCATTAATGATCAATGAAATCAATCTATGGATAGAGTAAACTTAGTCAATATATCAGGCATGTTAAATACCTACATAGGCGTACCTATTTAGCGCTCTACCTGAAGTAGCAGAAGGAATGCTCTAGTAACCGAAGGAGAACTCTTGAGGGAAGTGACACTTGCCAATCTGTCAATCAAGGCAACCTCAATAGCTTCATTTATATTCAATGAGCTAAAAGTTTCTTATTTTTGAATCGTATAAGTGAAATTTTAACCTGCTAGCTCATTTCAATTTCACTCATATTTTGTATTTAAAAAATATAAATGATCGCTTATGTTATTAAATATAAAATTATTAATCGATCAGCTCTGATGGATAACCGAAAATCGACTGTATCTGCGTCTCTAATTAAACATCTATGATGAATTAAAGCAAAAGTAAACATCAACTTTTTATTATCATCCTCGAAATTTAAAAACAAATTTGAATTTGATGTTTTCAAACTTTTTTAATATCATAACAGCATTTCTCAAATTGTTGTTGGTACTGTAAAACTTCGATTAACCGTCACGGCCTGGACCAAGAACGTGACGGTTAAGCGAATAGAAGGATAGCACAAATACCATTGGAAAAATTCCTCAGCCTATAAATGTAAATCAATTTACTCTAATTTTAGTTCAAATAAACAAAAATTAAACAAGTTGCAATATAAAAAACATTTTTTATTAAATAATTACAAAAGAATAACAGTCTAAAACTAACATGTATTTAAATAATATGTAAGTTATAACTTACGTTATAAAGTGAATATTGAGCGTAAAAAATAATCAATCATTTTCTCTAAAATTTATTAGTTTATAATTTTCTTAGAATCCCCTTTTCTCATTATTGTTCCTTCACTTGCTGTTGAACAATTATTCCGAGATTTTGAGCCTATGAATGAAATTAACTTAGGTACGTATGTAGTTGTCTTTTTTAAAAACTAAATTTGACTTTCTAAAAATTACTTTTATTTAATAAAAAATGGTGTGTACGTTCTTACATTATTTTTTGTATTACTTTATGTTACGTAATTATTTTTCTACTTTTTTATTATATTTTCCTTCGAAATATTCACAGCTTGAGTTAAAAACGCTACCTTCTTTGGGTTGTACTGTAATGGTTAACTGACGTATAATCTAGTGAAAGAGTCTGCCCATCTGCGCCTTTACAACTATTTATTGACTGAGACTAATAGTGACACATTCAAACAAGAGTTACCTACTGTACATTTTTTTTTTTGTCTTTGCCAAAAGTTTTAGAAAGTATTTGATGTAGTTAGGTATATTGTTGATGAGCCTTTTCTTGCTCTATTTAAACCAAGAGCTGGGATGAAGGAGAATCGTTGGCTAGATTCTAAAATTTTTAGGTTCCTGAAATTATAAGAGAATTTTTCAAGTGTTTAGGTGACAAGTGGAAAAATAATACTGCTTGGAAACCAATACGGATTTCGCTTACTTCATTTTACAAACCATTAAATACTACTAGTAATTAATTTCTTAAGACACCTGAAGATGTCCTAGCAGATCTATTAAACGACTTCCAACCAGAAAAGACGCATTTTCTGTTGGTGTCCTTTGTTCACCTCAAGAATTTGGAAAATGTTCCCTTTTAACTTCACTGTTCAAGAGCATAGTATTATGTGAAGTCCTTTAGTATTTTATTATTTAATTTTATAGGAATTCCTCAGCCTATAAATATAAATCAATTAATATTAAATAATTGCAAAAGAATAACAGTAGAAAACTAACATGTATTTAAATATTATGTAAGTTATAACTTACGTTATAATGTGAATATTGAGCGTAAAAAATAATCAATCATTTTCTCTAAAATTTATTAGTTTATAATTTTCTTAGAATCCCCTTTTCTGATTATTGTTCCTTCACTTGTTGTTGAACAATAATTCCGAGATTTTGAGCATATGTATATATTCTACTGAACTGGAATAGAAATGTTAGAAAATGAGAATAATATTATCAGAATGTTATTTTGTTTACCTTGCGGGCGAAGGGAGGTGGAAAGGCCTTCCCAAAACAATTTTAAAATATTTGAAAACGCATTTAAAACAAATATGAGTAAATTTTTAGAATGGGTTTTCTAATTATCTAACATTTAAATATTTCGTAAAAAAAATACACACACACATATCTATTTGTGTGTGTGTATTTTTTATTAAGCCATGTGTGTGAAATTGTAAAATAAATATGTAACCCAGAAAGCATCTTATTTATTCTTGAATGCACCTAAATTATTAAATCGAAATATTATTCAATTTTGTTTATTGGTTTGTTAATTATTACCATCATTCATTATTAATATCGCCTATTTTTATTGATTTATTCATCTGTACCAGCTTTTATTAGTTAATTTAATTGTCAGATAATTTTACAAAATGTCGGCATACCTGATTAGTTATTTTTATTTCAGAATTGTGTATAGACAATCAGGTTAGAGTTATTTTTGTGTCAGTTGCCTGGCCGATGATGCAACACAAAATCCCTGCGCTTTTCTGCTTTATATTTTTAAGTAAAATAATCCGAATATGTATATATTGTAAAATTTAAAGACCTGTTCAACGGTTTTATGTTTCGTTATTGTAAATTTACTTCAATTTACTTTAATTCAGAAACTCAATCTAAAACTGATAATGTAGCTTAAATGGTTTGGAAATGTTTTCTGTAATTGTGGGGTTTCATTATATCACAATTCTTAATATGTCATATCTATTGAGAATGTTTGAAAGTTTGAAAAAGGAGAAAAAGTAAAATTTATTTAGTAAGGTATTACTAACAATTGACGTTTTGTAAAAAGAAAGTTTAAGTACTCAAAGCCTGCTTAAAACTGTTACTTTAATTGCCAAATGGCTAAAATTTTAAGAGATGAAGTTTTCCTGAAAAACGTTTTATTTCCGATAATTTGAAATAAAAAAGGTACATTGTAGCAATGAGAAATTAAAGTAAAAAATATGATGTGTAAAAGAGATATGAATTTTTAGTTTAAATCATCACGTTTAGTAAATTATAGATTTCAAATTAAATCAGTTCAATTCTGATTAAGTTAAATTGAATTATTAACATGCTCGTAATGTTTATTGTTACATTACATAAAATAAAAATTCTTGTATTAATTTTCAGGGATTGAAAATAATAGTTTTATTAAATTTTGGTGACAAAATATTAGTTAAAAAAAATCAATAATCAAAATAAGCAATGAGGATTAAATTTGGGGCGAAGAGACACAAAAATTAAATATGAAATTATCGAAAGATTTTAAACAAACATTTAAGTCCACCAAAAGTGAATTACGAAAATACTAATGTAGACCTCATTTGCACATTTCATTTGAATAGACTAATGCAGAATAATCAAAAAGATGTACTGCGAAATTCGTAAGCAGTTAAGTAATATATATCTTATTTCAGTTTCGATGGTTGCATATATTCTGGAAGTTATCAAAAACCATTTTGCTTCTTTATTATCTAATTTTACAACTCATTTCAACGTTTCGGACTCATTTTGTCTCTCATCAGGATTTTTTTCCGTTTAATCTTCAAGTTTGTCTTTTTTTCCCAATTTACTCCAATGCAAAAACCAATACTGTTTATTTGTAATTTCATAATTATAAAATGTTATTGGCCTAGTCATATTCAATTTAATGCTTGCCAATAATAGACTGCTCAAAAAAGCTGTAAAAATCTGTGTCCTAAACGTCTAAAAGAGATGTAAAATAAATAATAAAGAAGTAAGATTTTTTTTGATAACTTCCAGAAATCGGTATCCTGTATAATCTATTTTATTGTACCCTAGATCTGATTTTGGTGCAATTTCGTAGATTTGAGCTCTGGCGATGCACAGCGGGACGAAAATGAAAAAGAGCGGTCATAATTTTGAACATAAATTATGTTCCTTTACATGTATTTATTTGCAAATGAAACCTGTCAATAATAATATTAATAATTAAAAAAAATTATAAATTATAGAATGTTTGAAAACCAAAGTAACAAAAAATAAAATAATAATAACAATGTTAATAGTCTATATAACACACGTGAGGCCAAAAACTCATATTTTATACATTTGAATATATGTATCATGAGAAATAAATTGTTTATTTTTAAGAACAAAAAAAAATCCCACTTATTACAATAATTTAAAAACGAAGTTTAATCCAATACAAGATTGGTTACAATGCATTTTATACTAACAAATAATTATTGAGGGGAAACATATCTAACTTCCTACGTTTTTTTTACATTAGTGCAGATTTTTACAGCCTCTTGTCTCAGTAGCTCTCTCTAATTTTCCAATATGTTGCATACAAAACTTGCTGGAAATTAAATGCTATTTAAAATTGGTAACGACAATTTTTGGCCAAAATGTCTTGGAAGCGAATTACTGAGAAAAAAATGAAAAAAGTGCTTGTATATTTCACGAGAAGAATAATACATAAAACAGACCTGAAAATCAAAATTACTCCACCTCTTGCAATCCAAAATGATGACTCTACTGTTAGGAAAATATTTAAAAACTTTTTTATAATATTATACTTATTACGAGTTCCAATGTTCGAAGATTTACGCCCGGCTAAATATCTTATTAACCACTCATCCACATTCTTACTGACTTATTCTTGTAAAATGGGCTAGTAGGGGCTATCAGATTGCAAATCGACGCAAAGTCATAAATGAAATTTAGGAATGAACACTTTATTTTGCTGTGATTTATCGTCGATTTCCACAATTTGCCTTGAACATACATGTACTAAGGCGTAT
Organism: Rhaphigaster nebulosa; assembly: GCA_948150685.1. Lineage (NCBI taxonomy): Eukaryota > Metazoa > Arthropoda > Insecta > Hemiptera > Pentatomidae > Rhaphigaster > Rhaphigaster nebulosa. The sequence continues at coordinate 77,496,692 of OX411306.1, read as the reverse complement.
ACGTAAATTTCCATTTGCTTAGAAAATAGTAAAAAAAATAAAATAAATAAAAACAGATTCTAAGGATTTTTGGGGGGCTTCGTTTCACTGTGCGACGTGTGCGTGTGTAAAATATAACTGAGTAGTTATTAACTTTTATTCCGGAGTCTTAAAGTTTTGTTAGGAATCTTCTAATAATAAATTATCAATGACTAATGAATTATAAATATTTTCAACGATAAAATTAACTGTTGTTTAAGATCAGAAATAAAATTTTTCATTAATTTTGTTTTATTATTATATCAGTTAAATATTAATGAATGGATTTATATTAGAACCTTTAGTAGTTTTGGGTAAACACGAGATAGAAATGGCCATATTTATCTGAGATAAGAATGACTATTGATGATATTTCCAATCATTGGGTCAATGAGCCTTTTGACAGTGAAGTATCTTATCAATGATCCGTGAGCGAAATTGAAATCTAATTACATAATAGGAATCATGGCATGTCAGCGGAATACAGACCCATAAAAATGCAAACTAAAATCAGAATATACTTATTTATCTTTCATACATAAAATCAGAGCATTCATTTTTAATCGAAAAAAAATCTCTCTTAGTGATTAGCATGTTTTATCAACAATAAGATTCATTTTTAATTTTATAGATCCGTCTTTGGTGACAACAGTTTATGCTGTCACAGAAGTCAAGGGATAATATTAATAATAACCTCGAAAATAAAAATTGAAGTGGTGATTAAATGTTTCTATTTCAATCCCATTTGTTTTGAATAACTCTTTTGAAAAGAATTTAAGTTTCAGTTCTGAAAATATCGATTTTACCAGGGATCGAATCAAATGAATATTAATTTTAAAATTGTTTAAATTATTTAAGAAGTTACATATTTAAGGTTTCCTTTTGAATGTTTAAAGCAAATAATTTTCCATTGTCAACTTATCCGTTTTAGTTTTTATGGAGCGAACTAACTCATATTTCTGTTGATAAATTTTTTTTTTTTAGAAATCTGGTTTTTAACACATTCTACATTTACATTGGTAAATATCATAATAATCTTGAAATTACCTTTTTCGCAAGGATAGAGAAAGTTGATTAAATTTAGAGAACCTTAAGAATAAAAATTAATGAATGTTCATCTACGTTAAACTCATAAAAAATTTGAAACACAAAAAGTCTAAATTTTCTAAAGAAAAAATTTGTCGAGATGAAAAATTGCTTAACATTATTAGGAAATCAAGATCTGAGACGTCCTCTGGTTTATGAAGGTTCGGTTAGTATTAGTAAACAAAAAAGATCTAGATCTGTTTTATTTGTTTAAAGTGTATAATATGATTAATTTTATCTTAATTTGTAAATCCATATTAAATAAATTACTTTTAAAAATTGAAGCTTATGTAAGTTCCCTAAATCATTAAAGTCCTCGTGACTCTTAAACAGAGATTGTGGTGTGCAATCAACTAAACACATTTGGTGACGTTTTTGTGATGCTAATTTCAAAAGAAATGCGCCAATATTTAGTGAACCAGGGTACAACAAATATAAATACGATACAAATGTGGCATAAATATTTCAGGAAATGTTACAGAAAGTGTAAAGATTTGTCTTGCGTGGGTATGTTTGATTTGTTTACCATTCTCTCGATCGTTTCCTAGGAACGAGTTGGATATCAAATTGAGGGCCTGGCGCTCACTTAAGAATTTTCCTCAAATATTTCCATGTATTTATAAATTCCTCACTGTTATTTATTTATAGATTACATTGTTTCAGAAATAACATACTTTAGGCGTAGAAAATGTTGAGACTGTCTACGAATTTGGTTTATGCTTTTCATTTATTCCTTTCATTCGACCACATCAACAAAAATAGCATTAGAAAATAAATAAATATAAGATTTTGGCTTTTCGGTACATAATGCCGTAATTACTGTTTTTAAGGGCAATGAAACTATACATTAATATTGTAACACGTTTGTTTTTCAAAATTAATCAAAATAGCAGATGAATTAGTCAGTTAATAAGTTTTAAATAATTTGTCTTACCTTAGGAGTCCAGACTGAGGTAGCGGAAGGGGTTGCACGGGACTGGCTCTTGGAACGGGATTTCCATATCTTCTTACTGACGAGGCGACTCCCTTGTTGGACCACACTCGTCGAACTTTTCGACTTCTGCATACCACCTGTAGGCACGGACCTGTCTTGTAAGCCATGAAGTAAGTTGGAAAGAAAAGATTGCCCTGAGGACAGGAAGGATTTTGTGGTAGGAGATGTTGGGGAAATTGGTTCCTCTGCCAAACTGGACCTCGAACTATTTACTGCCGATTCTACTTCAAGCGTGTCTATCTTCAAATCACGGAGTGCTTCGATCCACGCCTCATCAGTTTGAGCATTTTTATCCAGGCCATCATCTTCAGATATTGATGGTTCACCTTTCCCTTTTATATTCCTAAGATTGCGGTCGTAATTTACCCTTTTGAACCTATCTATTTTATCAGAATCAACACTTTTTTTACGAGCCATTCGGAGGTATCGTTTTATTGTATCACTTACCGATGGTGAAACATCGTCATTGTCAACACTACTTCTCCTCGGGGCCCCCGCAGCTGTTGCTTTGTTTTCCTTTTCTTGCTCTACCTCTCTCATTTCTTTTATTTTTTTCACTTGTTCGGCAATTACTACCCATGACTGTGGTGTTATAGTTTCTGTCTGTGTACCCCTATTAGTCACCGGATCTTCCGCTTCAATTATGAATGTTGGAGAACCTGGGTTTGTCGATCCAGTATCTTCAGTAGTCTCTTCTTCTTCTACATCCTCGTTCCCTCTCCGCCATTCCCTGCTACTACTGAGCCATCTACTTGGTAAGGTATATGGAGTTCCTCCACCACAGCGACTGGAAAACCCTCGAGCTTTCCTTAGATCAAAATACAAACTCTCCAATTTTTTTCTATCCGTTAATAGGTCACTGATTACTTTATCCCTGTTAGTAGACTTGCTGTAATACCTTCTTAATGTGTCCAAGAGTGATGTTTCCGATCTGTCGCCTTCGAATTCGACATGCCTGATTCTCTCTCTTCCCTCTCTCTCAATGTTAGCTAGGTGTTCTTTCAATTTTTCCACCAGCTTTACAGTATCTAAAGACCCTGGCTGGGGTTGCGACAGGTATCTTTCTAAGGTTCCTAATATTCCGGAAGATTCTTCCTGATTTTTTCCAAACAGAAATTCTTCCCTCATTTTTTGAATGTCAAATCTAGAAGTAGAGGGCTGCGGAGATTCTCTAGAGTAAGGTGATTTTAGATCTTCTGCCTCATCTGCCGAACTCGTTCTATCTCTGCAGCTTCCTCCTTTTTTTCGTCCACCCCTTGAGCGTCCACGGCGAAAGCCAACTGCGCCAGGATAGGACTGTTTCCTCCAAAGGAGAAATTTGGGCTCTTTGTTGCATACCTCCTGAAAGTAGGCTTCGATTTTGGGAATATCCTCTGGTTTGTTGTGCCCTTCAGGAATCAATTTTCTGCCTGCATCGGCCATATATCGCCACGTCTTCCGAGTAAGGAGCCATCGCTCCTTTTTCGGCCCTTTCTTTTTCGGGCTTCCAGGACTCGGCTTCCCCATTGACGATGAATTCCGCCGGTACCTGCTGGGACCCGGGTCCATCGCTAATCCCGGCTAGGGCCCACACATCTCGCTCCGCGACCCGCACCCCACTGCCGTCTATCCGCCCCCTACCACGGACCGCGCTGAGTAACGTGCCAAAATTTCTGGCGGCAGCTTTGTTTTTAAATTGTACATTCCTCCTGGCGGGTCCGAGTTCTATTTTAAACTATCGCTCGGATCGCTCGCGACTTGCTGTAGGACGAAGTAAACGCCTAGGGAATCTGAAGATAGTGAGAGTTTGTGAGACGTCCTAAATCCAGTCTGTGTACTGAATAGCCAACAACTAAGGATATAAATAGGAGAGGAGTTTTAGGAGAAACGGTTCACTACTACCGTCATAAAAATTTTCTAAATATTCCATTATGACAGCAACAATATTTGCAATTATTGATTTACTTTTAAAAAATAAAATGCATTAAAATAAAAAAAATATATAGGAAAAATAAAAAGGTACAAATAAGAGTTACTATTCTTAACGGAATTGGTTAATGAATTTTATATGAGATAGAAGGATTATTATTACTCCTTTTCAGACTTGTTTTTTGCCTAAAAATATATTTCTGTTGGAGTGAGATTTTAAGATTATAATATTTTGTGTTGTTTTCACCATAATTGTAACAATAAAAATATTCTCTAAGAAGTGAACATGTTTGAGTTTAGAAAATGGGACTGATGCAATATTTTAATCTGGGCTTAATAATATATAATAAAGGCCAGGAAAGTACATAAGTTTTCTCTATCTTTTTTAATTTTAAAAATTATAAATATGGGTTCTAATGGAAGTTTATGACATTAGTACACAAAATACATTTTTTCAATCGCATTAATTGTAATTGGTACCTCCCAATTAGTGAGATTATGGAATAATCATTCCTATCTGCTGTTGGTATGAGAAATAATATTGATATTGATTAAAAAAACAAAAAATGGAGAAGTGAGATATTATATTGCATGTAAAATTTCTGCTCAAAGATTAAGACAGCTGATTTTGACTGATTTCCGGAAAAAGATAGCAGCCATCCAGGTGACCTTTGTACATTTTTAACAAACAATTCTCTTGCCAAGTTTGAATTTAATCTGGATGAAACTGGACTTTATTGAAAAATAATTAAATACACAAAAATAATTTATTTATCTGCATCAAATATATTATTTTTCACATACTAAATTTAGTCGAATATAATATATTTTCAAAAACATTTCTGTATAGACAATAAATTCGCTGGTTGTAAATATTTCTAGGAAATCAATAAAAAAGTGTAACAAAATTTATGAGTGTTTTAGAACCAGCACTGCTTTTAGCTTGATCACATGATTAATGCATCATACGCCTCTAAGCTAATATTTATTACAAGAAACTTTATTAATGTTTATTTAAACGAATTTTTAGCATTTAGTAGAGTAAAAGGGTCCTCTTTGAGTTATAATTCGTGGTATATCAGATACAGGAATAAAAATACAGTCCCCTATATCTTGTCTTGTTAATAGACATTTTTCCAGTGTTATTTTTGTGATAATGTTTTATTAAAGGGCTCGAAACAGTTATTGAACTTTTTCAAAAAGATTGAGTTTAACTGCTTTACCAGAACTTTTACAATTACAGTATTAACATAGAAGTTCTACACGAAAGAACCTTCTGATGACAAGTTCCTTAAGAACTTCTAACCAATTTGCTTTTTATTTAACATAGAAAAATTCCTTTAATTTTAATAAAATCACCTACAGAATGTTTATTTAAAGAAATAACGTTTAAAGATGAGAAAAGACACGATTCCAAAAGACGATTTTCTACATATTATTGAGAACTTTAATAATGAGAATTTTGATTATAATCTACTTAAAAGCTCTAACAAGAACATTTTTAGTATAGAGCATATATATAAAAGTTCTTATGATAAAGTTCTTATAGAAATAGTTCTTATTATAATAGTTCTTGTGATAGAGTTCACAAAGAACTTTTAGTATATAGGCAAGTTCTGACCAAAAAGTTCTAGTAAGAGCTTATAATAAAAGTTTTAACATAAAGGTTCATGCATGAACTGTTTTAAAGAAGTTCCTAAGAAAAAGTTGAATTTAAAAATAGAACTTTTTCAAAATATAAGCACACAGTTATTCTGGAACCCCCATTTATTATAAAAATCATAAATAAAAATGCTTAAACTACAACCTTGGTGACCATCATAATATAATATTGTAGTTTAAGTCCTCTACTCTTCATAATTGCCCTAGACTTGGCACTAAAAACACCTAAATTAAGAATGACACAGAAACCTGCAACCTATAAGATTCTCCTTGCTAGCTACCAATGACCGAGACCCCCAATACAAGATAAACATCCTCCAACAAGAACTATCTGAAATAAATATTACAATCAATCCGCGGAAGACCAAATGCATGAGGATAGGAAAGAAACACCGGAGGGTTCTCCGGTTTTCTTCACCAACTTCATTCTTACGATGAAGGGGGCGAGCAGGTAGAAAATTTCGAATGTTTAGATGTTCATCTCGCTGAAACGGTTATACCGATGAGGAAGTGATTCAGAGAATTGAAATACTAGAAGAGTGTTCTCTCTATCTTTTAGGAGTTTCCGCAATGGAAGGGGAGTGACATGAAAAATTAAAAGAAAACGATTCGATGTTCCTCCCTATCCTCTCCTGTTCTTCTGAATCGTGGACCCTCGAAACACAGGAGTCGGATCCAATCCATGGAAATATGCTACATTCGTAAAGTAGAAACTAAGGCCTGATGATGCAGGATCCGGCACACTACTAGCACGAAGTAGCACATACCAGCACATAATCGAAGTTAAACCGGCAGAGAGCACCAGCTTAGCAGACCTTCTAAGAATGGATCAGGAGACAACCGCTAGGAAGACCTAGGAGATCCCTGTGGAAGGAAGGAGACAGAGAAGAAGAGTCCGCACTACCAGGGACTCGGGAAGCGAGGAATGGATTGGAGGAAAAGAGAAATGGAACAGGATCGTGATATCTCTTGCAGACTCTACAGATAGATACCAATTATTGCAGAAGGGTATTCGAGAAAAAGAATAAAATGATGATAATATGATGGTTATAAAAACGTTCTTGGATTCGTTAGAAAGAGGAGAGTTTCGTCTTTCCATACGTTTCGAAACAATATCTTAGAAGATTTGTGTAAAGAAAATGCGATTACAAAATGGTTTTAAAGTTCTGTATGCCTAAATTGGATTTGGTTAGTAAGTTAAAAAACGAATATCAAAAAAAGTAAACAATTAACATTCGATTTAAGATGACACTAATAGATATACAAGTTAACATTAATAAGAATTAATTAACATTTGTGTATGTGCTACCTTTTTTTTTTTTGCAATGTAACAATCATTCGATTGAAGTGAATTGAAATGGTTGCAAATGAAAATCCTTGACGGATTTTGGCTCACTTCTCCTGCCTGAATCGTTTTTGTTTATTCCTCGACACCTGCATGCTGTCAGCAACCATTGGAGACACTCTATGGAGTTTGTCACCAGATTAGTAACATGAAAATCTAAAATCTGGTGGACTTGCACACCAATCTAAATCTGAATTTTTAAAACCATTTTTTCCATGTAGCGTCTTTACATACATGTTGGTAATGGTTCTCTTTGGATTTCAGATCAAAATATTTTTACTTTTACTTATCTATATATAAAATAAATAGTAAGGGGACATATTGCGATTGTGAAAAATTTCTTATTCGAGTTTTCAACGGGAATATACGTTCTCATATAATAATAACTTCTCAGTCCAAATAGCGAATGGAGTGTGTCTGTCTGTCAGTGTCTGTTTGTATGTGAACAGGCTAGCTCATAAACGAAAAGTTGTACGAAACTGAAATTATGTATTTAAAATAGTTATATGCCGGGAATGTTACAACATCCTTGTTATCAAAATCGACTAGCCGGAAGTGCCACTCCAATCGTCGATTTGAAATCGCTTTTTGAACTTCATATCTAACCATTCTAAACCTAGTGTTATTAACATACTTGACGATTACTTTTTGAAGATATAAAGACATGAAATATTTGGACTGGGCGGAAACAGACCTAAGACATTTTCTACCTATATTTTTAACTTATATCGTCATTTTTAAAATTTGGAGATCACGTTTCGTAAAAATAAATAAAATCCATAATAACCCTATTTCTATCAAAATGGGCCTCAATATAAATTTCAAATATAAATGACGATAAAAATATTTTTGTTCTTATATTTTTTCAAAATTATGATATATATATATATATATATATATATATATATATATATATATATATATATATATATATGATATATATATATATATATATATATATATATATATATATATATATATATATATATATATATATATATCATATATATACATATATATATATATATATATATATATATATATATATATATATATATATATATATATATATATATCATATATATCATATATATATACACATATAAATTATATTTATATATATGTATTTATTCATAAATGATAAAATTTAGAATAATCAATAATCAAATGCTGTATGCTAAACTAAATATTTACATTGCCCTAAAATGTTTATAGGGAAACCATTCCTACAAAAAACTGTAATAACGTCAGTACAAGTACAAGAGTAACAACATGGATGGGCCTAATAAATTGAGTTAGGAATCAAAGACCTTTTATTAAACATACTTTGAAAATTGATGAAATATATGCGTATCTGAGCATAGAATGTAGATTTCGCCTTAATATAAAACTGATAAGATGTTCAAATTATTTTTATACTGAAACATTAAAACATTATATAAAAATCTAATATTGTTTTTTACTTTCCTACCGGCATTGGGTATAATCCGGTATCCAGGGCTCATTTAATTAACATTTAATTAACCGGAGAGTTACAAAATAATAATAAAACAAAGATATATGCAATGAATGAATTAAAATTAATAATGAAACAAACAAGATAAATGAAAACAGTGACGAATTTGAAAAATGTATAAGATGAAACTGATAGAGTAATAATATCAGCTAAAAATAAATTAGTCAATATTAATAGATAAAACTGATGATTAATAACACTGACCGTATAAAAATAATAATAGATAAACTGAAAGAGAAATAACAATACCTAAAAAATAATAAAACTGTATTAAATAAGTAAAAAGGGAAATAAAAATAAATAAAATACAATAAAATACAAATTTGTTTTCTCCCTGTTTTCTGTTTTCTCCCTATGTCTTCTTAATTATTTATTTTAATTAATTCACTATATATATATTTTTGCTTTATTATTATTTTTGTATCTTGTTTATTCAGCCCTTATGAAGACCGTCAAAGTGGGTTGAAAAGTCGGTTCCTAATAAATACTTTTTACTATTTGTGATCCACTTTTTTTTTTTTTTTACCGCCTCCCGGACGGTCATCTCATTCCTTCATAAAAGTTTTACCGTCAACTATTGATTATTCAATAAAAAAAATTAAAAGATTTTTTGATTCAGGTTTTCACGTATATCTCCGCTTCTAGGAGTCTGAGAGAACTGAAAAAGTCAAATTATTCATCATGGAATAAATAAGCTACAACAAGAACATTTTTTAAAAGTGTAATTTGTTTATAACAAGCAAATTTTAAAAAAATACAACAAGCAATACAACAATGTTCTTGACTACATACTTTAAAGTAGTGCAGAAAAAAATGGACTTAGTCAATCATGATGAAACTATAAAAACAGATTGCCCTTTTGATGCCCAACAAAATGAGACTTGTTTCATTGCAAAAATATAATCACTTTTCTTTAAACTAATTTAAAAACAAAAAGAAATTCGAATCTGTATTTCAAAAAGTTTAAATCCTTTTAGGAAAGCTTCACTTCGGTCAAAAAATCATGAGGTTTCAATAAATTGACAATTTAACAAATAAATTGATTTCTTTTTAATTTTCAACGTGCTTTACTGATAATTACAATTTTTCAACTTGAATAAAAGCTTAATTGAAATAAATATATAAAATATAATCTATAAATATAAACAGCACTAGAATCGTTATAAAAATATCTGATGTGGACATCGCCTGACTTCCTTGTACGCCTATCCAACTATAAATCGGCGGTTCAAAAAGTGATCCTGAATTTGCTTACTAGTTTCAGAAGACAGAAGTATGTCGAAAACGACACTCGGTGTCGCGACGTCCAACTATTGATATATACACACACACATCATTATAAAAATCTTAAAAACGGTTAGTACGGACCTTGAAATGTGATCAACTTTGAAAATCTCGATTTGTGATTTTTAGCACGATTCGTATTCCTCCCTTTTAAGAAAGTGAGAAACAAAACAAATAGTTTCAAGTAAAGTAAGTATCACTTCCGGCTAGCCAATTTCACCCAAAGTCTACTATATTATTTATATTTAGATATTAGTCTTATATACCAAATTTGAGAAGTTTTGCATTATATTCTTATATAATTTTTGATGAAAATCAATTATGACCTTGAAGTAAAGTACTGGTGATCATGTAGTGACCAGTAAGAGAGGTTTACAACTAGATTTTACAGTGATCCCAAATATAAAATTATAACTTTCGACGGCCAACCGTTTGGAATTATGCGAGATACGAACGAACGAACTAATGTTCAGTCCGGAACGAAATACGTTAAAATGAATTCAGGGATGGTCAAAATGGATATTTCCGTTGCAATCTGAAAACATAAAATTTTCATTCTTAAAGCTCTCTGAATATTCATCTCCAAGTGCATCTCCGAGAAAAAGCAGGAAAAAAGTTATAACGAAAATAATAATTTATTTCCGCAGAACTCGAAAAAGTAAATTTTATAGTTAGTTAAGTGAATTCTCTGATTTAATTGAATAAAAAAAATCATCTAAATCAAACCATTATTAAGAAGTATATGAGGTATTGGACATAGCAACTATAGCGAACATAGCAACCATGTCGTTCCTTTCCTATAGCTACTAGGTATATACCAGTCTATCTCTAGTGGCCTAGTCTGCACTAGATGTTAATGTTCCGAATGTAGCACTGAAAAATTGTTTTTTAATTCTTAAATTTAATTATTTAAATATAATATTGCTCCGATGGTATCTGCATTGGCGAAACCTTGACAGGATAGTTGTCTGTCTTGAGAGGCACCCAAGCTGTTTTGGAATTTTCCAATAATACCCTAACTGTAATTTTTGTCTTTTGCTTAGGCTTCACTTTAATCTATACTATTATATAAAGCTAAAGAGTTTGTTCGTATAAACTCGCAAATTCCAGGAACTACCTGTCCGATTTGAAAAAAAAAAAATGTGTTAGATTGACCGTGGATTGAGGAATGCTTTAGGCTTTATAACTTAGCCCTACGACCCATAGGGACGGAACCGTAACCGTAAATAAATTGCTAAGAGAAGAAGTGTTTTGCCTAAAAAAAGTAGAAACTAGTTTTATGTTTTCACGACTATCAAGCTTATATTATATCAAGCTGAATACTCGTCATACCTGTGAAAGAAATTGATCACACAAACTTTTTAATAAGTCTGTAATTGAATCGTTCAACGCTGAAAGGCAGTTCTCCATTAGACTCAACTTTTGGAAAATTAAAGAAAAAACTTTAACGTTTTTCCACGAAGTATATTTGATTTGCAAACTAAAAATATATTTTTTTTCAGCTTTTTCAAATACCACTGAAAATGATACACTTAGGTTTCTTAATCAATCCATAGGACCTAAAAATAATTTTATATCAGATGGAATTCTGCCTTTTCAACTTGCCACGAAATTTTTAATTGAGCTTTCTTTAAAACAATTAGTAGTAAGTTCCAGAACGCCTAGTGTGCAAAAAAAAAAAATAATTAACCAGTTTAGTAACACAAAGAGTAAACTGCAAACAACAAAACCTATTTTTTTTAGCAAGTATTTTGAGCAAAATAATTACACCGTATAAAAAATGAGAGTGCTTAGCATAGAAAAAAATCATTTGAGAGATCACTGTCGTTTGCTCTGGTAAATAAACTGTTGATCATTACTTCTGAAAAAAAAAAAACATATTTCCTTTAACTTGCTGATATTTTGCAGCTAAGGCCAATGAAGATAAGAATGATACCATTTTACGCAAAATCCAAACCACGGTCAACGATGTCAGTCAAGAGAAAAATACTAAGAAAATTTAGAAAATTGTCCGTGGTCAAGTGGGATTTGTACCCGTAAACTGTAGGTTTTAATTTTGCAACAGGAAAAAAAAAACACTAATAAAAGATTAACTATATAACTCAAACTACGATATATTACTGCTGAAATAATAATAATTTTATTTAAAGTTTACGAAAAATCAAACAGGACGGAAATATTGTATTAAACCATGAGAAAACATTCACTGGACTATTATTTGCATTGTCAATTAGCTCATATTATTGTCATCAATTAATTGAAACTGTTAAAAAAATTTAAGCATGTAAATTACTAAATTGCGCATATATATCTACATTGATATTTTAACCAAGTTATATTTTGTTCTTTATAATCAACTTTACTTTGGAGAAAAATGAAATAAGTCATTGAAACAGTATTTACATTCCATATGAAAAATGTTTTTGTGACTATTAAAATATTTTTTCGAATTAGTAGCATTATTAATCTGTTTCACCGTGTCATGCGGGATTCTTTCGTGTTTCCATTCAGGGGGAATGAGTTTAAAAATGTAAAATAATTATGAAAGAAACATTTTTTTGTTCAGTATAAAAGTATGGAGGATGGAATATAAAATTATTCCAAAAATAAAAATTTTCTTTCAATTTAGGGGGCACCCCCTCTGGATCCGCCAATGATGTATAAGTTCATTAGAGTGGAGAAATTGCGGTTCATGGACAAACATTGGCATCAGCTCGCTGCATGTTAAAAGGACCAATCTCCTTTCAACATTTAGCAACTGAAAAGTTCTTTATCGCTACCAATTACCTTAAAATCTCCTCAGAACATCTCTTTCTGCATAGAACGAAGCGATACATCATATAGAAAACGGCAATGAAGATAACTGATATATCCTACATAATGGGAGTACGGCCCTTATAGCATCCAACGATTCTAAATAGTTTGACACTGATTAGTAATCAAAATTGGTTATAATTAAATTTTGAAATATTTTGTTGATCATAAATTATTATTTTTAATTACTACTTTATGAATGTAATTACTTTCAAAGTTTAGTGAAACAAGCTTTAAATGAAAACAAAAAGAGTAATTATGGCAAATAGCAAGGTTTACGAAATATCGTAACTCATATATTCGTAGCAATATGGTTAGACATTATCAGCCCGAGATTTTATTTCCTCTGGAATAAAACAAAGCAAATTAATTTAATATTGTGATTGCTTCTAAAAAATAGATCCTCTTAGATTTAACATTTCCAATCCTTCGAAACAATTAATATTAGCAAATATTTACTTAACCTCTTTTTCCGTAAATAAATAAATAATAAATAATTTATATGGTTTGGCCGCGCACTTTCAGATTCTAAACCTAAATCTTATTTCATGACTTAATGTCCTACTTTGGTTCGATTTTGTTGTTTCAGTTTGCAGAATGGTATGTAAATAAAATTAGAAATAAATCATCCAAAGCATTATTCATCTAGTAGATGGTAAGCTCCATTTTTTAATAAAACTTGAATATCAACTTCTGAGGTTTTTCCGTTGTTGGTGCTCACATTATAAATGCAAACAATTATAAAGTATAACTAGAAGTAGATAAGTACATAAAAAAAAATATAATTGACGTTCAAAAATATTTATAAAATAAGCATCCAATCATTGTGGATGGAACGGTTATTAATAATGATGTTATGGAGACAGTAAATGTTAAAGTTCTCTAGGGAGTGCAGAGACTTATCAAAATAAATTTGGAGTGCCTACGCTTCCAGCAGAATTTATAGAATGGCTTTGGCACCTCAACACAGTAAAAATAGGGCGTTCTATAATTAGTAGCAGCCTATAGGTAATATATGTTAGGGGTTTAAGGGTTTTTGAACCTGGAACCCTGATTGTCACTCAAGGTTCCGACACCCTAGTTATCCACTTATGTCATATCCTAAAAATAACCCCTTCTTCCATTCAATAAATCTACATTCACCACTTGATGGTGTGTTTTTAATCGGTAGAGCGGCCTTCATCTATCAACAACAAATCCCATTTCTAAAGAGTAAATTATCAATCAGATGACATTTAAAATTTAGAACACTGAGAATAAAATTTTTCAATCAAATTTCAAAAATGAAAATCTATAGAATTGATATGCTATCTATACATGCAAGTTACGGAACAAAGAATGAGAACAATAATTTTTTCTTTTAATTTAAATTTTGATCACTTCATTTGTTTGATGAATGCTAATGTAGAATATAGGTTCTTAAACTGAGGTCATCATTATCGGGGGTCGACGAAGCAATATTTTGATATTGACTTTACATCCCCCAACTTTGCTCATTAATAAAAATCCTACATGGTCAAGACTTTTTGTATTAGTTGTTACTTAACTATTTATTTACAAAACTAAACAATAATTATAAAAAATTTAGGTTAGGATGGGGTTCCCTCTCCCAAAAAAAATTCTTCAAGAGGGGATCCGCGGATAATTAATCTATTAAGAACCCCTGGTGTAGAAGAACTGAAGAATACGAATAAAGTGCAACTACAAGACCAACAATTTCCACTTCTTTGGCTAATTATGATATATTTTTTGTTACTTATTTTTGATCCTGCTGATATGGACTCCCGTATTCATCGAATTCTAATTTTTATAAAACTGTTGAAGACCTTGATGATTAATATTATTGTTGGGTGTTATTGACCATTGCTAAATATGAGTGAATATGAGCGATTCTGAAACTATAGAAATTTACTCAACTTAATTTTTGGAAAAATTAAAGTCGACTAAATTAAAAAAAAAAAGTGTTCAGTTGGAATCTCAAGTAATGAATCAGTGCATGGTGCGATTCGGACTAGATTTTCCTATTTAGAACCAATTACGATGAAACTTTTTCTTTGATTATACAGAGCTCTGAGAAGGTCTTAAGCCATATCAACTTCTCATCCGCCGCCTTGAAACAAAATGTCGGTAAAGCAAAAACATAGATTTTTGTTTGCTTTCCATAGGAAACCAATTTAGACCAAACTTCATATTGTTGTTATTTAAAGTCGTGAAAAGGTTTTTATTAACATTAAATTGATATCCGCAATGTTGAAGCAAAATGGCGAACGCACTAAAATTTGATTAGATGCTTATTTTATTCCATTAATCAAATAATCCCATTAGTCGGCCAAATATCAGTTGGGAATCTGTCGTTAAATAGTTACAACCTTAGTATGACCTTCGCAGACTGTCATCGCATGAACACTGAGTACGTAAGAGAGGCTAGGGATTATATCGATCGCCTTCCAGACGTTTTTGTTAAAATTTTTATAGGCTTAGATTCGAGTAATTCCGCTCTATCTTTACTTTTCGAGCAGAACTCAGCGGACCATGATACTTCACACATGGTAGAGGAGTACGTGGTCTTCTCCAGGGTCAGAGGAGCCAACAGTTAGCTTCTCATGCCATGGGAGAACGAGACCCATGATATTTATCAGGTGGCTCGGAAAGTGTGGAAAAACCATGTATGCATGGAGTTTCTGTTCAATATTAAATTATTCAAGAGGAGACTATTAAATATATTAAATATATAAATATATAATATAATTAAAATATATAATATATGCAGCAGATGTGTGCAACTCCCGTGTTAAAAATTGTAACTTACGTGATAAAAATAAAGGCACGGAAAGTTACATGTTTCTTACGGTGGAAGTTAAATTCACCAACTAATGTCAGTGTTATAGAAATAATAAAAGATATTTTCCTGTTCTAACTATTTTTGTTTTATGAAGGTCTACCAACACATCAATAAAGGGTGATTTTGAAGGTTGTAAAAAAGAAAATGGCGAAATGATTACCTATTTGGAAGTTACAATTTGATTATTACGGTACATCGAGCATGCGGCTTCAATGGCGGTAGTTCGCGAATTCGAAGGATGGATGGGGACGGGGAAGGTCTATGGTAATAGTTCGAGGAATGTTTTCTCATCGTAGGTAAACACTTTTTCACGAAATTTCTCTTTATTCACTCATCTACCGCCGACTTTCATCAACGGGGATGGAAGTTACTCTGAAACTGTAGAATAACAATAGACATGAAGCTGTACGCTGTGATTAATTTAAATCTCAAAATTTTTATAACTTTTAGTCTCTACGATGATCCAACATTCGATAGAAATGTTTCTGCGTCTAGGGCCCACTCATTCACTTCCTTCAATGAATAGAGTTGAAAAACTGAAAGTGGGATAGTCAAGGAAGTTACGATTTTCGGGTTTGACAATTACTTATTTCTATGAAAAAAAATTTCTATGAAAACTAGAGTTTTTAATATAGTAATGCAGAACATGACTGTCAACAGAATAATTTTTTTTTTTTTAAATGACAAAAAAGAAGAACTGAAAGACAGTATTTTGTTGCACATGTGGGTCAGTAAATTTACTCGCAGTTTCAAAATCACCCATAGCCATTAAGACTGACTACAAAAATAAATAAGTACTTGCCACTTGTGAAAACCAATACATGTAAAGGTTTAAATAGGAGGAAAAGTAAATGGGTATCATTATTGGAGTACATGATTTCTACTATGATCTCTACCGCTAACAAGGATGAATGCGGAGATGCATCAATACCACTAACCAAAATGATGTTGTGGTACAAGATTATATTAAATTATATTTTATTTTGATCGAATTAACTTACACTGCAGCACATACTACAATATTGCTATTAGATCCATCACTTGACATTAAACTCATTATGAAGCATGAAATTCTATAAATTGTTGAAAAAATGGGTGGTGGAGCGCTTAGCAATAGTGGGTTGCTACAGGCCTTCAGCCCATGAAAGAATTGGCCTCCGGGCTATGTCTTCTGTGTAGCTGGAGCTCCTCATAAATGGTTGCATTTCTGCCAGACGATTGTCCTGACGATCCGCCGAAGAACGGAGTTCTGGAAGCTCTGCAGTCTCTTTAACGTGGTCTTATACATGCACCGAAGCAGCGGCACACCGTAGAGCATAGTTGGTATCGATAGGCAATCGTCGACCCGTTCAACGAAAGATCTTTCGCTAAGATAGCATCAAATTAATCAGCATAGGGAACTAGGAAACCTGAACTCCTCCAGATGATGGAGTAGCAATGTATGCGACACACAGTCAGAGCCCTGTGTGCAGTCCAGGGATTTGAACGCCGTGACTCTGTCCATTTGCATATGCCCTAGGGTGTGGGCCTGCAACTTCACAAGATGGTGTTCACAGAAGACCTCTCGTAGAAATCCAGTTTGCTCCGGTGGAATAATGTGCTCCTCACTGCAGTGCTTCATCAGGTGGTGGTGAAGAAGCCGCTCAAAAATCTTGCTCATGTATGAGGGGAGGCTGATCCACCGATAGTGCTCCGGTAGGATTCCAGTCTTCTCCAGCTTGAGTTGCGGCACTACGATGGCTTGTTTCCAGACATTAGGAAAATACAAGTTAAAAATAGAAGGAAGTAGGCAGACTTTACTCCTCCTAAGGGGTATCTTCAACAACAAATATTCATCCTGCTCCGACGCCTTGTTTCCCTTAATGCGACTCAAGCTGGGCTTCTTCTCTAGGCATGATAGTGGTTCTTCTGGAAGTCTAGGAGCAGCTGCCAGCCGAGTACCTTCTCTGGTCATAAAGCTTTCAGCCAGGTGTCAGCAGGCCACCTCCTGATGTCAGGTGCACAGTCCTCCTCTTAGTTACGTGGGTCCTGACGAGTTTCCATAACTGGCGATGGTCGTCTGTTCATGCCTATTGCCAGAGTGACGTCTTCCAGTCACTCTTAAGCCTGGCTATCTGCCGGGTCTTCGCATTGATGGCCGGTTCCAAGCTGTAGTTACGCGTGCGCTGAAAGACGTTCCTCAGATTGTTACTGTGGCCAATGGGGGCGAGGAAGTGCAGTAGAGCTTTTTTGATTACGTTGGGCTTAAGGTTGAGCCTGGATTTGTTATTGGAGTTGTTATTGGCTGAGTCTTGGATGGTAGTGTTGACGACTTCCACCACTTTGTTCACCTCAGCTACAATCCGAAGAGACTGAATCGTGGGTACTGTTTCTTCAAGACTAGATCGGTAGCCCTTCCAGTTGGCCTTGAGAAAGAGGTACTTGCTCGCCGGGGGCTCTGGCACTTTCCTTCAAAGGTTTAGAGCACAGACCTGTGATCTGATCGTTTAGATACCATAAAAAATAAATTAAAATTGATTAAAGGTCCTGTGATTTGCTGAGCAACAAGCAGGGGAACTTGATTACTTGATTGATCCAGATAGTGGGGGTTCCTACCTGAAAAGTTTTTTCATTCCCATGCTTCTGAGGGTGCTGAACACGTATTTGGGATTTTCCACCTCATTTTTTTTCGCTACTATAAAAAAAAAATTAATCTTTTTAACGTTTTTTTTTTTATTCAAATTCTTAAGCAAATTTTTTCTATTTAAATATTTCAACTACCCTTATTTGACATACTACAACCTTCAAACATAATCATTGGCAATTCTATGTTAAAAAGGAGTAAGTAGCAATTTACAGAACGAAAATCAGACCTTTCAAAGAAAATTTGAAACTAAATTTTACTCATCTTGAAGTGCAACTTTGTGGCCATAAATAAGCTAAAACGGTGAGATTGAGCCTGTAATGTATCATTTCCTTATCAACTGCTGGTTCCAGGTGACTTGTCAGCGTCAACCATGTACTGTCTCTGGTTTCAGGAGATCCTCTTTTAGCACTCCCAACGTCTATAAATTGGGAACGTAATCCTTCAATGAGTTACTTGTGATGTAGCAAGATAATGGCCATTCACTTACTACAATCCTTGTTACAGTATTTCCTTAACAAATACCGGGCCCATAGGCATCGTGCGTTTTAGTATATGCTTCAGAATTAAATTGTATTATTCCAAAATGATTAATTTTCTTCTCAAGAAGTCTGAACCTATTTTATACAGCGTGGTGTAGATAATACATAATGTGATGCCTTTTAGTTTTTTATTTCTTTCTGATTCTCGACATTCCATTTTTTTTTCTAATATCTAAAAATGGAATACAATTTTTGTCGAGTTAAATTTTAATTTCGCTCACCAAATTAATACTATTTTAAAAAAATAATCTTTTGTATAAATGTTATTTATGGCTTGAAAAAGCGATTTTTAACTGGCTATGACGCCTTGGCTAGTTTTAGAAGTAAGGTCCCAATCGGCTGTGATGGATAAGCTTTTCGAATGTTATTTTTCAGCCTCAACTTGAACTACGTTATCTTATTTATATTTTTAGATATCTGAACCATTTGAGTTTATGTTTTATGGATGGGATGACTTGTCATAGCGAATATAAATACTAAGCACTTAAACTGAAGAAAGAAAAGTCGGGAAATCGATCTAGACCGTAAACAAGGGGGGAGTACGATAAGGTTATAAATAGTCTTTGTATTACAAAAAAAGGAACTCACCGGGGTAAAAATAGATACAAGCCTCAGAAGACAGACGGATTAATCCTAAACATTGACTTAAAATCTTATAGAATGAGAAACACACTTGCACTTTATGGTCTTTACTTGGCGATTGAAGTTAACTTTAATAATGTGATATCATGCAATAATTTCTTCAATAAAATAAATATTTATGGAATTATAAAAAAAACGATTTCAACAAATATAATTTTTTAATGTTTATCAAATAATTTTGTTGCAATCCACTTCATATTTCGTGGAAAGTTTATATAAAAAATTTAAAATCTGGAAATAATGTAAATGATCCTCTTATGACAGTCAATGAGTTGGTAATTCCCAAGAAATACCATCACTTGTTAATTGTTCAAGGAACCAAGTTCCTGAAGCACAGATCAAGCCAACGATCAAGGTCTTCATTGATTTTTACTAAAGCTGGATAAATTACATTTTTTGAATTCTATCTCTGATCAATAAAATAGCTAACAGCAGGTAACGGTGTGCATCTTCAGGCAAGTTGCAATATGTGACATTAAATATTTTTTTAATTAATTGTTTTGTTTTGCTTTAAATATTTATTATATACCTTCAACTATATAATTTAATATTACCGGGGCTCCTTTCCTGGCGAGGTCGTCTTTTTGGTATCTTTCCTTTTTACGGTTGACAAGTTTTGGCTGCTTGTTTTTTTTTCTTCTACATTGCTATCAGCGAATATAGTATTAACTAGAGGGAGCACCAGCGAGGATAAGATATCTCCACCCACTCCTCCGGGTCTCCCATCCTTCAATCTCGGTCCATTGGATTCCCTGACTTTCGCTCTTTCTTATTCTAGATCTCTCTTAATATTCGAAATAGAGACATATGATGAACATTAATTTATTCTATAATGATAATATGTACTTCATGTTATGTCGGGTCTCCATCCTCCCTGATATTTCACGGATTTTACTTTGTTTTTCTGTTTTCTTTGTCCAATTAAAGTTATTTATTATGACGGTTTCCAAAAAATAATTTATTTTTTATTGTTTCGTTTTGAAAGAATAGGAAACGGTAACATGTGTGTGGCCTAAGGCTGTAATAATAGGAGAACAAATTTCAGTGAGACAGGAATAACATTTCACAGATTCGTATTAAAATAATGTTTAATTTTGGTCATTCTTGTATCATTAATATTATCAATAATTCTACAACCCATTTTAATTTATTCTATTTTAGACTAAACTAATTAGTCTAAAATAGAATATTAGTCTAATATTCTAATATTCTAATAATTAGTCTTTTATATTGGTATAAATTATTCTAATAGACTATTTCTATTTTCGGACAAAACTAAGTTCAATAATTTATTTAAAATAAATTAATTAGTGGATACGATAACAAAGAACATCCTTCAGAGTGAAGACAATTCGAAATCCGTACAACCTAATAAAAAACAAATATCGAAAATTGGTCGAGTAAAAAAATTATTCATGCTGTAACAGTTGTGATATTAACTAGTTAGTTAGTTATCCGCTCATGGTTTTCATCTAATTAATTGTATCTTATTCAAATATTAACCCAAAATGGGAAAAATGATCAGAATTGAAAGACAACCCACCAAAATGGATCCTAAATACAAAGAGTTGAGTTCTACAGGCAAAGATGGATGGTACAACTTTTTCGACTATGAGTTATCGATATATCGGCAGAAATTAGGGATTGTCTAACTTGACCATGCGATACGTTATTAAAAAAAATTCTGAGAAAGGATAGAAGGAAGCGCATCGTTGACTATTAAGGCCCTATAGAGCTGGGGAGGGCAGACAGGTAGCGGGATCTGGAGCGGGCTCACGGACACCATTGACGTCACCGCAGGCTTGCTCATTGTCATTGGTGCCCTTTCAAACACCGCCCCTTTTGATTGGGTCTCTACCGCTATATATATATCGTCCTCATCGCTGACCCCAATCCCTCTCGCCATAGGTTATTTTACACGTTAACGTTTTCCAATCGGTGATTGGATTCCGAATTGCAGAGATATATATGAAGTTCATTATAGGAATAACTAATACGCGTATAATAAAAAAAAGAAACTAAAGGTGGTAAGCATATGGTACTAAGTGATCGAGGAACAGAGGAGCAGTGGAAGATTCGTAAGGATGACGGCAGGCAATCACATAAAGAATTCGAGGAATAAAGGACAAATGGATGGTAAAATAGTGTACCGCGAAAAGATGGCAAAATATCGCTTGTATTAATCTTGTATATATTTTATGTTTGATTTATCGGAATAAGTAAAATAAATTAAAATTGAGGATACTAATGTTTTCATGATTTGATTTTATCCAAAAAATAAAAATAATGATTCCAAAGCACATCAAAATTTCCTTTATCTGTATAAGTGGCTGAGATATGGGCGTATGAAACCTTTAATTGACTACCATATTGAAATGAAATGTCGACTTCCGAGGATTACCTGCGGTGGCCTGTAGCTTTGATGTCATATATAAAAAAAATCGGCGTTGTAATCTTGAAGAAAAGCCATGGGGGCTGATGGACGATATTTTATTTCGATTTTTGGATTCCGTTTAAGTTTTTTAGGTCTGTTACTAAGGTTTATTATTGAAAGTAATAGACCAAAACAATCATAATCATTTATACCAATATAAATGGTCTCGATCTTCCACGAACTCAATCCAATATTACAAATATTTGCAACAGGGAACTGGTTGCACCACTTTTTCCATGAAGCGCCTCCAACTTCATCCTAAGTCTTCTAAATCTAAATCTTCCTCAGTTGTAATTTTTCTTCTGAACAGTTTGGAAGTGTTTACTAGCATTTTAAAAATTCCATGTATTCCATGTAAATTCCATAAAATAAGAGATTGATGAAGTTGAAACAATGTGCGCCAGTTAAACAGTTAAATAGGAATTAATTAACGAATAATTATTTTATTGTTTGTTTGTTGACATATATATAATACGATAACATATATTTGTTTATATATATAAATGGACAAGTCTATGGATACATAAAATAACAAAACATATAAAAATATACTAGCAAAAGAAAATTGTTTTTTCAAGGGTAGGATAATGTACTATATAATGTGAACCTATTAACAAATAAATATATAAAATAATAGGTATAAATGAAAATAAAAATATGACACATGTAGGAGGATAAGCAAAGATGTAAATGGAGGATCCTGTTAATCTTGATCTTGTTGATTTGGGTTTTGATGGAGTTTGATAAAGAGAAGTTTTTAGGGGAGAGATTTTATTTAACACACCATGTTCAAATTCTTCTCCAAAATCATTTTGAAGAGAACAACTTGACGGCTGCTGATCAATGGGCTAACCAGGGTACTAAAGAGAGCTCTCCAAAGAGGACAGGGTCCAAAAAAGGATTATACCTACTCAAGAGCCTGAACTCCAGTGCTCCTCAAATTTGTGTATTTAAACATTCCAAGTGGCAATGAGTGAGTAATCCTAAGTGAGAATCCTACGATAACAGGGAAGCACAGTGAGTGAGGATTGAGGAGAGAATGAGAGGGCCAGAAACCGAAGAAAATTGAAAAAAAAAGTAAGACCTGTGAAATGTATTCCATCTAGAAATGTACACCACATTCCTATCTATTCCGAACACCATTTCATTATATCATAAATTCAAAATGATATTTTTTCATTACACATTTTAATTTTTCAAAATAGGGTCAATCCGTTTAAAATCAACCAATTTAATTTGAAAAGGTTGCTGACAAAATTTATTTAATGTTTTATCTATGTTTTTACTGTATTCAGAGAGTTGGAAATATATATTCATTAATTTTTAAGATGTTCAGTTTTTTTTTAATTTTTTTTTGAGCGCCCAGTTGCTCCCTGGTTTTAAAAGTACAATATTTTTTTATTGTGAAGATATATCACAAACAACTTTATGAAAATATATAGGCTAATCAAAAATATTACCTAAAAAAAATTGCAGTCTTTAGTGTAATCAATTATACTATCTTTAACTTGATACAAAGTTAATTACATATGTCATTTAACAATTTCGTTTGCGTAATGATTATGAAATTATTCCATTGTCCAGTTAAAAATCACTTGCACAAGTCAGACGTTACGTTTGCTTACCATGTTTTCTGTTATTTTCGAAAAGGTAATATAATAAAACTTTAAACAAGCAAATAAACAAGTAATGATTTTACTTACCATAAAACTCTCCAAAATCATAGTAACTTTTGTGAATTTCAGATTTTAAACTCCAGTCCCATCGGAGATATTAAAGCTTAAATTTTGAAAAAATTGATTTCTTTTTGGATTTTAAGAAGTCATAAAAAACAAAAGCATACATTTAGCAGGAATGACATTTTTTTCGGATTGACCTACTGTTAGGTAACTTCCCACCATCCAAAGAAGTAAGCTGTCTATAGCAGGGCTCAAGACAGTTATTGAACCTTTTCAAAAAGTCTCAGTTTAAATGTTTTCAAAGAAATTTTACAATTAAAGTATAAATATAAAAGCTCTACACAAAAGAATCTTCTGATAAACAGTAACTTCAGAACTTATATCAATAAAAGTTTTTGATAAAAGTTCCGTTAATATAAGTTCTTGCCAAACGTTTTTTTTTTTATAAAAGTTCAGTTAAAAAAAGTTCCTACTAGAATATTTTATATGTAAGTTTTCAAATATAAGTTTTAGCATACTTATGAGGCAAAGCTTGAGAGCGATATTTGGGAGGTAAAGGAAACCTCGGGAGTGCTGAAAAAATCTTTTAATAAATAGATAATAAATAAAATCCGAAATAAAAGAACAAATGGAAGAACAATCGCCATTTTATTTACCATTTAATTTCAACAGAAAAATTGCTTTAATTTAAATTAAATCACCTTCAGAATATTTACTTAAAGAAATAACATTTTAAGATAAGAAAAACTTAAAGACACAATTGTGTAAGTATTTTCCAAATTTAATTGGGAACTTTAATAATGAGGAATATGTTAATATGGAACTTTTATAAAAACGTTCTTACGATAAAGTTCTCAAAGAACTTTTACTATATAAAAGTTCTGACCAAAAAGTTCTTGTGATAAAAATTTTAACATAAAAATTCTTTCACGAACTGTTTGAAAAGGTTTCAAAGAAAAAGTTTAATTTAGAACAAGAACTTTTTCAAAATAGAAGTGCAGAGTTATTTTGGATACAGAAAAGATTTGTAAACGGAAAGTTTTTAAATTTGAGCATTATACTTCAGGTCAATTTTAAACATATTAGAAGCAGGAATATATTAAATGTATTCATTTTTTTAGCTTAAGGCAACAAATTTAAAATGGCGTTTGTTTGATCTTTCTAAGTCATACAGTTTTTGAACTATCGACGAAACCGCAAATGATTTACCGAAATTGGACCGTGGAACCGAAGAAAAATGGCTTCCATTTATCAACGGTCAATTAAAAAGAAAATTCCCCAACTTCTTTTATCTCTAGAAACATGGAGGAATTGACATAAAAATGCAAAGAAAATTTAAAATGGTCAAGCAGCCACCTTTGGACCACTTCATATGGATTGACTGAAGATAACACAATTATCGGCTGTTCAAAAGGCTCGATTTGAAACTATTTCATCAGTAAGAAATAAAATATGTCTGAATAAAGACATGATATACAATATGAAGCATTATCGTAGCCATTATTAACATGTCCACACTCACAATTTTCCGGGACATCCCAACATTTGTATCCATGTTATGATTGTTCCAAATAAATGAAGATATAGTTCCCTTTACGGAGAGATTAATAACTTAAGCTGACATTAATTTTTATCATCTCGTTCATCATTTGGATATTATCTTTGTAATTGCGGTATACTGATAATTATATTTTTAAACCACTCAAAGACCATTAGTTGGTTCATTAGTGGTTTAAAAATAAAATTCCCTTTGGTCAGATTATATGAATATCTTCATTAATTACAAGTTTTAATATTAAAAGCGGGATTATCTTGAAAAATAACATTCGGAAGAAAATGACGCGATAGAATATAAAACAACTTCAGATAGTTTATTGAGAAATTAGAAGTAGCTGACAAGCATCTTTTCAGTGCTTGGCAGACATTACTATACAAAGAGACGACTAATTTCCTTAGCTAATACATACGTAAGTTTCCGATTGCGTAAATCTTCGTTTGCTTTAACTGAAGACGTATTGTTCTAGCGTAGGTCACTTTTAAAGACCTTGAAAAAAACACACATCGTATTTGCATCATCAATGGTTTTAGAGTGGTTTAAAAATAAAATTTTCTATTCCACGGAAACAGTCCAAAAACGAAATTTATTTAGTCTAAGCAGTTGCTTAAGAAGGGTGCTATATTTGAATGGTGTCTAGAAATTATATTTAAATGATACATTCGTCATCTACAATATCTGGGATCAAAGCTGAGCTGTTTATTGCTTAGGTATTCATTATTATCCTGTGTTAAAAAATTAAATAAATGCTATTTCGTAATTATTGCGCATCTTTCCATTCTATCACCCACTAGATACTAATGCCTATGAGATTTTAAATAATGCTAGCTCATTTATTATAATATGTTTTGGATTTTTTAGGCCCCTGCCGCGATAGAAACGCGAAGGACATTATATGATGTAAACAAGCAGCCATTGGCACGGAGGGGAAACGAACACACATGCCATCTAAATTAATACTCAAAAGGAACAAGCTAAAATTAAATGAATTCTAGCCAGCGAGTCTGAGACTATGCTCAACTCGATCTGGCAACCAATGAACGGAAGGAAAATAGACTCAAAATGTGCCTTGACTCGCTTATTTATGTTTCTGTCATCTGAACATTTTTTTTTGTAATGGTGATGCTTTATTTCGGTCACATTTATGCGAGTTAATTGTAATTATAAGAAGAAGAAAAATATTTGAGGTTAAAACTACCAACTTTCATAAAAGCTTGCGAGTGTTTAGGAACTTGGTATTCCATACACAATAGTAATGAACAATGTTGACATGAAATAAGGCATTGAATAAGAAATTTATTAATTTATAAAGAAATCTATTAGTAAACTAAAAAAAGTATATATATATATATATATATATATATATATATATATATATATATATATATATATATATATATATATATATATGTATAAAGAATTATACAAAGAATTATTTATTCTGTTATCAGTCTTGGATCGACCCTGTGGGATAGGGAGCCTCACCCAGCTTCTATTAAGTGGATACCCTTAATTGGGAGAAAAACCTGACGGTTGAGCCGTGATCTTGGCCTAGGGAACGGTACGATGCTTACAAAGTACTGAACCCAAGACCCTCCGTGGGTTATAATGGCACAGAATTTTTTTTTGTTATTTTAATAGCTAAATGTACAAAATCAAAAATTAAAAAGCCCCAAAAATATATATTTCACACTTCGACGAGAATCCTGCCTGTCAGTTTATATCGGACCTTCCATCGACAGATGACTTTGAACCCACATGTCAAAATGTATCGAAAGACCCTAAACAGACGGTAGAAAATACATTACACTTTCTTTTTTCCACATTAAAAACTGAAAAATAGACAGAAAATAATTACATTTATGTATTACTTAAATCCTTAAAGGTCAAGAAGGCACCCTTAAAAAAACCATAATCTTTTCATTCCAAAATATTAAGACAAATAAGTGAAACTCCGTAGGGCGTAAATAACAAAACTATGCTTAGTTTACTTACTTACACTTGGTTTACTATAACTTACACCAAAATACAATACACTAACACACTTGGGCTCCACACTAATTACACAGGTATACCAACAGAAAGATAAGAGATAGAGCTACAGTAGACATTCCCTTAAAAACGAGAGAATGACTAAAAATGAGCTGTACGTAAGATCACCTTCAGTGAATTACGGAACTTGAAGACAGGGATGCGTCGCTGCTGGGCACTGTCCCTTCTCAAACCTGACAGACATTCCATAATGATCTTGTCAGTAAGTTGGCCTATCGTCACTATTCTACAGTGACATGTGGGAATTAATATTTAAATTTAAAAAATATTTTTTTTTTAAATAATGGAGTGAAATCACATTCTGTAAGGTGATATTTTTTTAATAACCAGTCTGTAAAAAGCCTGTGAAAAAATAAATAAAATTAAACCCAGAACCTCTCTAATCTCTGATCCAAAAGCTCAATTGGAAGCAATATCAGACTGTATTAATGTATTAAGTGTGGAGATAACTCATGGTATCCTATTATTAGAAGAAGATGATATGTTAGATTTTAAACATATAGAAAACTAAACTTGCTTGCATTTTCCTTCTATTCAGAACCCAAGGATCTAATGTGCTTTATAAGAAGTAGTTATAGGACTTCTATGGGATCTCTAGAATAGTCCAGGCGATGAAGGGTTTCCTAAGTATAATAAATAATAATTATAATGATTTTCAGCGTAAAGAGGTTGATTAGTGCAGCGTGTAGTAAAGGAAATATCGATGATGTCAATCAAAATTGTTACACATACTTAAAAAAAAATTGAGGATAGATATGCTGGAGAAATGAATTGCTTTTTAACTTTTAAAATAATTATTATTGAATTTAAAACTGCATAATTGAGCTGTTTTTTTAAGATTATCTGAATCATTTATTTATTGTTAAAATAATTGGTGATAGGATGTTTGTATGTGTGTATGTATGTGTATAAGTCCAAAGTATAGGGCAATTCCCAAACATTTAAAACAGCTCCAAATATTTCAGACCATTATTTTTTTAAATAATTAGTAGTAGAAACAGACTCGAAAAAACTCGCAAAGGAACCACTTTCTATCAACAGGACTGAATGTTCTCAACGATAGGTATTTAAAAAAACATTGAAATAAGAGGAAGGCGATTAAAAGAGGACGGAAATATAAAATGGTTGCGTGTCGAAAGAATTCTTAAAATAGCGAGGGAATGAGAAACTGAAGAAAGATGAAATAGGGAGGGACAGATCTTTTACTCAATTAAGTCGCTGAAAGCATTGCCGGGAATAATGGAAGAGAGGCTAAAGAAGGAATTTGCTTACGTGAAGACTATTTTTTTTAAAATCCTTAACTCTTTAGATAGTGATCTAATTGGACAAGTTATATTTTAGAAGATAACTTAAGAAATATTTTAGAAGATAAGGGACCATCAATGTAAGTTGGCCGTTGAAAAGTGATGCTGTCGCCTCCATCACTAGAAGAGGCATTAAAACAGCTCTAAATTTTTTTCAACTGACCTGAAAGGAGAATGTGTACTAAGTTTCACCAACATTTACCAACTAGTGCTAAAGTTCTGACGAATTTTAAGTCCATAGAAGATGTGGTTAGTGTATTCCTTTTTTATTCCGCAAATAAAAAAAAAAATGTATTCTATGCTATTACTTATAGCAATTTATGGAATCCCTGAAAAATTATGGAAATTGTGGAATCATTCCTTCAAGAATTCATGATTATTACAAAATCGATTTTGATTGAAATCATTTATTTTCAGTGGGATAAAATTAAATATTACACTATTTTGTATAAAACTATTTATATGCCGCTTTAAATCACTTTTCAAAATTATATCAAAGGAGAAAATAGAAAGTTAATCTTTTCTCAGAAACTGTTCGTTATAGAAAAAGGTTGGTTTCAGATTTCTCAAGGTTCTGTATTTTTAGATAGATGTATATGATTTCCATAAACACGAAATAAAAATTAAAGATTGAAAAATTCAATCGAAAGATTGAAGTATATATGATAATGTATATACCTGTAGGAATTTTTTTTATCATTGCTAAGTGTATCTTATTGGATGATTTAATTTATAGATTTTTTATTTATCTTTGTACATCTCCCTCTTTCATTAACGTTAGGCCTAGTTGACATAATGTACTAATTTATTTATTGTTTAATTTCGTCAGCATATAAAATAGATGCAGTGTGCGTATGTGTGTGTGCGTTTTATGTTTTGCGCCTTTAGGATTACTTTGTTAAGTCTGAAAGAGTATTAAAATATTACTCTAATATATATATATATATATATATATATATATATATATATATATATATATATATATATATATATAAATATATATATATATATATAATATAAATATATAAATATATATATATAAATATATATATATATATATATATATATATATATATATATATATATATATATATATATATATATATATAAATTTTTATGAAATGAACTCTGAAAGGACTTTCATAGCGGTATAATTAAAAGAAAAATAGTAGAAAAAATTGTATATGTTTCAGATAAAATTGGTTTGTAGCAACCTGGTGAAAACAATTCATAAACGTGCCGAAATGTTTTTGTTTTTTTTAGATGTTATTTTTTTTTTAAGTTTCTGCTGTAATTACAAGCCTTATAATAAAATGTCAAAAAATATCCAAATTTTGCGGGTTTTAATTTTTTGCAAAATGCTTTTGATTGATTTCTTATACTCGTTTTCTCTCATTGTTATGCGCTATTACATAGATCTTTTTTTTTTTTTTTAAATTACATGCTAAACGTGGGGAAAAACTTCCAATAGAAGACTTTATACTCCGATGAGGCGTATAAAACTGTTAATTTCAAAACATAGAAAATATAGAATATATTCATATAGAAAAATTACGGAATTCATTAGAAACGAATCCTTCTTTAAGAAACAAGCTTACCAAAAATTTCGCGGTATACCAAAGAGTAAACAAAAAATTATTCCACAGCCAGAGCCGGATTTAGCACTAGGCGCACAATGCCAGAGTGTGCTCGCTAAAAAAAAAAAAATGTTTAACTAAAAAGGAAAATTTGTATAATAAGTTAAGAAGAGTCTTCATTTAATTTTATTATAAACAGTTTATTGGTGTACGTAATTATTGTTGTTTGAAGTTGTATGTAGTTTTACAATGAGTTAGAGCAGGTCTAGACACGTCGACAGCAGTGTAGAACTCAATACAGGTCAATCAAAGGCCGCTGCACATTCGAGTCCTATGTTTGGCTGTCAGTGTGTCTCTTTCTACTGGTGGTGAGGTGTTTAATACCAATCTGATTATTTGAAATCGTTTCTTTCATTAAACAAAAACAGGTAACTATTTTAATAAATAGAAAATATCTCACAGTAGCGGATTAGTGGGTCGGGAGGAGGATGAACGAAGGAAATGAAGGAAACTAAATGAATCTGTTCCCAGTTAAACATGTACTACATCACTATAATTATTTTGTTTTGATAGCAACCGAAGAGATTAAATTTATTTCCAACAGCTTGCTGGGCTATTTAATTTGCTAAATATACCCAAAATAAAAAAAAATGATTCTCTAATTAATTTCATAAGTGATTTTATTATATTATAATGCGATAAAATTATAATTGTCATCATAAAGATTATTTTCTAGAGGAAAATTGTCAGAAAGACCATACCTTTCTCTATCTTCCGTGGTAGGATGAATGAATGAATGAATAAAGCCTTTTATTACAAAAAGTAACAGAATTTTACTGATTATATTACTTTTACTTCAGATGCTATTTACAATTTTATACAATATTATGAACTTTTTTTTTCTGTTAATTTATGTGGGTCTTCCCCTTAGGGAGTGATGGTCTAACTTCTGGAGACTGGAGACCAATTCCTACTGGGAAGTGGGATACGCTGTTTCTCTCCACAGTTCCTTCCAGGCTTCTTTGTCTCTGGCTATCCTCATCCAGTTTGGCCCTGCAATGGCTCTTATGTAGTCACTCCAACGCTTTCTTTGCCTTCCACGTTTTCTTTTCAAGTCATAAGGAGTCCATTCTGTTGTCGTTAAGGACCATCTCCCGTCCGTAATTCTAGCCAGATGGCCAGCCCATCTTCATTTAATTTCTTTTACAAGAAGATTTATGTTTTTGAAGCCTGTTCGTCTCTTTATGTCCATGATTTTGATGTGGTCATTTTTCTTAATGTTTAGCACACTCCTTTCAATAGAATTTTGCCAGATTATTAATTTATTTTCTAATCTCTTTGTCAGAGGCCATGTTTGACAACCATAGCTAACACAGGGCATTATGCAACTTTCAAAAATAATCTTTTTGTTTATAATTTCAAAATTTCCTTTCATAATAGGCTTGAGGGTCCAATATTTTTTATCGAAGAAAAAAAATATACGTCGTTGTAATGAAAGCTTTAAGGCTAAAATTATGTTTTCTTATTTTTTAAAAATGTTAATATCGTTGCATTATTTCATTCTTAATATTTTTTTTACCCATACAAATTGTTTGTGAAAAAAAATTATTGAAAGAAACGTTTTCATGTTTATGTTATAAAATGTTATAAATAAATATTTTTTATTTATTTATAACAAAAACGGGTTAAAGAGTGATAGAAGCAACTGTGTGATATTTGAGAAAGACTCAAAGCAGAAGAAAAAGAAGAATGATTATTATTTTGAATTTTTGTGCTGAGAAAATTACAATAGTATAATAATATTCTAACTTAACGTATTATCTATATTTATTTAATCATTATTTTTCTATTAGACCTTTTACAAATTTCATTCCTTAAAGCACTTCTTAGTGTTTGCCATAACTTGAGTGGCAAGAGAAGGAAGCAACAATAGGCACAACTTTAAAAAAAAATAGTATGTACTCAACAACTATAACAATTTCAAAAATATTGAAATTGCGTATTTTGTAATTGAAAAAAAAACTTGGGGGATCAGATATTATAAAACTAGAGTTACAAAAGTTCACAAATAACAACATGACAAAACGAAATAATTTTGATTGGAAATTTTAATGATATTTTAAGTGGTTTTTGGTTTGCTATATCTTAATCCGCCCACATAGGAGTTTGTCTATTTGGGCTTAAGTTATATATAAAATATATAGTTTATCTGAATTATGTAACATAAAAAATAATCAATAGATAATTTTAATACATAATAATAATAACTTGTTAATTTTATTCGCATGAGTGAGGTGCAAGAGTTACTGTGATTTTTTACATACTTATTATTCATTAAAACAGTTTCGCGCAATAAAACAATCTTGATAATTATAAATGGCACAGATGGCAGAAAGGAGGAAGCTGGAAGGAGGGTTTAACTTGGACAATCCTATTTCAGAACTGCATAGAGTTATTTTAGTTTTCACAGGAATGCTTTACTGAAAACTGTGTTCTGAGACACTTGTGTTAATCTTTTATATTCATTTATAATAGTTTGTTAAAAAAAAAATTAAATTAAAAAATACAAAGAATATATAGCTACAAAAATTATTATAAGAAAACAGTTAGAAAATAAAATAAAGTAAAAACAATAAAATCTTTGGGATCATATATGTATATTAATGTATACAAGATGGCACGAAAAACTGCATGAGCTTTTTGGTTGTTTCATATGAAATATTCGTTTTCACTGTAAAGATTATTTGATTTGAAAGAATTATATTAAAAAAATAATAAAACACTTCACACACTTCACTAGAAATATAGTTTCTTTTAGACTAAAAAAAAGTTATTTTGGTTGGTAAAAGGGGTGGATAAAACTAAAAAAATCAAGAAATCTCCAGTGACTACGTGATTTTAGAATGATTCTTCACTTTTAGAATTAGGAATTTTTTTTGTCTCTAACTAAAGCTAAAGAAAAAACTTTAATATTCTTAGCTGTGAATATCTACAAAACAACGTTCGTTTTATTTAAGTTTTAATGCTTAAATGTTCACGAATATGGTGAAGACTGAGTAATTAGGTATATAGAAATTTGATAATAGAAAGTTTAATTTTTTTTGTTTGCAGGACATTTGGCTAATTTTCAAAAATAAATATCGTTGATAATTATATATTGATAAATGATGTACAGTAAAAGTTTGATGGTGGATAATATTATACAATCGTGCTGTATAATTTACTGAGGAAGGAAAGGTGGCCCGAAACGTCGAATAATGATTACATGCAATAAAGATATTTATTATGTAATAAAGATATTTATATTGTAATAAATTTATACAAAGATAAAAAATCCTGCCAAGACACTATTCCATAAGTTTTTTCCACATTTAAGTGAAAACTTTAATGACGAGAACTTCAATTGTAATCTCACTAAAAGTAATATCGAGAACTTTTACAATATATATAGGTAGATACTCGTGGACAAAAGTATCGCGTCACTTGTCTTTTTAGCTCTAAAATCGTGCCACTGTCCAATACAAATAAACTTATATTTTCTTACAGATAAATTAGGTATGATGAACTATTTAACACTGTAAACATGAGTTAATTTATAGGAAGTTCAATCCCATCGGTATGTTTTATATTTTTTACTGGGTAGTTCATTTCTCTTTCAGTTAATAGTGTATTTTTTTTTCATTTAAAATGAACGGACAAAACTATTCATTCGAAATGAAAAAAAATACACGATTAACTGAAAGTCGCCCAGTTAATTTGTTTTGGAGAGTGGCATGATTTTAGGGATAAAAACAAAAGTGATGAGATACTTTTGTTCAGGCGTATATATTATTATAAAAATCTGTTGTGGTGCGCGCATCACACAACTTTCTCTTACCGTCCTATAATAATTATCTTTTTATTATAATTTTAAAGAGTTCCCATAAACACTGCTTCTAATAAACTCAGCAGCATTCACTTCTTCTCCCACTTAAGTACAATAAAACAGTTTTTTAATTTTTTTCAATTTTAGTACAATTCTGTACACTACCTATATATTTTAACTTTGTCAAGTTGCAAATATATTTTAAAAGTTTCTGGTTTAGTTTCTATGGAAAAAATTTTTTTCCATTGAATAATGTGAAAGTAGAAATTATTAAGTTAATTTCCGCTTTTGTATTCTTAAATCACTTTATTACAGAGCGTATTGTTTACAACAGATTGGCGGTTTGGTGGGAGGAGGATCCTTTGGGATGCGCTCGGTTATCCATCTAGGGTCTAGTGCTCCTCATAAAATACACTGTATCTTTTCTAATACTGGTCCGATTTTTTTGATAATTTACTTGCCTTTCATACAATTCTAAACATAATTTACCATAAAATGTATACTTTTAAGACATGCGCAAATTAAATATTCTTTTTATCATAACTTTTTTCCCTGCATTTTCTCGGTGATTTACTACATAAATGAAAAGTTAAAGGCCTTTATGAAGAATAATTTAGGCAAGTTTTATCTAAATCGTTAGAGCAGTTTTCGAGAAAAATATAAGAAAGTGTAAAATCCATGATAAAATAGCTAATTTCGATTATCCCGATGAGATTCTGATGATTCTTTTATTGTTTTTAGATAATTTAATTAGCTTTCATACAATTCTATACATAATTTACCGTAAAATGTATACTTTAAAGCCATGCGCAAATAAAATATTCTTTTCATCATAACTTTTTTCTCTGCATTTTCTCGGTGATTTACTACATAAATGAAAAGTTAAAGGCCTTTATGAAAAATAATTTAGGCAAGTTTTATCAAAATCGTTAGAGCCGTTTTCGAGAAACGTAAGAAAGTGTAAGAAAGAAAAATGAAAGAAAATGTAAGAAAGTGTAAAATCGATTATATAAAGTGGCACTTCCGGTTAGTCAATTTTGACGAAAAAGTTGCTGTTACATCACAGCCGTATGCCCACTTGAAAGAGGAGAAAAACTTATCTCTAAATGGCATATCATCAAATAAACATTATGTTGATGATTTTATTGAAAATTAAAGTGATTTTTCGAAATTAAAAATGTGATTGTTTTTGCATTTGTTCTTTTATTTAAAATTATATTTATATCTATGGTTATTTTTTATTTATTTTTTTCATATCCCCAAAATTACAATAAATATAAATATTTTAAGATACAAATTTATATTAGCATAAAATTTATTGTTTCGAAAGTCTTGTTCTGTAACTACGTTACATTTTAAGACCAGATTAAGGTGTACATGGTAGTTGATGGTGATGTCTTTTGATGTTGGATATATGTATATTGCGTAATGTTAACATTTAAGGTGATGGGGCTCACCTTTGTATTTATGTTCGCCTTACGACTAACTTACTAACTTAAGTTCTGACATTTGTAGACAGTGGTGAACTGTTTTGCCTGCGAAACGGAGCCGTTGCTGGGGTCAGAGTATTGAAGAGAGGGTTTGAAAGGGCTTAAAATGAATTCAGAAATTTCATGTGCCTTTTTCGTATGAATTATGAAATCGTTGGTACAAATTTACTATGTAGTAGGTCTTCAGTTTCCTTAGTGATGCTGACAGTGTCATCTTATAAAATGGTTATAAAATGAATCAAACCTTAATTTTTTTTTTATATATGTTAACTTCTGGAATTATAAACCTTCTAACTTCAAAATATTTTTATTAAATAATTATTATTCGATGTTTCGAACCATCAAGCCATCTTCAGGAAATTTTTCAAAACAATTAATTTTAGAAATAGAAACACAGGTGATGCGATAATTTTGTCTAGGAGTAAAGAACTTGTATATAAAAGTTCTGGCCAAAAAGTTCTCAGCTTTTATTATAAAAGTTCTAACGACCTAGTTCTAGAAAGAACTTTTACCGTCAAAGTTCTGACCTAAATGATCTTGTAATAAAAGATCTAACATAAAAATTCTCGCATGAACTATTTCAAAAAAAGTTCTTAAGAAAAAGTTTAAGTTAGCATAAGAATTTTTCAAAATAAAAGGGTCTGGTTATTTTTTAGCCATGGTTCATACACATGTCTTCTAGCAAACAGTCGTGTAATAACGTTGATCACCTCTTAATTTATGCTCATTCAAAGCATCGAAGAAGTAATTCTTAAACATTTTTAAATGTTATTCTTTCTGTAAAAATTGTATACGCATTGAATGTAAATAACTTATTAAATCGTAATCATCGCTAATTTATCATTAAATTAGAAGTGCTTTTAGTAATAATTTTCTTAAAAATGTATATTATTTTAAAAATATTATTATAGATAAGGCATCTATGCTTATTTGTATATAATGGTTCTCTGTACCGTCCTAAGTTCAAAGTTGAATGAACGAGCACTGAATGAAAATGAAAACTGATTTCGTTCCTCTGCTATAGATAGTTCGGCTGTTAAAAGTGATTCAAATAAACTTAACGGAGCTCAATAAACTAATTGATTGTGTTTAACCAACAAACTTTGATTGTTGAAGGTTATTTCCCTGTTAGTTGAACATTCCACCGAATGCTAGCTTAACATCTCCTAATAATACTTAATCGTATGAACTGAGCATATCAAAGTGATGGGAGAGACTGCACTTGAACGTTTGGATATTTAGGGTAGGCTTGGACGACCCCAAGGGCGGGCTCCATGTTATTTCTGTTGCCGGACCAAATATAGAGCTCGTACGGCCCCACCATTCGGGGTACCTGTTGTCCGTACTTCCTCACAGGTACATTTTACTAATTCATTACTATTATTTTGTAAAAGTAAAAAAACCAAACGAATAAAGACGCTTAAGGCTAATACATTGTCGAGCAAAAACTGTAACTAATTTCATAATTGACAGGTCTATCTATTTTTTTACTTCCTTGTTTATTATTAGAAAAAGGCACTACTCGGGTCCAATCTTCTGTATTATCAGTTTTTAAATCTAAGAAGAATATTAAATACTGTCATCACATCAAGACTGAAGCTCACCTAAAATGCTTTATTCAGCAACTTCACAAGGAAGTGCTTTTCTAAAAAACATTTGTGTAACATACCAGATTTTCTTAACCATTTATGATGCTAAATAATACAACTCCAACTTCACTGAGGATTCATTATATTTTTTTAATAAACTAAACAGCAAAAGAAACGGCTCACCGTGGGGTTATTTTATTGTTTTTCCTCTCTAGAGCAAATAATTTAATTTTGTATATGCCAAGTAAAGTTCCACATAATATCCCATATCCACATAAATATTCCATAAGAGAACAACTGGAAACTGATAGCAACGAATGACACTGCTTAATTCTCCCAGGATGTTGCATATGCACTTCTGTGCATAGTTCAAATGATCGATCTCAGAGTTTCGCTAAAAACGCCCCAAAACAAGATGATGTCATCCATTCCTTGATGATTTTCCAAAAAAACATAATAAAATCCTTTATCATATCTCATAGACCACATCAAAATTAGGTGCTAATACAAATCATTATGGCAACGCACAAGACATAATTTTGATCGTTCCTCATACAATTATTATTGAAATATGTTTAAGAGCGATTTGACCTCTTTTAGATCCCAGTCATTCATTTCATATCTTCACCAATTGCTCTCTACTTACCACTTAAAGCAGTTAACCCCGACAGAAGTCAAATTTTAATTTTTAAAAATAATTCATCGTAAATCCCCCGGATATGGTTTTGTAGATGGGCCAAACCCTCCTACCGTGCAACTCTTCCACATTACTATAATTTGCAAATCATTATGTTCATTGTGATTAAGAGAAAAAATGTTCTCAGAAAATAAAGTGGCCGCCGAATGGCGTCAAAAAATGGCGGACTACCGACTTTGATTTGATTTAGTGTTTTGGTCACTGCCATTCAGAATTTGGTTTAATTTTGCAATAATTGACTTTGCTTCAAGCTGAGTCAGAGAATCACATGGCAGAGAATAATTAAAAAAATAATTGGCTTAGACACTAAAAACCACCAGTAAAGTCAATTTTTTCAAATCGTTCACACGAAAGTTGAAATTTCAAATGTTGCGACAATTAAACGGCCAACAATAACGAAAAAGTATTCAAATATAACCCGTAGAATCCTAATTCATCATTGAAAACCATTAGTCAAAAAAATGTATTTAAAAAAGAGGAATCACCTTTTTGTTGGAAAATACCATACAGATAGCTCTTCCTCCAAAGATAATCATTATAAACTACTTTATGATGCATTTAACTGGCTCTAATTTGAATGGTAATAGATATCTTTACATCTAATAGTTATCATAATAAAGTCTTTCAAAAAATAATTAGTGTTTTGAAAAATGAGAGATTACCATTTTGTGAATTTGTTTGGCAAATATCATGGAAACTGTTCTGCGTACCAAAATAATAATTATAAACTACTTTAAACTACTAGGCTCTAATTTGAGAGGTAATTGACATATGTACGCCTAATATTTCCAAAGATAAAAACATAATAAAAATAATTTGTTTTTCAGTAAAACGAGAAATCACCTTTAATGATTACAACATATGATGATAATAAACTACTTTCTGGTCCATTCAACTAGCTCTAATTTGAGTGGTAATTGACATATGGGTAAACCTTTGGAATCGCTACTAACGACCTTGAAGAGATCTAGATTCTTAGACCAGACTATACTCTCATACACTGTGCATGCCCAATTAAATACTCAAACCGATGGTTCCTTTTCACTTGGAATAGTCATGTAGGGTTAGGTCAGACTTCCCGCCTTTTACCGAATAGATCTCTTTCTCCCACCGCCTTCTTTCCTACACCATCTTTAAGTTTAGATGTCATGGCCAATCTCTTCAACGTTCTATTAGCTTCGGATCTGGGAAGTTTCGTCCAAGTGGTGAAAAAAATCTACCAATTATGTGTAAAACTAAGGATCAATAGATTTTCGTCCATGAAGTCGTTCATTATTGAAGGAAGAGGCATTGAAATGGCAGAAAAGGCTTATTATACTTCGAATGTCCTACACTTTCGTTATTCACATTCAAATCTACTTCTAAAATGAGTACCCAATTTCGTTCGGCCCTGGATCCAGGGCTATATCAATATTTAATTAGGATGTGCAGGAAGTATGAGCCTGGATTAATATTTATTACTATAAATAGTATATTTGCTTCCTTATATTTTTTTGAATATATTGTATATTTGAGAGGCCTCGTCTTATAAGTCCTCAGGACAGAATACAAAAAAACACAATAAAAATTAAAAATAAAATAAATTTTTTATTTATGAATGCTCATTGATGTGGAAGAAGACTGAAAGCGCTTAAAAAAGTGCATTTTCGTAGGAACCATCTCATATTTTAAAAATTGACTATTGGGTTTTAAAGAAGAACAAGTACACTATATGTTTTATTTGAAGACTTTTTCGTTATTGTGGGCCGTTTAATTGCCACAACTCTTGAAATTTCAACTTTCGTGTGAACGACTTGAAAAAATTTACTTACCTGGTGGTTTTTAGTATCTAAATGTTTTAAAATTATTCGATGCCATACAATTATCTGACTATTCAGCTTTGAAACTAAATCAATTATAGCCAAATTCTGAATGATAGTGCCTAAAAATATAAATCAAGTTAAAATCGGTTGTCCCCCATCTTTGGACGCCATTTTGGAAAGGTGGGACAACTTTTTTTCTGGGAAAATTGGCTTTTTTTGAATCATTAGTCACAAGTAACACAACAATGTGCAATTTATAGGGATGTGGGTGAAGGGGAAATAAGAGCGAATGCACGGTAAGAGGTCTGGCTCACAGACTAGTTTTCTTAATCCTCAAATCTTTCGGAAACTTCCACCTAATGCTGTAGTATTTTTCGCATATATCCGTCTATCCTCAGTATACTCATTTTCCCGAGCTATAGAAACGCTCTATCATAATTATTTTCCCAAAACCTGGCAAGTCCCCTAATAATATTGATTTCTATAGACGATTAGCCTATTTCCGGTTCTCTCAAATATTATTGAAAACATTTGGTGTACTGCGCGCATTATTACCGCTCAATAACTATCGTGAAGCTTATTGTGATAATAATAAGCGTGAAGTTAACAACTGAGTTGAACAGAGCATATTGTTGGGAACTGGAGTAGCTAGGTGGAGAAAGACACGGTTCGGTCGCATCCGTCTGCTTTCGGACCCACTCTGTATTCCATCTAGGTCCGGGCTCTATGTTGTTGTAGTCCAAAACGCTGCATCTTTGCTAATATTGGTCTTATTTAGAAAATATGTTTTATAATATATAAAGATAATTTAATTATAGCACTTCCGGTAAGTCGATTTTAGCCATAAAGTTGCTGTAGCATCTCATTTCAGTTTCGTAAAACGTATCGTTTTTGAGCTAGACTGTTCACATAAAGGAAAACAGAAAAACACACACGCACATGCATACACAGACTATTTTGTGGGACTTTGGTTATTTGGATTCAGAGGACCTTAAAACATGTATTACAGTTGAAAACTATATTTCATCACTTTTATTTCATAAAGAAGTAATAGGTCTTTACAAATTAGAAAGAGTACAGGAGTTCACCTAGCTCGGATCCTTCGATACATCAACCAATAATATGTCTAAAGAAATATTAAAGACGATTGCGGCGGCCAGACGCAGCTCTTTTGGCTTGAGGAGCCAGATCAGGAGCCGTCTACTTAAGAGGAAAACAAAGATCAAGTTGTATAAGGCCTTGATTAGATCTGTGTTGACATACACCTCATAAGCATGGACAATGGCAAAGGCTGATGAAAATTATCTGTTAATAATCGAACGAAAAATCTTTGTGGCGGATTTACGGCCCAGCTAAGGACGGATAAGTGTGGAGAAGACGAAAGTACTATATGCCCTGTAAGCGGACCTAAATATGGTTAACTGAAGGTTAGATTGGCCGGGCATGTAATTCGGATGGAAGGATAAAGAGAATACCCGAGGATAAGATTGACCGAAGCAAAAGGAGGGGTATACCCAGACTAAGGTGGGTGGACAGCGTGGCAACTGACTCAAGGATTCTTCTCAATCTGGACGGCGGTGGCAATATAGAGAGCTGAACAGCGGGAACTCTTAGAAGAAGTCGAGACCTACACCCAAGTTGTAGTGCCAACTACATAAATGTAGTAATGGAAGTAATTAGAAAAGAATTGGAAGTAAAAACGTCCGCGCAATGATCTCAGACTACAAACTTCCAGAAGCAGTCCAACATTTACGTACATTTCCAAGTCTTCTAATGTTTCACCTGAATGATGCAGCTCAAACTCTAGCACTGTTGCATGAATTTCTTAGAGGTTAAAACAAAGAGATAAACGAAAGATGAGGTTATAATTAAATTCTAAAAGTGTAAATTTAGCTAAAGCGAAACTGCTGAATGTCCCTAAATTTGTTTAATCAGAAGTTCAATCCTAATTCAGTTCCATTAATCTCTTTAATTTTTCTCATGGTGCTGCCCTGCTTACTTAGCACGCATTATCTTACTAACCAAAAAAGTCACAAGTTATTGCATCTCTAAAAAGTAAATCATTTTGTAGGAATAAATTTAATGCATTTCAACACATTAAAATTAAGAAAAGTGTTGCATTTAGTGATTTTTTAACATTCTTAGAAAGCAGGATAGTTCAGTCTTAGTTCGGATGTGTTTCAGATATAATTTTTTTTCTGTTAAGTAATCTCTAAAAATAATTTCATGGTTTCTTTAATCATTCGGGAGTTCTATTATCTATTATTTTGTTTTTGTTTTGGGATAGAGGATACAATAGAAAATTGGATGTTTATTTGAACTCGTGCGTCATAGTACTGAGCTAAGCTATCTTAGAATTCAGCTATTCTGAATATGAAAGATTTTTAAAATATTTTATTTAATTTGAATATTTACATTCTTACTCCATGAAATGAGCCATATTTTGGAGAAGTTGACTAAAAAAAAAGGAACAATAACTAGATACATATATTCCCTCGGCAAAATCGAATCATTAATTGTATTTTCTGCCTTTTTTTTTTTTTAATTATCAGCTCATTTTTATCGTTTATCAGTTTTATGCTGACATTTCTCAACGATGTGAATAATTTAAACTTATTTCAGTAAAACTAATAGGACTGCACTTCCGTCATGATAAAACCATCTTATGAAGTGTACCGTGAAAGTGAATGTACCATGACACAATTTTTTTTTCTTATTTGACGGCTGATTCCATATATATTTATGGAATCAGCTGTCAAATAAGAAAAAAAAATTTATGACATGCAACATTCGTTTTTTTTTTATATGCATAAACATTATGTATTATATAATACCTAAAAACAAAACTATATTTAATAATTAAATAGCAAATATATATATATATATATATATATATATATATATATATATATATATATATATATATATATATATAAATTTTTGTAATAATTTTTGTTTTTTTTATCTATATCGTAAGATGGCAGATATTATATATATAATTTGGAAATCCGTTGAGCTTCGTGTCTCCACTCAAGCATCGGATTCCTCCAGTATTCAATTATCAAAATTCGAAACCTTTGTGAAATACTCGTTCTCCTTATTAAGCCACAAAGAAAATTATACATTATTAATCTCTCATTAATTGCCCAAGAAATATACCAATTCTACCATTAAAAACTCCACGCACACTCAAACCTACTAGTTTCTAAATATGGTTCTCGATCATTTCGCGGTAGTCCTCCGTGGCATTAAAATGACCTCGGAAGTTTATTTTATAGAACCGCAGTGTTACAGCAAGGTAGTCTCTTCACAACATTCTGACATGCCATTCTAATTGGATAGGAAATCTACCTATTGTAAACTCACCATCAAAAAATAAAGGAAACACTTATCGTAATAGTTTTTGGAATTATTAGATAACTATTGCTATTTGTAATCAGCGAATCAATAGATTTTATATCTTGTAATTTAAAAATTGAAAACATATCTGGTATGCCCACTAACATGCCTGCCTTACACCCTTTGTGTGCAAAGCATATCACACAAGTTGTTCGCTGCATCTTCGCTAATTATCTATTTTTTTAAGCTTAGCTTCGTAGATAATTTAATTATCGTTGAAATGAGCATTTGGAATCTTACGGAAGATGTCTAGTTTTCGAGTTACTAAATAAATGTGAACGGGTTTTCGAGGCAAAATGCACAGAAAAGATTTAAAGCATTGGGTAAAAAATCCAATATGCCGTATGTTCACTAAAACTTGTTCGATTAGATTTTTGTTTTTGTTTTGTACAGACTTTAATTATCTTTAAATTGTATATAAGCGATTATATACAATTTTCGATATTGCGGACAATTTCAAATATCTAAAGTTGTCAGTGGAAAAGAAACATTAAAGAAAAAAATAAAACAAGGCTGGTAGCGGGTAGTAGGTGTCTGCATGCACTCCAGAAGGCACCCGATTTTCGAACTCTCTCTCGTATAGCAAAGTGAAACGAGGCTCCTGAAAAAACAAAACGAAAGATATTAA
Source organism: Rhaphigaster nebulosa (assembly GCA_948150685.1). Classification (NCBI taxonomy): domain Eukaryota; kingdom Metazoa; phylum Arthropoda; class Insecta; order Hemiptera; family Pentatomidae; genus Rhaphigaster; species Rhaphigaster nebulosa. Next base: position 77,453,345 of record OX411306.1, on the reverse strand, counting down.
CCTATGAAAAAGAAAGTTCTTCCGAATAAATATGAGTCAATCAATGAATCAGGACAATGGCGATCTAGAAAAAAAAAATCAAGAGTTAATGGAGATGCATAATGAAGCATATATTGTGGTATTCATCAAGGTTGTACCAACAAATACGATGGTTTGGACATGTGGAAGGAATGCTAGAGGATCACCTACTAAGATGGCTATTATATATTAATTATGTATTTAAAGAGCTTTAAAACTGAAGTAATCGTCACAAAATTATCTTATAGCTTTTACTCCTTCAAATTCAGTAGATATAAAATCTGGATTTGAAGAAAGAAAAAAAAGGGACATCATAATCCCATCTATTCTTGGAAGATAATTCGACTGCGATTTAACAAATCGTCTTTCAGTCATTTTAATTAACAATTTCATACAACACTTCAAGAAACCATGACGTAGTTCAATTTATCGTTTAGAACTTAAAGAAAGTACCCAGCAACCATACGAAGTAGTTATGCCGACATAGAATTTGACGTCACACTGCGGTCTAACCAATAACGTGGTTTTAGAAATTTTAAATTTCGCGAGTACTTTATTGATTTTTTGTTTTATTAAAACATATTATTTAGCAAAAATAATTTAGAAAAAACTGTTTAGGTTTTAATCAATAGCAATAAAAATTCCAAAAAAATATTTGAACGAAATATATTTTTCATACATATACCCTATTGCGGCTGCGCAATAGCCGAAAAACTGAAGTGCCAAAACGGCTCTAACGATTTTGATGATACATTCCAAAAATCTTCCCTCTGAAATACTTATAATTTTCCTATAAAGCGGATCTCAGAAAATAATATCATGATGAAAATAAAACTTTATTCGCGCAAAACACAAAAAAAAATTTATAGTATACAAAAAGTATACATTTTTTTATTGATCATTACAAAACCATTTGAAAGGTAATGAAAACAAAAAAATCTGTTATAGTGGTTTGAAATTTGTACATATGCTATATATTATTCTTTACGCGCTCCAATGGATGGATACTGGTTCACCTTAGTATAGCTTTTTGATTGCTTGAAAACTATACATTTTCTTAAATATTCCAGATGTACATTTAAAATATAATTTGATTGTATACAACACTAAACATAAAAAATAAAATGAAATAATAAAAAATTGTCGGACTAATATAAAGAGAGATATAGCAAACTTTGTTTGTATTTGACTTTAACACATTGCGGTAAGGAACGTCGTGTGAGTGGACACACCAGATATTATCAGTTGCCGCAAGGAAGGTGAACGCAAGAAAAAACACGTCTAAAGATTGCACTGCACGATTGTTTTTTCATTCATCTAAACCGTCGCACAGTGGTTCAAAACGCACTTTTTCGGGGCAAAACTCCGCTCTGGTCGTTTTATTTATGATAGAGCAACCATCTCAACGTCATTTTGCTCCTAAGTAAATTCACTTTAAAGATTTAGATTACCAAATTTTTAGATAATTTTTATTTGATAAAAATCTATAATTCTTTTTGTTTTTTTAGAAAAAAAATTGTTTACTAATAATTCTTGTATATATCAATATTTTCTGTATTTCCCTTTGTTTTTAATTGTTATTAAATAAATTTAAGAAAATATAGGGTTTTATATCACTTGGTGATTTTTCCAAAAATGTCGTCAAAATTATAATTTATTTGTATATCTCAATATGTACATAACACATTGAAGTGCAAAGTGTGCGTGAAATTTTAGTTTTGTTTCTAGATTTTATCATGAAAATCTTAAAACTATGCATCAATTTAAACGCATTATACGTAGCGAAACGCGTAATTCGCTATAGAATTGTTTTCAATGAGTAGACCAAAAACAATGTTTCATAGGAAAATAGTTTAATCCTTATATTAAGGTTTTCAATAGAAATACCATAGTGAAGTACTGCCCCCGAGCGTGATATAGCTACAAATGTGTTTTTGTAGGGTATCTTTGTATTTATTTTTTTAATGTGATAGCTACTGTTAAAATGATAAACTAGAATGCCAGATAAGATGGAATTAATATTAAAAGTAAGAAAAATTCTGCCCTGAAACGTCATACAGCTTTTTTTAAAATAATTATAACTTAAGTAAACCTTTAATTTAGAATTCATTTAATTTTTCTTTTTTTGCAATTTAATATATCTAATTATCATATGTGATACTATTAAAACATATATTATAATACCTGAAATATCTGCATAGAGCTACTCATCTATCTCTATAGCTTCTTTCATTCATAGAACTTACAGGAGGTTTTTTGCTTCTTTTTCGATGGTTTAAATGAAGGTTTATCATATTCAGTTCTGATTCTCGAAATAATTGGATCTAATGAATCCAATAAATTATTTGAAATATCTTCGTTTCCGTATTCTTTTGAACATTTCCTGCAATTACATTCACAGAATCTTTTAAATCTTTATTTCGAGACTCTTGAGTTTCCTCAGACATCATTCCAATTTATAGGGATGCTGATTTCAAAATAATAAGCCACATGCTTCATGCTTTGTTTACTGATATTGATATGTAAAACCACGGGTATAATGAAACATACAATTCAGCCGCTTCATAACAAATTTGTTCAAATTTAGGTGTATCAACACTTATTACACACATCAATCTCAATTATTTTGTAAATAACACCCAAATTTCGAAAAAATCTCCTTGCTTTTTTTCATCATTAGAAGTACCAAAATCTTGCTTTGGTACATCTATTATCAGCCTAAGCTCTTTTTTCAAGCCATTTTTAACTGTATTGCACTCCATTTCTTAAAATCTAGCCGGTTAGACACATTTTTTAATCGATTAAGATTAATTTCGAATAAACATCCCGTCATTCCGTTCCAATCTAACCTTCTCGCTTTGAATTTTTTTATAAATTTTAAATTAAGTTCTTCAGATAGGCTTTATAAGTTTTCAAATGTTCAAGACAATCCTCATACTTTTTTGAAAAATGGCTCAATAAGGATTGCTATTTATTCCCATCTGAAGATTGGCAGATATTCACGAGCTTTCCGGCTGTCTGTCCTCTCCTTCAAGCACTCGTCAAAAGTTTAGCTGTCATAATTAATCAAAAAATAAAATAAATAAAAAATAGCTGTATCGCGTTTCGCGGCAGAATTTTTTTTACTTTTAATATTGATTACATCCTATCTGACATTCTAGTTTATGATTTTAACAGTAGCTATCATATCATATGATCACAGTAGCTATATGCATATATAAAATAAAAAAATACCCTACAAAAACACATTTGTAGCTATATCTCGCTTGGGGGAAGAACTTCACTATGGTTTTTCGACTGAAAACCTTAATTTAAGGATTAAACTTTTTCTATGACAAATTTTTTTTAGTTTTGTTTCTAGATTTTACTATGAAAATTTTAAAACTATGTATCAATTTATACGCTTTATACGAAGCGTATTTCGCTATTGAAATTTTTTCAATGAGCAGACTAAAAAAAATTTGTCATAGAAAAAGTTTAATCCTTAAATTAAGGTTTTCAGTCGAAAAACCATAGTGAAGTTCTTCCCCCAAGCGAGATATAGCTACAAATGTGTTTTTGTAGGGTATTTTTTTATTTTATATATGCATATAGCTACTGTGATCATATGATATGATAGCTACTGTTAAAATCATAAACTAGAATGTCAGATAGGATGTAATCAATATTAAAAGTAAAAAAAATTCTGCCGCGAAACGCGATACAGCTATTTTTTATTTATTTTATTTTTTGATTAATTATGACAGCTAAACTTTTGACGAGTGCTTGAAGGAGAGGACAGACAGCCGGAAAGCTCGTGAATATCTGCCAATCTTCAGATGGGAATAAATAGCAATCCTTATTGAGCCATTTTTCAAAAAAGTATGAGGATTGTCTTGAACATTTGAAAACTTATAAAGCCTATCTGAAGAACTTAATTTAAAATTTATAAAAAAATTCAAAGCGAGAAGGTTAGATTGGAACGGAATGACGGGATGTTTATTCGAAATTAATCTTAATCGATTAAAAAATGTGTCTAACCGGCTAGATTTTAAGAAATGGAGTGCAATACAGTTAAAAATGGCTTGAAAAAAGAGCTTAGGCTGATAATAGATGTACCAAAGCAAGATTTTGGTACTTCTAATGATGAAAAAAAGCAAGGAGATTTTTTCGAAATTTGGGTGTTATTTACAAAATAATTGAGATTGATGTGTGTAATAAGTGTTGATACACCTAAATTTGAACAAATTTGTTATGAAGCGGCTGAATTGTATGTTTCATTATACCCGTGGTTTTACATATCAATATCAGTAAACAAAGCATGAAGCATGTGGCTTATTATTTTGAAATCAGCATCCCTATAAATTGGAATGATGTCTGAGGAAACTCAAGAGTCTCGAAATAAAGATTTAAAAGATTCTGTGAATGTAATTGCAGGAAATGTTCAAAAGAATACGGAAACGAAGATATTTCAAATAATTTATTGGATTCATTAGATCCAATTATTTCGAGAATCAGAACTGAATATGATAAACCTTCATTTAAACCATCGAAAAAGAAGCAAAAAACCTCCTGTAAGTTCTATGAATGAAAGAAGCTATAGAGATAGATGAGTAGCTCTATGCAGATATTTCAGGTATTATAATATATGTTTTAATAGTATCACATATGATAATTAGATATATTAAATTGCAAAAAAAGAAAAATTAAATGAATTCTAAATTAAAGGTTTACTTAAGTTATAATTATTTTAAAAATAGCTGTATCGCGTTTCGCGGCAGAATTTTTTTTACTTTTAATATTGATTACATCCTATCTGACATTCTAGTTTATGATTTTAACAGTAGCTATCATATCATATGATCACAGTAGCTATATGCATATATAAAATAAAAAAATACCCTACAAAAACACATTTGTAGCTATATCTCGCTTGGGGGAAGAACTTCACTATGGTTTTTCGACTGAAAACCTTAATTTAAGGATTAAACTTTTTCTATGACAAATTTTTTTTAGTCTGCTCATTGAAAAAATTTCAATAGCGAAATACGCTTCGTATAAAGCGTATAAATTGATACATAGTTTTAAAATTTTCATAGTAAAATCTAGAAACAAAACTAAAATTTTACGCACACTTTGCACTTCAATATGTTTTATATATATATATATATATATATATATATATATATATATATATATATATATATATATATATATATATATATTGAGATATACAAGAATTATTAGTAAACAAATTTTTTTCTGAAATAACCAAAAAGAATTATAGATATTTATTAAATAAAAATTAGCTAAAAATTTGGTAATCTAAAAACTTAAAGTGAATTTACTTAGGAGGAAAATGACGTTGATATGGTTGCTCTATCATATCACTGTGCGTCGGTTTGAATGATGGAACATGGTGGGGTTAAAAACCGTCGATTTAACACTAAGACCGATACTCGGTCTATACCCTATACCAACGGTTATTTCATCCATTATTCTATTCATCCTTTTTAATCGATTTCATTAATTTATTTGATCGGTCATCTTTTTAATTGATATATTTTTATTTATTCAGAATAATCGTAAATAATTACTTCAAAATCTAATTGTTGCTCATTTAAATTTCCATTCCGAGCAATGTTTATATGATAAGGAAAGTAAATAATAAAATATTAAATAATAATTATTGTTTGATGTTGAATAAGTTAATATGTCAATTTTGATAGAAGAATTTATTAAATAAAAAAATATATATGTATATTTTAAACTCATATCCCAAATGTATTAATTGCTACTTTATGGATTTGGATAAGCGAGAGCCAAGATTTAATGAAAATCGAGAACACCAAAATTTAATCTATAATGTACGAAATAGCAGAGAAAAAAACCGACGTGCAATAGCTATGCGGCCATATAAGGACAGTTTTGAACGTCATTGTTCCACATTTTTTTTTATGTTTGAATGCCTACAGATCTCTTTGAATGCCAGAAAAACCGATCGTTTAGGTTTGATGATAGGATGGCTTGATGAAGTGGAGAGAGAAATGCGTCTAGCCAAAAAATTGAAAGCCAAAAAATGACTTTGTGTCGGGAGTAATCAGAGACAATCTTATTTTTTGCGAGCTGTTAGAATTCACTAAAAGGAACATTATTCCATAAGTCCTCGACCCTTCCCCTTTTACTAACCACTTCACTCTCATTTGAAGTTCATTTTCCAAGCATTTAGGTTTTGTTTCATATTTCTGTTATTAATGGCCCAATACGTCATTTCTGTATGCCATTTTTTTCATTAAGTAATTGTCATTAAAAAGGGTATCTAGAAATTTTGTTCTAGGATCAACAATTTTACCTTTTACCTTTTACCAAAAAACAATTATTTTATTTGAAAAATGCATATTTGATTTCATAAAATTTCGTCTGATGATAATTTTCAAAGGAACAAGCAAATACCATTTGATATGCGGCCGCCATATGTCCTAGCAAGCTGCTCCGCTCTTATTAATTAACCTTAAATTCTAAAAAAATATATAAAGAGGCATTGATCTATAACATCTTTTAATATGAAATAATTATATAATTTTAATTTTTTTAACTTCTACCGAGCTTTGGAAGGGATAGTTTTTTTTTTAATTGTATTGCGTTATTCAGTACTTGAAATGGTAAATATAATGAAACTTGTAGAGTAGTTCTTAAGCTTTTCAACTGCATTGTTTAGTTAGTATTTGGAGCCAATCTAATTGTTTTTTAAAGGTGTTTTTTAGATTTTCATAATCTTAAGGCAACAAAAAAATTTAACTACGTTTCGATTGAAATATTATTATTTTTTTTGATTTTTTATATTATCCCTCCATTTTTTCAGATATCGTTTATCCTAGTTTTTAGGTTATTTGTGTTGAATAATCATAATCATCCTTAAAATGGATAATTTTAATTTGTTATGTATAATATGCAACGAAAATTTGGAAGAAGATAATAAAAGATATAGAAACAATACCTGAAGCTAGTTTAACAAGAAAGGGTGGATTCCATGAAAGAATCGAAGAAAAAACAGCCGTTCGTGTACAGAGAGTGTCGCAAAACTATACGAGGGTGTTGAGGGAAATTAAAAGAATGCGGTAAACTTTTACCATACGAATCGTATATTCGAGTTGGCTTCGAGACCACCAGACTTATTTGTGGCACTCCGTAAAGGATTGTCAAAGCTTTGTTCATCAAAGTATTTGAAAATGGCGTACAGAGCAATGTTCATTTGTGTGATGCGATATTTATACTGGACGCGGGAATTTTTGATCCATTATGTGAGTTGGCCAAACGGTTCTTTTGGAATGTAAATACATATTGTGACTATGTTCTATCCAACTATGGATATAAGGCTACTGTGGTCTTCGATGGATTGAGCATCCAGCTACCAAAAATGAAGAGTGACTTAGAAGAGCCTCAAAAAAAAAAAAAATCGTATCACATTCATTTTGAAGATAACACAGAATGTAATACACGCAAGGAAAACTTATTAGGAAATATAAGAAACAAACAAAATTTGCTATGAGCATTAGCTTTAGAAATGAATAAAATGAAAATATCAACCTCTAGTGGTGAAGATGACGCTGATATCTATATACTAAACATTCAAGTTCAAGAAAACCTTTAAGTTATTTGTTATAGGATCAGACACATATCTGTTGTTAAAACTTTATTAGTGGCTCTGGCTCCAGAGAACAAAGAAATTTATTTTTGTAAACACAAAGTAGGCAATATTCCGGCTAAAGAATATTATAACATTGACATATTGATAAAGCATTACAGTAATTAGAAAAATTCTTTTGTATACACATGCAATGACAGAATGCGATGCTACATCTTGCTTTTATGGTTTAGGAAAGATAAAAGCAGTTGAAATAGTTAAATCTTCGGCTGAAGCTGATCAACAAGTTTTTGCATTTTTACTTGAAAATACACCAAAAGAACTACTGCTAATATACGGGGAAAGATTTATACTTGATTTGCATGGACTGAGTAGGTAAACAAATTTGAATAATGCTCGTTATTTCAAATTTATGAGTCTGGCTAAAAAGTCTAATCAAAGAGCAAACTTCGAAATGGCAAAATCACGGCTAATAACTGAAGCATTTCGGCAACATATATTTAGAATATATTTGCAAGTACAGAAATAGTTAGACAACAGTTTACCAGCTAAAGAATGGGAATGGAAGTTAGAGGGAGTAAATGATGGTAGACTAGGTAAGTCTAGATTACATTTAGTATCATGCTGCTGTAAATGTGATTGTGGATGCAGCAAGGCAGGTTTGATTATATGTGCATAAATATGTGCGAGCACTGCAGTGGATATTCTTGCCACAACACCACCAATCATGGATGAAAATCAAGATAATCTTGGTGATAACTAAATGTTTTATAAATTATATGTTAATCAATAAATGTGTGGGTATTTCAATCAAAAATTAAATCAACAAATAACATGAACATTCGCCATAACATCTTATAGGTTCTCGTAATAAAAGAAACTTTATTTTCATAAATAATTAAGACATAGGGGCGAGTGATACCGCAACAACCGACCATGTATTATGGCTAGCTTAGTGCCGGACGCGAACTAATACCTTGTTCTCTATAAGAGTTCCCGATAGCCAAGACATAAATTTAGATGCGCATTCAGAAGGGATAAGAACTGTATACGACATTTATTCGACTTATTTGCGGATATCATCTCAAATAAAAGTGCTATTTCCTGAAAAACTATAAAAAATATGAATTTCAATTACAAAATTTTGCATACTTATGCGAATTCTGATGAAAGTATTATTTTTACTTAAAATGATTATAGAACATTTTTTAAAAATAGATATAAAGGAATAAAACAATACAACCTGTATCAATGACAAATGAATAATGGCGGAGTTATATGCAATAATTAAAGACCCTAGCAATGGATGTTCAACGGGAACTAGCGGGAGGAGCACAAAGGGGAGGGGTGGGGACTTTTGAGGAAATATTCTTCTGATTAGTTCCTAATAACAATAATTCAGCTTGTCTCTGATATCTCCCGACACAAAACATTTATTGCCTGGGCTAGTCGGATGGGATTAGGAGGCGAAAGAAAAACGCAGCTGACAGGAACGGGTGGGTGGACGAGGATAATGTCGAAGGCTAAATCCTAACAAGGACTTTGTTTTATGTTTATTCTTGGGAAAGTTAAAGGACTTTAAGGAGAACACTTCAGGCAATTTTCATTAAAACCGTTAGAGACGTTTCGCCACCAAATTCTTCAGAAAAACAAGTTTTTCGGCTATTGCGCAACAACTATTGCACGAAGGCTGCCCAATTTGGTAAACAGGCGTCGGGAGCCATAACCATACAAAATAATAATAAACATCCATATCGGTCCACCGATTCAAGAGATAATCGTTACGCAGACAAACAACCATCGGCTGAAAATGCGTTTTTTTTTTTGGGCTTAGGGTAAAGGTAAAAATCTTTTGAGGACCGGATACCGAAAGTTTTACCTGATCCTCTCATGTCTTTATTGTATTAGTATCAATTAACCGGGACACTCTTCAACCTGATACGGTGCAAGGGTAAGGATTATGTATCATAATGAAAGCTAATTAAATCAGTTCATTGACAATGAACAAAATTGATTCCGGACCGGCTTCAACGGAAAATATAATTGTAAATAGATCAAGGACTATGGCCAGAGTAGCAGACCACATGACCACAGAAATAATATTGCTTCGTTTAGAATCCGTTCTTTTTAAATTTTTTTATGTTTATTTGTACAAAAGAAGATTTTTGAAGTTATCTATTGTCTATAATCTAGTGTAGAAAGAAGAATGAACTAGCAGGGTGGAGTATGTTATTATAACTGAGTGGTCCTGTCCGCATTCATTGGGTCGCTCAAAATACACTAAACTAATCTATTTTAAGTGGCATTTTCCTATAAATACGGGAATTTCGATATTTATAAATAAATTTTAACTCTATATATAACTATATAAATAATATAAATGACAGATGTCATTATTTAAAAAAAAAAAATAATTCAGCTATTTTACAGCATAATATAAGTTAATAGGAAATTTCTATTAGTTAACTTTTTTCTTTCAATTTTCGCTAATGGTCTAACAATAGTTATTAATGCATTAATAATTAATAGCTGGTCCATTTTATCAGATTTTCATACGGGGGTTTAGCACAACTTTAATCATTTACATTCAGTAATAGTGGGGCGCACAAAGATTTAATAAATCAACTTAGTAACCTATTAACAGATAAATACAATCTACACTCTGGAATGCAGCAAACTTTACTTGTTTCATAACAGTGTTATTTATGTTAAAACCGTATGGTGTTAATAAAAATATTAGTTTTCGCAGCACAGTATTATTTGAAATTTATAAAAGTTTTCATACATTGACTAAAAATGTCAGATGAAGCTACAATAAATTTATGCTCAGATTCTCAGGTAGTAGTTTTGCTCAGCGGGCTGTATATTAAATATCAGTAAAAATAATGAATAGAGTGAATTTTGAATATTTACTATTAAAATAGTGGATATTCAAACTGATAAACTTTGATAATGGAGATTTTAAAAAATAATCAGGTAATGTAATTTAAGCACATTAACTAAATTTCAAAAAGCGTTCAATGAAGGACTCAGATATAATATATAAATACAAAATGTAAGTTATCATATCTATCAATTAAAAAAAAAAAACTTATTTCGGCAGGAAATATTATTCATTCAACATCTTCAACATCTTCAAACTTTTATTAATACTATCATAAAATTCATTATTAATTAAATGTCTGAGTAGTACACTAAAGAATATTAAACAATCACAAAAAAAATGTTTGACCAGAAGTATCAGTCTTGCAGCATTCAATATTAGTCATTGTACATCAGAATAGCAGCATTTTCATATTTTATTAATGAACTTTAAACAACCATCAACAAAATTATATAATCAATTAACTATCAGTAGTGGTCAATAGCACACTAAGAAGACAGCAGGTTCATATACAATTATTGTTCTGGAAATTATTTTGTTTACATCTTATAATTAAATTTAAACTGACAAAATACAATTGTACAATTAATTACCCATCATAGTCATAAATAGCAAACCAAGAAGCCTATATATACATAAATAAAATTTTCGGTAATATTGCTCTTTCTACATCCTAATAACTTTAAACTACCATAAATATAATCAATACATTCATTATATTAGCATTACAAAAATAGAAATAAACACCAAAAAAATTCCATTCACACTTTTCTTACCGCTTTGGGTGCAACGTCCAACACAAAAAATGTTTGCTGTATTTTTATCTGATATCATTCCGATAAAGATTGGTAATTTTTTTTTTTGTTAGTCTAACTTCGTTGACCATTTGCAATATCTTTGCAATAAGCATCAGAATTATCCGAGAGATCGTTAGTTATCAAGTTATTCGAAAAACTAACAATAAGTAAACGTTTCCATGGGAACATGCACAAAATATGTAAATACCCTATCGTTTTGTTGAGTATTTAATTAACTTTGAAATTATTATATTAATTATTTAGCATAAAATTAATTAATAAAAGATAATTCAATTTTTAAAACCTCGAGATGCTGACAATAATGCATTGATGGTGAATTCTGAAGATAAGTCCAGCATAGATACAGACTCTTCAAATTTGGATAATTTTAGAATGATTGATCATCAATTTGGTTATTTCTTTTTGATGATTTGATTGTACTATTTTTTATTACATGCGTTCATAGTTAGAAGAGATGACCTGTTGGGTGGCTAATTGCCACATGTCCCGCCCATTATCAATCACCAAGACGTCTGACCGATCATTTAAAACCATACGGTCGGTTATGATAGGGTGATTCCAATAAATCCAGGTTTTATGCCCCGAAATAATTGGTGACGGGTGGTATTTATGATAAGAGAATTGGATGCTTAAAAGATTCATCTTTAATGTTATGGCCTGATGAATATTTTTTGCAGCCATTGTTGTGCCTTTGCAGGTTTCCTTGCCAGCCAGAATTTGACAACTCGAAGTTAAATGTTGTATACTTTCAACTGCCTTTTAGCATAAGCGGCATAAGTCACTGATGCCCTCTTCACAGTTATACTTCCGATATGCCTTTTTGGCTATTACTTGTTCTTGGATAGCCAATCGGAATCCTTCTGTTTCTGGAAAAATATTGCCACTTTTCAACCATGCTAATGGAGCCTGAGTATCTACTCCTGTGTAGATAATCGGATAGGTTAGGTAGGTTTTTCCAATGAGTGGAAAAACCTTCCATAAAGGAGCTTATTTTTCTATGATTCTGTTAGAGTGACATAGTCTGATTCGCTATTCGGAGTAGTAGCACTTAGTAAATTTGAGAAGGGTTGTAATTCCTTCCTCATGTTTAGCTTAAAGTTGCAGATCGTCCATGTAGAACTAATGAGAGAGCTTCGTTTCGGAATTGAGTACGTATCCTTTGCCTGTATCTCCAAATAGTTTGCAAAGAAGATTAAGTGCTAAACAGAACCACAGAGTACTTAGGGTCACCTTGGAATATACCTCTTTTTATAGGATACATTCATTGTCATTCAATTTACTGCAACCTGGTGTATAGAATGACACTTTCCAACTCTTTATAAGACGTCTCAATAAATCTATTATTGCCTGGTCTACTTTGTAGATCTTCAAAACTTCTAAGAGCCAACTACGTGGAACGGAATCAAATGTTTTACGGTAGTCTATAATCAAAAATTCTTTGCATCCTCCCGACTTATTTTCTAGCTGTTCTAATGCCATGATACCCTTTCTCCGAATATGCTCAGTCAACCTATGTCTAATAACAGCCGTTGTGGCTCCTATGTTCCAATTCTTCTTTGTTTTCTTTTATTATTAAATAAGTCTTATCTATACAGAAGTTTGAAGGGAACTCTTCCTCTTCACGAAGAATTTTCTGATGCCAAGCAGCAAGATGGCCGTGAACATTACTAAAATACTTTAGCCAGTAATTTTGTATTTTATCTGGTCCGGAGGCTTTCCAGTTTTCCATTTGTTTGAGTGCTTTTGTTACATCTTCTGCTCTAATGCTTGGTGTTTCAATAGGTTCAAGGTCTGATAGACTCTAGCGAATATGTTCCAACCAATTTTCATCACTTTTATAATATTTTTTATTTTCCCAAACATCTTTCTAATATTGAGACACTTCAGCGGGATCTGGGTAGTCTTCCTGACCTGCATTTAAAACCAAAAGAAAATAATGCTTATAAAAGTTTTTCTCCCTATGTATTAATGTCTGATCCTATTTGCGTATATTGCTAATTTCTGCTTAAGTGTGTCCAAGTAAACACCAAGAGTTTGTTCTAACTCACAGCTTGTCACTCCTCCGATATTAAAGACTACAATCTCGTATATTTTCTGGATTTCGAAGGTAATTAGTGACAGTACCAATTTTACTGCGAAGATTCTCAATCTTTTTCTTGATTCTTCTTTTTCCTGAGGGATCTTTGCATTCATTGATTTTATTACTCTGCTTCTTATCTTTTATTATACTCTTTTATTATTATCTTATCGTAACTGTTCGAGCTCCTATATGCATAGGGATATACATCCAGATGATATACATCCAGTGACAAATCTCTTCAAGAATTATTTTCACTACAAATGCTCAGCAAGTATTTCATTAACAGCCCTGACAGTACACAAAGTTTGTTTTGAATATGATACCTTAGCTATTGTGGGTCTAATATTTAAAGGGATTCCATCATAGAGGATATGCTCTCTTTGCATTTTGCTACGGATTTCTAAAAGGTGTTGGGCTTCTAGGTTGTCCGCTTCTCTATTAGCAACAGCTGATTCTTCATTTTCCACTTGCTCTATTTCTCGATGTGAATTTTGACCAAAAATATTGCCTACTTTCAGCTTTAATTGCAGTGATTTCTGATTCTTACAAGAATTTGTGTTCTAATATTAGCTTTACTTGATCAGCAAGCCTTTGAGATGTTCCTATTATTTAAGGATATTGCTCATCCCAGTATTGATTAATTCTATAGCGATATCCTGTTTTATCTGATTCTAAATTTGTAGCCAATAAATAGGCACGGATTGTAGCAATATTCATATTGCGGTCCCACTTCACCCTTTGTTGCTTACTTCTTTGGCAGGTGGTTCCTCATCCTCCTGCGAAAGACTCTTTAGTATCCAAGTCCGTTTCAGAGTTTAATGATGTAAGTCCTATAGTAGCCGGTCTTACGGGAGCATACAACACCGAGCTACCACTGGCACTACCAGCAGATGTCGAAGGCTGAGAATCCAATCCCTCCGGAGCACCCCTTACTCCGGATTCGTCCGAGGTTATTTGACTTCTAGTTTTCACCATTGTGACGGATAGATGCATTTTTTACTAGGTTATTCTAGGGAAGGTAGCTCTAGGATGTGTACTGCATATGTCCTTCATGTTAGTGGGTTGTTGAGTGTGGATTTGTGGGCGGTGTGCTGTACTCAGGAATCCGGCGGATCGTAAAACCCCAGCATCTGCACCAATTAGTTGCCCCCAGTAGGTTATTATTATTATGATTATTATTGTATTAATTAGTAATATAACTTGTCTATATAAATCTATTTCATTTTTGTATTATAACTTTATGTATATGTTACACTCAATCGCCGAATTCGGCCACTGACCGAAATTTTTACCCACAACGCGATGTCGACAAACTAAAATGCCCATAACGCGTTGTAGGTAAATATGTTTGCTCAATCGCCGAAATAATTTTTCACTTCGGTCTTCGAGCAAATGCAAAATACCCACAACGCGTTGTGGGCATTATGCATTTACTCAAAGACCGAAAAGGCCAAGATTTTCCTAGGCTTAGATTGACAGGTCCTAATTCAAATACAGTTCATCAAATTTAGCTATAAGAATTGTTTTCTGGAAGTCTTATTAGTAACTATTATTTTCTTAAAATTGCAAGATGAAATGCCACAGGAACTCTACTTGCGTAAATAATCTTCTTAACTAATCTTCCTATGGATGAGCATTGTCTTCAAGCTTAACGGTTATTAATTTCTGACATTAAATAATTTTTTTTTTTCTCTTACTCCATCAATCAGTCAAAAATCAAATCAATTTGAAAACAAAAAATATCAGTTCATTTAATATATTCCATTTTTTGTTAGTTTAACTAATTTACGTTTTATTGTAACAATTTAATTGAAAATTAATGTTGAAATAAATTCAAGTTTGTTAAAAGTAAATGAAAACTGAATATAATTTTAAATCGTTTTACTTTCGAAATATGCAGCAGTTAGCTTGAACCGAGATTTTCAACAAGCACAATATTTCTTACAGCAGCATTTGAATGAAGACCCCACCAAATTGAATCTAGACCATTTCGGTCTTTGAGCAAATGCATAATGCCCACAACGCGAATCCTTTATTTTTATATATATCACCTCAATTATCAACTGAATATGAATATATATTTTCTTATGCCCATTGGCAAATCGAGTAAAGCAGTTATTCATTTTAAAAATTGTTTATATTTTGAAGAAAAGATATAAGAATTGAAGAGATTCACAAATCCATATTTTTTTCTTTATTTAATTTTTTAAATCATTTTTTTAAGTATAGGTTCTCATTGAATCTTTACCTATCGCCACACTTATGTATGCACTGGAGCAAACTTACTGGGAATGTTTTTCTATCAGTGTTGATAAATTAGTCAATTTTTGACTAAATTAAATGATCATGCTTTAAACCAATGATCATGGTTTATGATCATTTTGTATACGTACCTTGTTAAAAATATAACTTGTGTATTTTTACTTTCACTTACTTATGTAATAAATATATTGTAAAGTATTTGGATCGTAAAAAATTTCGAATTCGTGTCTCAAGGCCACTTGAGTCCAAATAAAAAGTCTGGCAAAATGGTGAGTGTGTGTGCCTGATTGTATGTGAACAGACTAGCTCAAAAACGAAAAGTTGTACGAAACTGAAATAACGTATTTAAGAAAGGCCTGGGATGTTAAATAAAATATACCCATTGAATAAAATTGATTTTCCGGCATTACCACTTTATATCGTTGTATTTACTATTTTCTCGAAAACTTCTCAAACGATTTTGATCAAACTCGTCATATTTAATATAAAATGAAATGAGCTTTGATATCAGCTAGGTCTTATCCTCATTGAAATAATCTGACAGCGCTTAGCTACCGAATTTTCAAAATGGCTTCGTTTAAAGTATCTTTAATTTTGTATATTTTTATTTTTTATGTATATAGTTAACCATCTCTATTGTAAGTAATACTAAAAAATAGATAAATATAAATTATCAAAAAAATTGATAATTAACTAACGCAGGAGAAACAAGAAATATTCTCCAGGCTAAAAAAAAAATGTCGAGAAATAATAATAGTAATATAAATTTATAATATACCATTGGAAAGCTAAATATTTCAGAAAAATTAATATCTAACATATAAAGTTGTAGAAGGTAATGGAGGGTGATGGAAAACGCATAAACTTAACGTATGAAACGGGTGGGAAAAATATATCGACGTCTTTTTTTGACGAAGGCTTTAGCACCAAAAACTCGAAATTTAACTTAAATTCATTATAGGGCGTAATATAAAACCTCTATCGATTTCCACTCAGGATATACTGAAAAAAATTGTAAATTGTCTAAACATCGATTATTGATGACTCTCAGTAGTCACTCTGGCCTTGACCAGTGCTAGAAGTCTTAAAAATATATTGTAATTATAAAACGATCTCGCCAAGTGGCCTCAGGCATTACAAGAGGCACTAAAGATGAGATACCAACTAAATTCAAGATCCTTCATGAAATGGAAGAAACAGATCAGATGAGAAATATTACTGTTGAAATATGAAAGAATAAGAAGCACTTTAGCATTGTAAGTTTTTACAATCCTTCTGGATATGTGCCAAAAATGAAATCTATCAAGCAATATATAGGATCAACAACCATCCTTGTTGGAGGCTTCAATAGCTCTTCTTCTAGATGAGGCTACTGAAAAACTCTTCCTGTTGGTGATCATATCGAAAAGTTTTTAGAAGATAACATGCTAGTTGTTATCGATACTCCTCCAACATTTCTCTCATACTGTGAAAAAACGACAAGACCAGACCTTGTAATTACACATCCTCATATAACTGGAACAGCTAGTGTCAAAATGCTAGACGATGCAGCAGGATTAGGAAACAGTGCATTGTTTGTGTCACTGATTTAGAAAAGGATTTAAGAAGCATGAATCGGGTGTCGCGCTAGAACTTTCGGAAAGCTGACTGGAGAAAATATGGGCTCTTACCGACATCATGGTACCTTCAATACTTAAAAATGATAGTTTAGAAAATGTTTTAAATTCATTTAAGACGGCCCTGATCCAGTGTTCATACAAATGCATCCCTAAAGTAAAAATATATAGACCCATTTGGCACTTCTCGATTACTCTTTAGACGAAGAAGCGAAATAAGATAAGAAGAAAAGCTGAAAAATCATACAGTACAGAAGACACAACCTCAAATTGTAGAAATTGTAACAACCTCAAAGAAACACAAAAGGACTTGCAAACGGCCATCAGGTTGGGAAATAAAACTGAATTGACTTTGCTACAAATCCTGGATTTCCTTAAAGATGGCACCGTAGCCTATCATTGCATTTTAAGTCTAAGCAACAATTCAAAGAGAAGAGTACAACAACCCTTCAAGAAGATGACAAAATACTAACTGACCCCTTGGATATTTCCAATACTTCATTTAAACACTACGCCAAAGTCATCCATATCAGAGTTGATAAAGAAGTAGCCAAAGTCGAGTGATTGGAAAACTGACCTCCTGCTTAGAAATGAAATGAGCAATCTTTATTTATGAGAGATCTTACAATAGCAGAATTGGAATTCGCCCTGTAACATACAAATACTAAAACATATGCAAGACTAGATAAAGTATTTCCTGAATTCATGGTTCACTTAGATGGTAAGGCCGAAAATTCTCTTCTCACAATTATTAACCTTTAATGGAATAAATATGTACCATAGAAATGGAGTTTGGAGAAAATAATTCCAGTTATAAAAAATAGCAACGAAAACTTTAGACCAATATCTTTAAGTAGCGTTCGTTGTATTCAAAGTTGCAGAAATAATGATAGCTGAAAGACTGAACCAATACATACAACCTCACCTTATTTTAGACGATGTACAGGCAGGATTTAGAAAGCATCGAGGCACCTCAGACGATGCTTCTAGCATCCCAACTAGACATTTTTTTTTTTTTTTTTTTTTTTTTTTTTTTTTTTTTTTTTTTTTTACTAGACATTATGCTAAATGCGGCAATGAGACTTATTATTGATGCTCCTACATCCACATCTATTGCTGCTATGGAAGCTCAAAAGAACATTGATCCACTTGAGAACAGGGCATATCTAAACTTTTGGGAGAGAAATTAAAGAAGTTTTGCAACAAATCGGTTCAAAACGCAAGTAACACCTTTAGCGACTGTATCGAGGTCAGGAAAAAATATGGAATGAGTTCTTGTGATCCGGCTCCATTTAAAGACAGATGGAAATTCTTCAACAGTTTCCACATCCCAAATTTCAAACTTATCTGACATACCAGACCAAATTATTCCTTTATTGAATTGATTAAAAATAAACAGTTCTAGAGACCATCCATCCACCTGAAGAATGGATACATATTTTCACAGATGGATCTTCCTTTCCAAGGTCCGGGAAAACTGGCTCTGATTACTATTGCAGGCTTTTTCAAGGAATTATTGCTGCTGCTTAGTAACTATGACGGTGAAGTAACTGCAGTGTATAACGCAGCTCTAGACCTGAAAAGAGTAGAGCTTTTAAGGTATTTCTCATCGACTCCCAAGCCACCATACACAGTCTTTCGAATAATAGCTACATATTGCAATAGTACTCTGAAATGTCAAAATGCGTTAGACGATTTGGCTAATATGGGATGGGAGCTAAGATTGTATTGGATCCCAAGCCCTGTAGGGATTGCTGGAAATGAAAAGGCAGACGAGTTGGAAGTTAGTAACTTCTCTACCACAGTAGCACATCCTTCCATCTTTTCTCTCAAGCAAGGCCCATAATGATTCACTCATAGAATAATAATATTCAGAATATATTCACTCTTTGAATAATAAAGAATTCCTGTTTTGAAATGAGCAAGAATTTTCTGTTTATTAAGCTACAACCAGGAACGTCCGTGCGCGGTGAAGAGTCGCATCCAGCTAGATACGGCCCTGCTACAACAAAACACGGCGGGCCTAGACAGGGAAGTCGATAAACATCCCCCAATCCAAGGTGGAACAGCATAGACTTTGGATGTGATGGACACCAGGTGACCTCTAGATTCATGTAGCATTCACGTGGTATGCGTATCAGGAGCCCACGAAGAAATTTCAATTTTTTTTATGGGATAGGATTTAATGAGAAGGAAAGTAATCATTAAGTGTCTATAATAAAAAAAAATGGACCTAAGTTTTAAGTATAAAAATGAAAATTGGATCAAAAATGATTACTCAAAATGCAAAACTTATATGAAAATCATATTTTTAAAAAATTTCGAGGAGGAAGGGATATGTCACTCTGATTTTCCCCTGCGTATGCCATTGGTTTTTATATTAAGATAAGCTTATTAAACACAAGTTTGGCAGAGACGTTTGAACGACTCTCAACCTCAAGAAAATTAGAAAGCGTATGACCTATATCCACCGACGACACGGGTTTTAGAACCCAGAGAAGAACAGTAAAATATTACTTCGATATTTGTAAGAACGTTTTACTCACTGATGGTTATTGCGAATTTGAAATCTGTAGGCTTCCACTTGCTGAGGAGGAGTGAAATATGAACGACAAGTTATAAAACAAAGTATTCCTTTGATCTGTGGCTCGAAGCATGATAAAAATAAACATAGGTGTATTAAAGAGGAGAAAATATTTGAAACTTTCACGATACGGCCCTACTACCATCTTTGAAAGCTTGAGGTAAATTTAGGTTAAGAGCGAATAAAAAAAGATGTATATATCGCCTCTATTTTTGTCCCCTAGCTGAGTTGTAGAAACCCCACTGTTACTATTCTAGTGGTCCTTGCGCGGTTTTTATGTATTATTTATTACTACAGTGGTAATTAGCTAATTTTTTTATAAAAAAACTAAGGAATTTATTATTAAAGCTATTAGCAAAAAAATCATCATCAAAAAAACCTTGTTTTAGAAGATAGATAATTTTGGTTTAGAGACTTTATCAATTTGCTAATAATCAAGTTTTCAATATCGAATCTTCAATATATTTCAGGTTAACTAGGATAATTAGAATCCGAATAGTGGACAAAATAAAAACAAGTAAAAATTATATAATTTAAATACATTATGCGGGATTATCATAGATTTCACAGAAGGCATTAAATTTTTAATTAAAAGTAAAAAAATGACAAACAACATAAATAGGTTTCTTATTATTTTATTTTTATTAGTTCATAGGCATCTATTATTTATTTCTATCAATTTCGATATTAATCTGTATTATTATATAAAGCTAAAGAATTTCTATGCAAGTACTCGCTAATTTCAGAGATTACCAATCTGAAAAATTCTTTTTCTTTAAATAGATCATTTAATGAGGAAGGCTTTAGGGTTTATAGCATCACGCTACGGCCCATAGGAACGGAACAGTAACCATTAATTAATTGCTAAGAGAAAAAGTTAACTTACGTAAAGTAAAGTACATAAAGTTAACTTACGTATGTTTCGTTGTCATGACAATTTCATCTGTCTACATCGACGTCGTTTTTTGAAAAAAGGCGTGAGCAACATTCGGCAAACTTTATAGGAAACACATGAAACGATTTTTCCCCAAATAACAATATATTTTTTAAAAATGTTATTATTTATTGTATAGAATAGGAGTTTATTAACCTGGTAACACCTTTATAATTAAAATGTATTTTTAAGGCTTCTAGCATTGGTTTAGGCCAGAGTGACAACTGAGAGTCGATAGTATTCGGTTATTGAGCCTTCAATATTCGATTTTAAGACCATTTCCAATTTTTTTTCTCGGTATATCGTGAGCGGGAATCAATAGAGGTGATGGTGATCCTGTTTTTTTTTTTCCTGACTAAAACCTAGGACGAAATATTAGCACAAAATTAAAAAATAACTTACACGTATTGGTGTGTTATTCTTCGTTGATCGCAACCCGGTCCAACTTCTCCTTAAATTAAACTGTTTGACATATGAGAAATTAGTGTGTGAAAACGTTATTTTGTAAATAAAATGGTAGGATAAGATTAGAAAAAAAAAGTGTGAAACCGTGAAACTTATATAATTATAATTATATTGGCGTATATAAAAATTGATTGTCGTTTTGACCCTGTTCCTTGAAAATGTCTGCAACCGATGAGACGGAACAACATATAATTGGTAAGCTAGTTTTATATATATAAATAATATAATATTACGCATTCATAATTCAAATAAAGTTGTTAATCAGCGCCATTACAGCAAGCTGTGCCATCGAAAGAAAGTTGTGAACTGCTTATGAGATAATTACGTATTGAAACGAAGGTAGTGTTGGCGCTAGAGAGCTGCTAAAGCCTTTTCAGACTGTATGTGTTATGCTTTTAAAATCCTTTATTGTTTTTTATTATACTTCGTAAAGCACCTTCGAAAATGAATGTAAAGTTTAGTAGTGACGCGTGGTCGAGGTCCACGTGAATTAGTGACGTCAGAGACGGGAAAGGGGTCGGATACTGGTTGGGAATATCTCCACCGGGAGGGCAGCACCTGCCGGTGATGTATTTTTATCCAAGTGCAATGACTCAACGGTATATGTTTAGCCGGCCACAGCGCTGACATATATTCAAAGCTCCGGCACTGATACCGAGTTCAGTTGTCAACTAAATGGTCCGCTCTGAGGAGAAAAAAATAGACAAAAAAAAACTATTCTGATGGGATTTATTGGGAGTTATGGCCGTTTGTCTGTCAGTAGGGAACATCTTTTGGAAGCGATGCAACGAATCAAAAAAGTTTTTTCTGCGGCTAAAAATAACTTTTAGGGAAATTAATACTTGTGCTCCTAAGCCAACTATGACCTTGGGTCGTCCATCCTACCTCTGTTTCTAGAAAGTTTTTTTTCTCTGTCTATACAGCTACAGAATTCTAATCTTGAATGTAATTCCATATCACATTGGACGGTTTAGCAACAAGAACTAAATGATATAATTATTTATATTATAACGTACATTTCTTAAAACAATTGACATCTGAACTTATCCAAATGAATATGCTACTAAATTATTCCGAACAAAATTAATGTTCTCAACTATTCCATCGTATAATAACCATAATACTGTTTCATTTAAATCATGTGGAAAACAATTAAACCTATCCTGGCGTAATATTATTTAACAAAGTCTTTAATTTTTAAGAAAATACATCTGGAAATAGGCACTACCGTATTTCAAAGAAAATGTCAAAAGTATCCCAAACTTATTTATCCAACGTAGCAACGGTTTTTATTTAAAAAAAAATAATAGTGTGCCAAATGATAAGTAATGATATAATAATAATGTTTAATCTTTGTGACTGTTAATTAATTAAACAAAATAATTTGATATGGAATAAACACATTCATACTTTTAATCCCTTTTAAGCACTTCTTGAATTCCGTGGAATTCAGCAAAACATATAGATAGATAGATAGATAGATAAAAGAACTTTATTCTGGGACTAGGTCCCTTAAGAATAACATGAAGGAACAAATAAAATAGTAACATTATCTGGCCATAAGACTATAGAATAAAGACCAATTAATTTTTACAATATCTTCAGTAAAATAAATAAGTTTTTTTATCGACAAATATAATTAATTTGAGCAAAACAAAAAAAAAGAGAGAAAAAAAAACAAGAAAAAGTATAAAAAAAAACAAACAAAGAAAATGAAAAATACAAAAATAATGAATTGAATAGCAAAGTTTGTACATTAAAAAACTATTATTCACTTCTGATCCAGATATTAATCCTAAACTGAAATTACGCAATTAGAGAGGATCATTTTGGAGAGAAAGAAGGTGTAGGAAAAGGAGGGATTTGAATGAGGATAGAGAAGAAGCATGCCGGATATTAGAAGGAAAGGAATTCCAAAGGCTAAAGGAGCGGGCGAGAAAGGAGCGCTCGAATGTTTTGGTTCTGTGGGAGGGGGCATGGAGGTCAGAAAGGCGAGATCTTGTTTCCAGTGCGTGGATCGAGGATTTGAATTGTAGGAGGCTGTAGATGTAGGAAGGATGGTGGGTGGTGATAGTTTGGTATAGAAAAGATCCGAGGAAATATTGTCTACGGTTGCAGGGGAAGAACCACTCTAATTCGCCGTAAAGGTGGGACACATGGGCCCGTCTCGAGGTGCAGAAGACAAATCTTAAAAAGCAGTTCATGATGCGCTTCAATCTGTCCTCAAGCACATTCGAAAGGCCCCCTTATACCACACATCCGTAGTCAAAGTGGGGAAAGATAATAGAGGACACAAGGAGTTTGCGGGTAGGTTGTGGGAGAAGATGTCGAAAACGATGGAATAATTTAAGGGTACTTATTGACCGTCGAGAAATTTGGGCAATGTGGGGTTTCCAGGAAAGGGTTTGGTCGATAGTAATATCCAAGTTTTTGATTGAGGAGCTGAACGTGACGGGGTGATCATTTAGGATTAAAGTAGGAAAGGTGTCATTGGATCTGAGGGGGGAATTGGAACCTATGACAATGGCCTGAGTTTTCATAGCGTTTAAACTTAATCTATTCAGATTTGCCCAGGCACTGATTCTATCTAGGTCTTCCTGGATACTGGTAAACGCTACTAATAGCTCAGAAGGAGGAAAGGATAAATAGATTTGTATATGTATATATATATATATATATATATATATATATATATATATATGGATAAATATATATGTGTATATATATATATATATATATATATATATATATATATATATATATATATATATATATATATATAATATATATATATATAATATTTCTGGAGTGGCAGAAGCGGGGCTTACATCACGCACACATAATCTTAACCACAATCATTATATGCATGAAAGACACAGAATGGCTTAACTTCATTAGATTCAACTAGAGCAAGCTAAAGCGGAAAAAATATGTTCATCTCAAAGATGTCATGAGTAAGGGGGATATATAAAAACGTTTCGGATATTGTAAAGATATTTGGGTTGCCATCCTGTTTTACTGATGGGCTGTTATATGTATGACAGGACTAAGTTTATCACAGTTTATTAAGTTTATCACGTATGCATCTAACCGAAATGGTCTGAAATTGAAGATGACTTAAAAGACGGAAAAAAGCTTCATGGCAGACAAGATATAATAGCTCGAGTGTTTCATTTGAAATTTGCATGTTTTTACTGAAGGTTCTGTTTTCGGTCGACGTATGTGTTACATGCTTACTGTGGAGTGGCAGAAGCGGAACTTGCCTCACGCACACACAATGCGTACCACAATTATTATATGCATTGTAGTTATCCTTATCATAAATAAATTACAATGAAATGGCGGAAATGAAATATTCGCGTGCGAAGCCGCTGAGCAATAGCTAGTATAGGTATGCATATATATACCTATATCACTAAAAATGATTTTGAACATAAAGACTATTTCATTTCATACTTTTTTGACTCTGTGGATTTATTATATTGTTTTCTAATTAAAATCGTATATTTCGGTAGAGTTTTAATTGCATTATGTATTAAATAATTATAGATAGAACTATTCTTCGTCAAAAGACAATGCAAGGAAATAATAGTCCAGAAGACAATGGCAGATTCAAGTCATCCATCGAGTATACATCTGGAAGTAATTTTTAAAAAATAGGTAAGTGTCGTCTCAACGTAGAACTGCGCGTCTGGCTATTATAAATTGTAGCGAACATCCCTAAAATTTAAACTAAGAGTTGGAAAATTATCGTTAAAAATTTCCCATCGAATATTTTCCTGGATTCGATATAATTTTCGAGTGTGGAAGTCCTGCTGATGATAACTATAGCGAGGTATGCGCCAGAAGTGAAAAAAACAACGAAATACTTTTTGTACCGAGACTTTTTGTCTTATAACATCAGAAGGGTTCATCGCACAAATAATTTTAGTGCTATCTAAATTAAAGAGTATTAAATTACGCGTCGAAGACAATTCTTAAACACTAAATTTGGTTCAGCGGTTTGGTCAAAATAGCCATTTTTACTATACCACTGAAAAGTGGGTTCTGAGTTTATAGCACGCACATCTTTTTTTTTTTTCTTATTCCTACGCATATATACACACACAAAACTATAACAGTCGTTGCGCTGATTTTCCACTACGTTGCTATTTTGCAGTTACTTAAGGTATGAAGAATCAATAAAACAAATAATTGTTCCTATTCGGTTTAAATGGGTTGGACGTTAGTGATTTTGAGGTCACGTGGTGTTACTACAAAAAAGCAACATAGCGGAAAATCAGCGCTATGACAGCTATAGTTTTTCGCGCGTATCTCTGAATTGCTTTAAGAGAATAAAAAAAAAAACATAGGTGTGCTGTAAACGCAGAATTTAATGTTCTCCAACATGAGTTATTTGAATTTTTTCATTTGAAATCACCGTTAATGAGTTACAGACATGTAAGACTGGACATAACATGCTTTTCGGTAAAAATGGTAAAAATTGGCCTATTTTGGATACCAATTATGACTAAATTCCTGAACCAACTTTAGTATTTTAGAAGAGCATTTGACGCATAATTTAACGCCCTTTAATTTAGCTAGAAATGGGGTAGCTCTGTGGGTAGGCTACTAATCTTTATGTCTTGGGTTCGCGACCGGCTGTGGCAGATAATTATTTTTCTGTTATCAGCCGTCGATCGGCCCTGTGGAATCGAGTGGCTCATCCAGCCTGAATAATGTGGGTACCCTTAATCGGGGGGGGGGGATGCGTTGAGCTGAATCAATAACTGCTGAATCACCTTCTTGCAAAACCGTTGGCTTAGAAACAACACTGTCCTTACCAAGTACTGAACCCAAGACCTTTCGTGGCTTATAGTGGTACAAGTTAATTAAGGTAACAGTAAAATTTTTAACCCTTGTAATGTTTTAAGACAAAAATTGAAAAAAAAGTGTAAAAATTTCGGTGATTTTTCGTTTGATGCATGTCTAGCGCACACATCGCTAGTTACCACCAGCCAAACTTCCACATATCGAATTCAGGAATATGCTCGATAGGTAGGGTTTGACTACAATTTGCTATGAACTAATTGTGTAAATTATACAAGCATCAATAAGCTGATAAATATTTCGAACTTTATAAAATTTATACTGGAAAATATTTTTTCCTCAATACGAGTGGTTCTAGATTGTTTCCAGAACTATCCCAAAAGTGTAATCATACGCTCACAATATTGAAAGATTTTTTCCTGGAAGAAGGAGTCCAAAATGAAATCTGTTAAGCTTCTTTAATATATTCGTGTAATATTGTTTTTATTTATTTTCATGGCATATTTTTTTAATTCATTATTTTCTAGGCAGTAATAGTTTTTTCTTTCGGATTTCTTCTTTTATAGTTTTTGAGGAAATTAAACAATTATGATTTGGTTTTTCTACACTCACTATTCAATCAATTTCCTTTCTTTTTAAGAGTAGTTTTTCCATTGAAACTTGAATGAGCTGATATTTTAAATTATATTATACAAGTAATTTAAAGTATCACTGGTAAATTCCAACATATCATTAATATTAAACATTTTCAACAAAATAACACCTTAGTGTTTAGGTTATTCTGGTGAATATCCTTATTCTGCAATGTCGAACTTAATTTCGGTAATAATGGCAAGATATTTGGTTATTTTATTCTCCTTTTATACCATTTTCCATGCATACAACAAAAGATAAATGATAAGAATATATTTCAAGGTCAACATGGAAGGTATCATATAAGGAAGTGACCTGTAGAAAGTTTCAAACTAAGGAAGAGGAGATCAAAGTCATCAGTTTGTAAAATTTCTTATGAATATAGTATAAATTGTAACTAATTTTATTACATTTTAACAAACAATTGATTAAATTAATGTCTTGAAGATATAAATTAAAACATTTCATATTACAAAATATTTAAAAGGCAAACATTTGGATGCAATAGGAATGCCCAAGAAATCGGTCAGGAAGCGATTTTAGGAGTATCACAAACACTAGTTGTCTATTCTTTTTTAAGAGAATTTAAATGTAAAAATGTTGGAGCTACGTTACCATTAGTAAATAGTACTAATAAAATGTCACATAAATTTAATATTCCTTTCCATATTGTCACTTATTGATTATGTTAAACAGCATTGTTATGCTAGATGTAATAAAATAAAAAAAAAATTGAATTTACAGTGAAATTTTACTGTAAATGTTTGAATAACATATTATGTTAAAATTATTTAGACCAAACCAATATTACAAACTAATTTATCTGAACTCTCATTCTAACGTATTCAAAGAAATTTTATCACACAGTTTTATTGTGGTATAATGTATTATTTTTAAATAAACAACATAACAATAATTAGGGGTAATTGATGAAGGAATTATATTATTTAATATTCATTAGATGTGAAATAAATTTATTTAAATTTTTATAAGAAACGGATCTATTTACACAAACTGAATTTACATTTTATTTTTAGATAGTGGTCCCGTCCCGTTCTGGCAAAACTCTGAGCCTGGTATTTTCCTTTCTATCTGTAATCGAATAAGGAAACTTAAAATATTTCACAGTAATATTTCCAAAATATGTTGCAGTGCACAATATTATTTTATAATAAATCATTATTATTACCCAGGTCATTTATTTTGAAAAGATATTGGAATAAGAAAATGGATTGGTTGAGTCTAAGATATTTTGGTATTCATAATACTCATTATCATCATTATTATTCAATTTTAAATTGTGATAATTTCATATTTTCTTATTTAAAAGACTAGTATATATATACATGTATATATAAACATAAAATATAAATAAGTAAAAAAATGTTAATGATGAAATAGATTTACTATCAATTGCCTCAGGATATTGTTAAGTATCTGCGTATTTATTAAACTTTGAATTTAAATTTACTATTACTCTGTTAAAGTATAAAAATTAAATTTTATGAAAATAGTCTAACAAAGAATTCATTAATCTCTAAAAGTATTTTTAAAGAAAGCGTGTAAAATATCATAAACATAATCTGTCTTTAAAGTATTACTTTATATTATATAACCCTTTATTATAGACAAACAATAGATTTTGGCTGGCAGTCCACGCATAACATTTCAATATTATCAAGTCTATTATAAATAATTCAATCATACTACAATAAAATAATAAATGAGTTTGACACAGCGTTCAGAAATAGGCATAGTGCTGCTACCTAGTGATTTCCCAACGAACTCACATCTTCCCTGATTCAAGAAACTGTCTCGAGAAAGCGCTTACTCCACAGTTTTAAAGAAAATTTTACAGGTTATAATATACTACCATATTAAATGCTCTCACATTTTATCAGAAATTTTCATGAATGAGTAACTTCTACAACTATTTTGCATCAAAATTTAAATATTATTTAAAATCATATGAGTATAAGCAATAATTCTTTACCTAACGATTAAATCCAATTATGCATATATTTTTTGTGTAAGTTCAAAATTGGGTGCTTGCATTTGAAGAAAACTTATTTGTGCTGTTTTTCAAAAAGAATTATAAAGTTATAAGTATATAGCTATTTCATAATTTACATTATTATTTTTTTGAGATCTACAGAGCCATTCTCAGAAAACTTACTTTCGGAATCTGGAGAAAAATAACAGAAAATATCGTTCGTAGAAAGTAACCTTGGGGCCTTATGTAAGTACTATATCAAAGTCAACGAGTGGAAAATCTGGATTAGGTTTGCGATTTTTAAGATTTTTTTTTTAAATTCAAAGCCCATTGGAATGTCGTGTTGATTTCAAGAGTTAGTACAGTGGTTTGGATCTCTTTTGTGGCATAGGATGCATTTTAAGAGATCTGAAGAGAGGAATATTTGGGAGTCGTGGGTATTTACCCACGACTCCAAAATATTCATACACGTAATAACGTAATACGTAATAACGTAAATACGTGGTTAAACTGTTCTTAGTGATGGTGCTCACTAGTAGTATTGATGTCAGTCCAGTTAATGTCCTCAGTCTAGTCTGAGACTGCTTGTATGTGTTTGCCACCTCTCTGGCCATCCTGTTGGAATCAGAGTCCTGAAAAGTGGATTCGTCGTGTGCAGAAGGCTATCAACAATTTTGATATTCCTCCGTTTAATAAAGTCAGTGACTGTCGATAGTATGGACTAAGACGTCCATTTTTCGATATTCTAAGCATTTTAAAAACTAGAAAATACTTTTATGTCACGAGAGTTACGCACTAAAAATGTTTTCTTTGATTTTCCTAAGATTTTGTTTGCGTTATTACCAAGTAAGACTTGATTAAAATATATGTTTTAGTAGTCTGAACATTTCACTAGACACTAATAGACATTGGATGCCTTAAAATTTACTCTGCTTTGAGACGAACTGAATGTTGGTTGAGGGGTTAAAAAAAAAATGAAAAAGCTTCGAGAAATGTCCGGACAGCAAAGCCGACTGATTATTTGACAATGACCCTACAAAGGAACTTACATAAACCAAATAAATCAGATTAACCCCTCAACCAACATTCAGTTCGTCTCAAAGCAGAGTAAATTTTAAGGCATCCAATGTCTATTAGTGTCTAGTGAAATGTTCAGACTACTAAAACGTATATTTTAATCAAGTCTTACTTGGTAATAACGCAAACAAAATCTTAGGAAAATCAAAGAAAACATTTTTAGTGCGTAACTCTCGTGACATAAAAGTATTTTCTAGTTTTTAAAATACTTAGAATATCGAAAAATGGACGTCTTAGTCCATACTATCGACAGTCACTGACTTTATTAAACGGAGGAATATCAAAATTGTTGATAGCCTTCTGCACACGACGAATCCACTTTTCAGGACTCTGATTCCAACAGGATGGCCAAAGAGGTGGCAAACACATACAAACAGTCTCAGACTAGACTGAGGACTTTAAATGAACTGACACCAATACTACCAGTGAGCACCATCAAATAAAAAATTTAAGACTTGTAGCACTAGTATAGGCCAGAGTGACGACAGAGAGTCATCAATATTTGGTGCTTACGTTATCAATACTCGATTATTATTTCAACGTATCTTTTCTTTTACCATAAGAAGAAACAAAACTAGGCCAACAGTTAAAACGTTTTCACACAATTTGTTAACCCTTTTTTTTTTTCAAAACTATCCACACTGTAACCTCCCCATTTCTCTCACATGTGTTTTATTAATTGTCTACCGTGACAATATATATATATATATATATATATATATATATATATATATATATATATATATATATATAATTCTATTTTTTATCGTGTGCAATAGGAGTTCATTAAGACGGAAAAAAAAAATTTAAGACTTGTAGCACTAGTATAGGCCAGAGTGACGACAGAGAGTCATCAATATTTGGTGCTTACGTCATCAATACTCGATTATTATTTCAACGTATCTTTTATTTTACCATAAGAAGACAGAACAAGAAATAAATCTTTCTATAATAAAGAATAATAAAAGGGATTTGCTTTTCTAATAAAGACAATTTAGAAATATTATAAATTTTTCTAATATTTTAGTATTGTAATATTTATTAATTTAGATGGATATTATATATTTATCTTAACTGTGCTTTTTGAGGAGAGAAATTAGTAGATTTAATAATGATTTTTCTCGATTGTGGGATAAATAATATAATATTTGAATCGTCAATATTTTCAGCTCCCTATTGAAGACTAATTAACAAACCCACGATAACAAAAATATCTAAATAGCAAAGTATTCCTTGTTAATTAGTAGAGCATTGAGGGCTTGAGAGAGATCTGACATAGACGATGTTCTAAATCCAACCCTAAGCTGCCTTTGATGTCTTGATTTACGGGTTACTCAATGCTATGA
Organism: Rhaphigaster nebulosa; assembly: GCA_948150685.1. Lineage (NCBI taxonomy): Eukaryota > Metazoa > Arthropoda > Insecta > Hemiptera > Pentatomidae > Rhaphigaster > Rhaphigaster nebulosa. The sequence goes on along the minus strand of OX411306.1, from coordinate 77,422,202 downwards.
ATTTCACAAGGATTCATTATTCTGACGGAAAATTCGGTATCAAATTCCCATAATTATATGTAAGGCTACCAGTAACTAAGCATAAGCTTTTGAACTAAAATAAATATTATATATATATATATATATATATATATATATATATATATATATATATATATATATATATATATATATATATATATATAATATATATAATAAAATAGATAGATTCAAATAATGGATTATTTATTTAATTAATGCATCATGATTATGAATTCTGAGGAGTATGTATATGCAATTATCTTTTGATCCAGTTACATTTTTAAATAAAGAATCCAGAATTTATGTATTGAATTATTTCATGTAGATCTCAATGAAGATAATTGATGTTCGAATCCTTCTTGAAGTGTTGTCCAAGAATTTTCAATGTTTTGAATTAAGATGCTTTTCTAATATTTCGTAACTTCATGATACACAAATACCGTAAGCTGTTTATTTGTCTCTTTATACGATTCTGTTAGCTTTCAGCAAGAACCCCTTTTTGGCAGAGGCTTAGGTATTTTTGGCACAAAATTCAGGTGGTTGTACCTTAGAATATTTTCAGGAATTTAAATAATAAATTGCTACATTCGAGAGAGTGGTAGCGAGCCAACGCACATAATTTAAAATTTACTTTTTATATATATATATATATATATATATATATATATATATATATATATATATATATATATATTATATAAAGCGGGATGTAAGAAATATATTATTCATGGTAAAATAAATGTACTGGTTGTGAACACTGGTCCAGTAGTGGCCACTTGGGCAAATAAATTGTAAAAATAAGGCAGCGAGGCTTTGATTCGGCTTAAAAATTGGAGTAAGTGTAACTGATACTTCTAGTAGTGCTTTAAACATTTTTATAAATATAAGTTTATTTGTTCTGACGTTACATTCTTTATCTATATTCTTCATTTATGAGATCCTAAGCATTGTAAAATAATAACACGTCACATTAATGTGTTTCAAGTAATAAAAAATTAGATTAATCAAAGAAAAAGTATGTTAAAGTTTGTTCACAACTAATCCAACGAGGTGATTTCCATGTGTCCATTACTGATGCAAATTTGATGTTTAGGAAAAGCAAGACAAAATATATGAATTCAAAGAAGAATAGCTAGAGGGAAGGAAGAAGAGCTATTCAAAAAAGTATAGCTAGCTTATTATGAACTGGATACGTTTTAAATCTCAAAAGTACTTGTAGAAACCATTGGCTAAAAAAAAAATCTGGTGCGATGCCCGCATCACACAACTTTCTTTTGACACCCTATGATAATAAGCTTTTTAACATAATTTTAAAGAGTTCATATAAACACTACTTTAAATAAAATAAACTTGAAATATGCAATTCTTCTCTCACAAAATGACAATAAAATAGTTTTAGTTTGTCAAGCTGAAAATAGATTTTAAAAATTTCGGTTTAGTTTCCATGGAAACATTCCGATCCATTAAATAATATAAAAGTATAAATTATTAAGTTAATTTATACTTTTATATTATTACATTACATTATTACAGAGCATATTGTAACAACAGGCGGTTTGGTAAGAGGAGGTTTGGTCGCATTTGTTTCCTTTCGGAGGCGTTCGGCTTTTCATTTAGGGTATTGTATTCCTTATAATAAATGCTGTATCTTTGCTAATACCAGTCCGATTTCGATGACTCCTGTTTTTGTTTTATGGAGAATTTAATAACATTTCATTTAATTTCATACATAATTTACCATTAAATACATACTTTTTGAGTTATGCACAAAACACATTTTCTCTTGATTAGAACTTTTTTCCATACACTTTCTCAGTGATGTACTGAATATATGAAAAGTAAAAGGATTTTAATAAGAAAAGGTGAGGCAAGTTTCATAAAAATCTTTCGAGCCGTCGAAAATCGATGATGTGAAATGGCGGTTCCGGTTAGTCGATTTTGACGGAAAAGTTTCTGTCATAACACAGCATATACCTACCTACCTTACTTACGTAATTTCAGTTTCGTTGAACGTTTCGTTCTTGAGCTCGACTCTTCATAGATACACAGGTTCTCTGCTCCATAGAGAGGTCTGGTAGTAGTAAAACAGACTTGAATAAGCGGATCTTTACATCTTGTCCCCACCCCTCTTTTTCTGATAACAGAATTACAGCTCTGGTATTAAATAAAATTTGCCTTGGAGATTCTGCTCGAGATTTCCGAATCCACTTTACCAGGTCTCCATCACCACAGTCAATCTGGACATCCTCTTGAGTTCAACTGACTTGAAGGACTGCCTAATGCTAGAACTCTGTCTTAATGTTATTTGAGAGAACATAAAGTAAAAACATAAATAGAAAACAAAAAAATACTTAAATATATAGGATAAAACATCGGCTCGTAATCAAAACTTGACTATACTGCTCTGTTTTTAAAGTCACTTAGACTGATTATCCAGCAAATCAAAAATCATGATTTAATCCCTTCAGTCATCACAAATTATTAATTCATCATCTCTGATTTAACTTTACATCACCTCTTTTGGTTTATTATTATCAATAATGAGCCTTAGTGGTCAACCAAGAAAACCCATAACCTTGTTTTTCTTTACACTATTGAGCCAAAGCGGCTAAAACGATTTTGATCAAACTCAAAGTCTTATACTTAAAGCCCTTTAACTATCCATAAATAAAGTATTTCCCCGAGAAATAGCAGGAAAAAAAGATATGACGAAAAAAAAAATTATTTGCGCATAGTTCGAAAAGCATGCATTTTATGCTGAATTTTGAACATAATCATTTTATAAGTAAAGATACACACTTCAATCATCTTCGTTTATTATTTTCAATAATGAAATATTGTAATCTTAAAAAAAAAAAAAAAATTGAGTTCCCGATCAAAATGTAATGTTTTACGTCTAATGCGATTTTACATCGGTGAAAATATCAGATCCGACGCTTCGCAAAGGCGCTAATCCAAAAATAAAAACATATTTTTTATGTTAAAATAGGATTATCTCAATTAATACTTAACCTAGGGCTCTGTACAGGAGTCAATTTGATAGCTAATTTTATTGGCTACAACATTTATTCCAGAGGTATTTTCGGTAAAAGGCCTTCTTTCGGAGGAGAATGAAAATTTGTCTAAAAATCTGTGTTTTTGTGATTAGTGCCTTACCAATGCGCCGAATCAATATATTCACCGGTATAACTTGTCATTAGTATTTGATTTCCTATAAGAATCCGTTATAAAATAAATATTTCGTTGAAAATTCCAGAATTATCTGCGCAGGAAAAGTACAGGAAAAAGTTAAGGGGTTGAACATGAGCTCAAAAGAAACTTCAAGGGAGGTAGTTTACTCCGAAAGATGTCGATTTGCGGTGGTGTCAATCCAGTCTTGAACACCCTTTATATTAAGAAATTCTCAATTCTATTACCATAAAATTTATCTTTAAAACATTTTTCTTGAAAATGGAAATCCAAAAAATCGAATAAAAACAAACTCCTTCCGTCCTCCATATGCCGCACACTAGTCCAGAAGGTAGGAAGCATGGCCAAAAGTCTTGACTGTTTCGGAAACATATAAAAGTGGCTTTAAAACAAAACTAAAAAGATAAACTAACTTACAGAGCTATAATAAGTTGTAGTTTAACGAAAAAATGGGTAAAAATAAAAAGAAATATTTAATACCATAATATTTAATATCTAAGGATCAGATAAAATAAGTAAATAATGGAATACGTCTTCCATAGTTTCCGCTCTGAAAATTATTCTAGAGTAACGTTATATGCATTTTTTTTTAATCCTCATGGCGAATTAGCTTCAAGCTCTCATTTGATTATTATCATTAATTATGCTTGCTTTCACATTTTTCCCTTCTTTACGTAAATTAATTTGCATAACAAAGTTCCAAAATAGAAGCTGATTCACGGACTGAACTGTTCTTTCTTCTTTTTGAAAGTTTAGTAAATTTAGACCACAACAGACAAAACATCACACAGTTAGCATCACAAAAATCAACATTGGATCTTTCAAAAAAGATGTACCTCTAGCCGCGCTGTTAGTCGAACATTGTATGTATTATTTTGCATAGAAATTTTCCGTTTTGTCCTAGAAACTTTTTTGAAAATCGAGATGCTTATTGTCATCGACATTTTATGTTGCAGTCAAAAGAGAATAATGATTTGAATTCACTAGGAATAACAATATCATTTTAACTTTCCTATCAAAAAATTGATATAAACTTCCTTTTTACCATTGAAATTCGAAATATTTCCAATTTTTATAAAAATTCAGAAGTAATCTACAGTTCCATAATTTGATTTTAAGAAATATATTTGAGATTTTGTTTGAAAAAAAAAAAATTAAAAAAGAAAAAATTGCAAATTGTTGCAGCTAATTTTTTGGTCTGTAAAGTAAGGACTCTTGAAAGTATAATTGAATGCAAGATTGTACATGAATCAAAAGTAATCAATAGCATCTACTTAATTGTTAAATGAATAATAAAAATAACTTACCATTAGCCGTAGAGTCCATGCATATTTAAATAAAATAAATATTGGCGCAATTGAACCACAGTTATTCACGACTTCAACAAAAGGATAAACGTATCTAAACCTGTATATTTCAAAAATATTAAGTTTGAATGGCTCTTTCTGACACGTTTACTAGTATTAGTTTGATCCCTTCTCGACTTAAATAAGTAAATTATATTATGTTTACACAACTGTTCATTATTATTTCTTATTATGTATTCCTACTATATGTTCCTATTAACTAGCAATGTATTGCAAGGAATTGAGCTTTGAAAATATGAAATTACGTTTTCGACTTTTGACGATGTTTTTCTATATTTTGGACCATCCGCGGTTTTTCTCCGAGACTACTCAGATAAAAAACTTTTAAACTTTTTTTATACATTTTGTATATGTTCCTACGGAAACTAATTCACCTATGTTTTAGAGGATTATTTGGATGTTAATTTAATTGCATACAAACTTTTATACAAGCTAAACGTATAAAAAAAAAAAAATATATTATTCGGACAAATATGAGCGAATATATAGCAAATTTTTGTACTGGACTTTTTAGCGTTACAAGAAAGGAAGAAGTGGGGCACTAGTAACTCCTAGTAATCTAGCGGGACACTAGTAATCTAGATATTTTTATAGTCAGACGAGATAAATATATAACTCGTTTAAAGTTTTTCGCATTCTTATCAACTTTTAATGTACCAAGTATTTTTGTGTGAAATTTATTCTTTGCTATATTTTATCTACAATTTACATTACCAATACCTTAATGGACTTACTGGCGTAAATCATAAAAATAATCAAGAAAAAGGATAGGGAAGAATGGGGTAATGGTGCCACATTAAGGAATAGTTTAGTTGGTGGCTTCAATATGATCTGAAACTTTGCTGCTAGTACTTGAATCTCTTAATAATTTATATATTCGTAAATATATATATATATATATATATATATATATATATATATATATATATATATATATATATATATATATATATATATATATTCAATAGTAAATTAAATAGTAATATACAATAGTAAATCCTGCTTTTATAAAATATATAAAATAAGAAAAATCAAAACTATTAATTCGAATTTTCAACGGAAATAAACGTTTAAGGTCCCGTGTGTCCAATAACCAAGTCTTGCAAAATGGTCTGTGTATTTGTGTGTCTGTGAATCTGTGTGAATATGAACAGCCTAGCTCAAAAACGAAAAGTTCTACGATAGCGAAATTAGGCATTTAAGGTAGGCACATGCTTGTGGTTACAGCAACCTTTTCGTCAAAATCGACAAACAGGAAGTGCCATTTTATATAATCACTTTATTTTACAGTTTTTTACAATTTTCTTGAAACGGCTCAAACGATTTTGATAAAACTGGCCTAATGTCTTCTCCTTAAAGCCGTTTAACTTTTCATGTTTGTAATATATCAACGAGAAAATGCAGGGGTAAAAGTTTTAGCGAAAAGAAAATTTTATTGCGCAGAATTCAAAAAGTAAGTATTTTATGTTAAATCATGTAGAAAATTGCATGAAAGGTGATTAAATTCTCCAAAATACAAACAGGAATCATCGAAATCGGACCGGAATTAGCAAAGATACAACGTATCATATGAGGACTTGGATGGATAACCGAGCGCGTACGAAAGGAGACGGATGCGACCGAACTTTCTCCCACTAATCCGCCAATCTGTTGTCAAGAATACGCTCTATAATAATGTAATGTAAGAATACAAAAGTAGAAATTAACTTAATAATTTCTACTCGTATATTATTAAATGGAAATAAAACCAAAACTTTAAAAATAAATTTCGACTTGACAAGCTTAAAATATGTAGGTAATCTACAGAATAGTTGTACTAAAATTGTTTAAAAACTGTTTTATTGCACTTATGTGGGAGAAGATGTGAAGAAGTGAATACTGCTGACTTTATTTAAAGTATTTTTTATGTAAACTCTTAAAAATTATATTAAAAATACGATAAGGGAAAGTAGTGTGATGCGCGGACCGCACCAGATTTTTTACTTTCCCTTACCTATATACGAAGTATATAGTGCAATACATGTTTTAGTATGTAAGTATTTTAGTAAAATACACGGAAATATATGCTTTTAGATCCCCTGAATCCAAATAACTAAGTTTCGCAAAATGGTATGTGTGTCTGTTTTTATGTGAACAGCCTAGCTCAAAAACGAAAAGTTGTACGATACTGAAATTAAGTATTTAAGTAAGGCTGTTACCGCAACTTTTTCGTCAAAATCGAATAACCGGAAATGCCACTTTATATAAGGCGACGCCCCGGAATGTTTTTTGATAATTTACAATATCTTCAGAATCCAATATTTTATAGCATAAAACCTCCACCTGCCCCAAAACGATGTAGCATCCATTGGATAGGATAGATTTAAGTTAGAAATAAGCTATTCTATAAATAAATAAATTCTATATTATAAATAAATTTTACAGTCAAAAGTGAGCCCCGCTATGGTATCTCACCGAAATACCTAAAAATGCATCCAGGATACAGTAAAAAGATAAGAAATGGATGAAAATGAAAGAAGCAAGCAAAATGTGGATTGGAGAAAAACAACTGCAACGGAATAATGGTTTCACTTTATCAAAATATTATAATTATTCAACTTAATATTGATACTAGAAACTATTATAATTTCACAAATTACAGATGAATATTCGTCTCATATAGCTAAGCTGAGAGACGAATGAAATTGGACTATTAACAATTGAAAAAGTTAATGTAGTGATCTTACTTAAACGAAATATAGGAGTATCTTTTTCTTTTTGAAGAAACAACAGACAGGTGTAGGATTCTGGAGATAATACTGTAAGCGAGAAGACAGATCTTGTTTAAGAAAATCCATCTGCATTTCCCACACAGGTTGCCAATCAAAGTTGGCTTCGCTCCATCTGCCTCCTCTTTTCCTGGAGGGTATCTAATAGCTACGTATTCTTCCATCTGTTCGAGCAGAGGCTAGTGAATTAAGCTTCATATTTTGCTTCTTAAAAGTATGTCAGACAATTATTAACTCTTAAAATGACCCTACCCGACTCATAGATTTCTTGGAAACACTTTATTATGTGGTTGTATAGAGCAGACAAAAATTATACGAACACAAGCTGTTGAAATGTATGTTAATTTATCATGGATGGGACACCCTTAATCACTGTTCAATTGGAATAAACTGGAACCCAAAAAAAATGGAACACTTTTTAAACTCAACATTTTTTTTTAGATTATTTTACGTTTCAAAACATTTTTATAATAAAAAAATGTTTGATGGTAAAACTGAGATGGGTTTGCTGATTTTTAGACTTCAATGCACTGCATAATTTCATCATTTGGGTTTCATGGATGTCATTGGATAACCCTGCTCTTTCCAACAGTACACGACTACGGTTTTCAACGACTATCCTACGTTGCATTCAGTTATAGTAAGAATTGTCTTCAAACTTCAAACTCCTGTTTTCAAACAGACAGTCTACAGATAGTGAAGAGTGCTGAGGATCAAATCTTTAACGAACGTCGCAGCTTCACCTTGTCAAAAGTTGTACAACATGGAAGTTATAAAAGTAGGAAAAAAAAAGTTAAAAGTGTCATGTAAACAGTTTGCGTGGATCACATGACACTTTATTGACTGGTGATGGGTTTTGACAGTCGTTAGTGGTATCAGTGACAAGTTGTTCCTGCTCCTCAATGGTAACTTCAAATTCGAAAATTTACCGGTATATCAAAGAAATAAATATTAAATATATATTTTAGATGCAAATAATGGTGATGATTTTCATAAATTACAGTTCTCAAAATAACACACACACTGGACTACAAAAAAAAAACGGCTCAAGTAGATCTTTCTGTTTTGAAACTCAATAATGAGGATAATGAGTGCATTAAAATAAAAATTTGTTGTTATTACATGAAATGAATAATATTTCTTCAACTACACAGAAATGTCCTCTAAAAGATTTGCGATATGGATCTGTTAGACTTGAAGACAGTTAACTGTTTTAATTCATGAAAAAACATCTCTGCATTATTGTTCTTGTTTCCTAAGTTTTTCGACTTTTATTGTGTTTTTGTTTTGTTTAAGATTTTCTAACCTCAAGTCATGGTCTTTAATTCGAAAATGGTGCCAAGAATTTTAGCTGTTGTCGAAGATGAAAGAAGCGAGCGTTGTGCAATTAGTGTTTGCGTATTCCTTGAACAACTGTACGAAGGTCCATCCAAAGCAGTGGCGTACGCAGAGGATATATCTCTCCCCCATGAGCGAAAAAAAAATATTTGAGAGAAAAAAAAAAATGTTTATTTTATATGTAATATTTTTGTTAATTTTTAACAATAATTTTTGTTCCAATTTTCATACTTATCCTTAAAATATCTTCCCAATTTGGCGATTATAGATATCTAGGTGATATTGAAAATCTATATTAAAAATATTCGATTTTTTTTTTCTTTTTTCACCTATCATTCCTAAAGGGTGCATTCTACCGAAAAGTTGTGGTATATTAAATTAAAGAGCATCATAATTTGCGTGTAATATTTATCAAGGCAATAAAGGTAGATTTATTTCCGGAAAAATCTGAAAAATGATATACTATACGCAATACTTTCTCAAATTTATATATAAAAATATTGAATATTAGCAGATTTGTAGTATTATCCTTGCATACGCTATGGTATAAAACTACAAAACATATCGAATAGAGAATAAAATAATATTATTGTTAACAAAATTTATTTTAAATATGAATTTTTTATTGGAAAAATTTATTTTTCAATTTTAATCAGATTTTGGTTGTTATACGACAATTATGGTGTAAAAAGTGAAAAAAATAAGATTCGATTGAAACAAGAAGTAAAAAAAAAAAAATAATGAAACTAACCAACATTGGCAGTTTAAAAGAGAGTTTAACAACAATTATTCAAAGAGAGAAAAATTCGAAAAAAATGTTATAGCATAATTATAATCTGAAAAGTTCCAATTTTATGTATACGGTGATATTGTTCTGAGCGATTCTAAGCTATTTTCATAAATTAAAAAAAAAAAAGAATATGAAATAAATATAATGTAAAGGTTCGAATAAAACTTTACTTACAAATTTTATCAGATTTTGGTTCTTTCGCGAGAATTATGAATGAATGAATGAAAAATGAATTTTATTATGGGACATTCAGTCCCCTTAGAGCAACAAAAGATTTATTTACCAACAGTAATTGTCTGGTTTAAAAATTTTTTATAAAATAATTAATTTATAAAATAAAAAAGAAGCATATATATTTTTGTAAAATAGAGCATAATTACATGTATTTACCAATTTGGCCAATAAAACAATATAATAACAACAAATAAACAAACATAGTGATAATTTTAATTCTTTCATACAGGGTGTCATTTTTAGATGGCCCGGCTGAATTTCTCTTGAACCGATAACGTTATAAAAAAAATAAATAAAAAATACGTATTTTATACGTGTTTGAGCTTTAATCAAACTATCTTTTAATTTATTGAAAGTTTTTTAATGTATTTTTTCTCAGCAAAATTCATTGTCTTTTTTAATCAATTCGCGTAATGGCGTGGAAATTTCTGAGTAGTTTGCAATGAATTTGGATAAATAATTTGTCAGTCCAAGAAATCTCTCTACATCTTTTTTATCTTTTAATGACTTTACCTCAGTGATGGCCGCAATTTTTGAAGGATCTGGGGAAATTCCGTTCTTATTAACAACGATTCCTAAAAATTTTATCTCTTCTTTTCCGAATTTCGACTTTTCTAAATTGAATCTTATGTTATTAGAATTAGCAATATCCAATATCTTTTGTAGCCTTCTATTATGCTCTTCAATGGAGTTAGCATAAATGACGAGATCATCCACATAAATCGCTACTCTTTAAACATCCTTGATTGCCTATTCCATACGTTCCTGAAAAGCTTCTGTTGAAACACGTAAGCCAAAAGGTAACCTTTTAAACTTGTACTTGCCAAAAGGTGCATAATCGGATTAAGGTGGATAATTCTATTTGAAATTTTAAGGTTGTACTGAATCTGAGAGACCCCGTTTATTTTTTTTTCAAAAACAGGTCTTAATTTTAAACTAGACTGAAAAATATTAAATACGTATTTTTTATTTTATTTTTATAACGTAATCGGTTCAAGAGAAATTCAGCCGGGCCATATAAAAAGGACACCCTGTATATACGGAAGATTGATAGTGAAGGAGGTGGAAAAATAGTTTATATTTGAATGAGGTTAAGGATAAGGTTCTACGGAGAAGGATAAGGGATTCCAAAACAAGGTAGCTGGAATGATAAAGAAAATGAAGGAGGCAGATCTAAGAGAACGAATATATACATTTGTGGGCTGAGATCTCGTATTTAAAGAATGGACCGAGGAATATGGAGTAAACGGATTAAGAATGTAGGAAGGCTTTTTGGTTCTAAAGGATCGGAAAAGATACACACCTAGGAGGTATGGCCGTCAGAAAACAGAGTAAAGCAAGTTGAACTCGGCATATCAACTGGAGACATGGGAACGCTTGGGGATTCCGGAAATGAATCTAATGAAGCAATTCATTAGTAGCGTCTCATGAGTATCGGACAGTTCACCAGCTGTAATCAAAGTGGGAGAAGATGCGGGAGCTGACGGGTTTTAGGGGGCATAGAATCGCGAATCTTAGGGACTGTTTGAGGATAACAATGCATTATTGGATAATTTGGGAAATGCGGTTATTCCATGACAGGTATTGATAAAAAATTACTCCCAGGTTTTTAACCAAGGGTTGGAAGTGAATAGGTAGGCGATTGAGGTGGAGTAAGGGTAGGAAGGAAGGGAATTAAGAAGAATTTGCTTGGAACCGATCAGGATGGCCTTGGCTTTTTTCTACATTCAGTCACAAAACATTGTTTACTGCCCATGCATTGATACTATCTATATCTTCTTGTAGATTTCGGATCGCCTCAAGCATATCGGTATGATGAAAGGATTAGTAAATTTGGTGGTCATCAGTATACAGATGGTATGGCGAGTGGTGAATGGAATTAGGGGAGATTGTTAATGTAAACAGAGGCCTTAACCATAAACTTTATTTTTATGGTTTAATCAAATAAAAAAATAAGGTTTAAAGTACTTTTTGATTGAAACAATAAATACAAAATTCATTAAATGAAACTAATCAACATTGAGTGGCCTACTTTAATACGAGTAATGCAATACGGGATTATTAAAGCATCGATTTAGACAACAAGTGCCAAACATGATCAATAAAGATCTGCTATTTACATTTTGTGAGAAAAAATTGAAATATTTGAAGCTTCATCATTTGCCCAATTATTTTAATTTACTGTAGGTCCCTTCTACTGAGCGCCGTGAGGACTCCGAGTTGATGCGGAACACCCTGTAGGACGGCACACCCTGGCTGGCAGTATGGCCGGAACCTTTGTATGGGACCTAAGAACTTCTGCCACACGCTACTGACGGATGATGCTGTGAACAAGCTCCTGACTCCGCGTTACCGCCGACTCTACAATGTAATGTCACGGGAAGTAATCCCGTAACGGGGAATAGAAATCCGGGACAAAAAATTATAAATCAAAATATATATAACACATTCTTATTTTAAATAAAAAGATGTTTCTATTATATTTTTAAACCTAAATCTTTTAAAGTATGTGGTTTTATTAATTGGATTGAACACATGCCTACATATTATGTTTAAAATTTGGCCAAAATTACGTAACTACATTTCAAATTACGGACGAAAGATTTCAACTTCATTCTCAGACAGCTCGACTGGAAAATTGATTTATTACATTGATTATTACATGATGCAGTTTGCCTCTCTGGATCTTTGAGGTAAAGTGCACTAGATCATTTAATATATGTGGTGTTTTAATTTATTAGGAGTTATTAACAACAACAGTGATTTAATAAAGTGGGATTAGCTATATATGTTTTGGATAAGAATATTAAAACAATTACTTTTGATAAGTGAAACTTTTATTAACAACCTGTTGTAATATTTTGTAAACTCAACTGTCATATATTTAGAAAAAAATTGACTCTATAAAAACATATGATCACTATTGATACATCAACATTCCTCTCCTCGAACACATATTAATATATTGTTAATATATACAATATATACAATAGCCTTCTATTATGCTCTTCAATGGAGTTAGCATAAATGACGAGATCATCCACATAAATCGCTACTCCTTCAACATCCTTGAATGCCTGTTCCATACGTTCCTGAAAAGTTTCTGTTGAAACACGTAAGCCAAAAGGTAACCTTTTAAACTTGTACTTGCCAAAAGGTGCATAATCGGGAACTCGCCTCATCCAACTGCACTGTCCAAAACCCACTATTGCAATCCAATGTGGTGAAAAATTTAGAACCTGCCAATTTTTGAATTATATCATCTACAGTTGGTAAAAGTTTCTGTTGCCTTACTATAAACTGATTTAAATATCTTGGATCCAAGCATATCCTTAATTGATTATTCTTTTTCTTGACTATAACAATAGAATTAGACCATTCCACAGGCATATCAATTTTTTCAATAATGTTTAAGCTCACCATTTTATCCAATTCATTTTTGAATGGTTCCTGAAATGGAATACGTCGTGGTGGGTCAACTCGAGGTCGTGCATCTTTCTTTAAGCAAATTGTATACTCTTTATCAAAGCATCCTATTCCTCGAAATAAATGTTTGTAATTATCAATGAGGTTATCATAATTTATGAGGTTATTGCTTTTAACGAGGTTATCCACTTTCACAACATTTCTATTAATTAAATTTAATTCCATACAGGACTTAAGACCCTGAATTGTAATGCATGGTACTTTAATAACAACAAAATTTAGAATTGCAGACTTTCCATTATCAAGGAAAGATCAATTTGATCGTACAGGTACCAACAGTGTCTACAACTTTGTTATCTAAAGTAGTAAGTTTGATATTAGAATCATAAATATATTTCTTATTCAAGTTTAATTCTTTGAACGTGTTTAATGATAAACAATTTACCTGGGCACCAGTATCCAACTTTGCGAGTATCTTCTTCCCATTAATTTCTAAAGTTTCTAACCAATCCTTTTGTGCAAAATTACTCTCTAAGCTTCCAATGAAAAAACGCTCACTCTCTTCTTCCACCTGTACATCATGGACCTTCTTCCGGCACGAATTGCGACACACACGAGCAAAATGATTTTTAAGACCACATTTTCTACAAGTTTGGCCTATCGCTGCACAATCATGAGAAGCATCCCAGTCTTTTACACATCTATAGCATTTCTTATATGATCTTGGCTGTAACTGTGTCTCTTTCTTCTTAATTTCATTTGGTTTCCTCATCACTTGAAGAACAGTCGATTCCTTTTCGTCATTGCTAATTTCTCGCATCTGCTTTTGCGATAACTCAGCAGCTTTGCAAATGGTAACCGCCTTTTGTAGTGTTAAGTCTCCTTCGCGAAGTAGTCGCTCTTTAACTGAAGCGTCGTTGATACCAACAACCAAAATATCCTTCACTAATTGTTCTCTCATAACCCCGAAATCACATGTTAGACTTTTGTTATTCAAGTCTGTTAAAAAATTATTAATCGATTCATTTGGAGATTGTGCTCTAGTAAAAAATTTGTACCGCTCAACAGTGATATTCTTTTTAGGAATAAAATGATCTTCAAAGCGTTTCACTACATTGCTGAATGTTTTTTCTGTATCTGATAAATTAAAGGAATTATATATTTCTATACCTTTATCACCAATAGTATGCAGTAGTAGAGCAATTTTTCTTTTATCTGAAGCACTTTCCAAATCTCCGGCTATAATAAAAAAATCAAATTTTTGATACCAATTTTTCCATGCCACTGTATTGTTATCATCCTCAATTTTCAATTGAGTAAGTCCACCGAAACCACTCTCGTTTGATTGAGACATGACTGATGTATTAAATGCACTCGTAATATCCATATTAGTTTTCACCTGACACCATGTTTTGGATAAGAATATTAAAACAATATATGCTCTGCATTAATGCGATTTTATCTGTTTTAGTGCTGGAGACCACTGTATTGGCGAAACGTTCACTAACATATATGTATTATATAATTTAATACCCGATACAATACATATATATAGGTACAAAAATTAATACAGGACGGACAGAGACCTCATAAGTAAAGCCACATAATTATTTGCACTCCAAAAATTCACAATGTAGCGGGAAATAGCGTTCAATTAAATATAAAATGCCGCACGGAACAAAAAATAAATGAATAAGCGCTAAAAGTTTCGCAAAAAAGAAATAAAAACTTTATGTCAAAAATATAACCATTAAATATATCAGTAGAAGTAAATTTTTTTTAATCTGGAAGTTGATCATTCCGTAGGATTTATCTCTGGAAGAAATTCCAATGGATAAAATGTTTTAAAAACTTTTAATGTTTTTCGACGATAAAAAAGAATTATCTGGAAACTGGAAACTCATTTTGTTTTCTCTGCATGTTTAAATATACGACTTGATGCATAGATTGAACTGTGGACAGATACGAATACCAAGAGGAAGAAGGAGCAGAGGCATGACAGATGGAGTTGCTATTATCGGCATCATTGCAGATCAAAGGCACTCAGCCCATTTCCTTTATTTTCGGCAATAATTTGTCTTCGCAGTTCCTCCTTTGCTTTGTCCTACCAATCTGGGCTAGTTGGGCAGCTATATCTTTAGAAATGAGTGATTTACATGACTCGGCTTTCACTTTATTTCGAAAATTGCTATTTCTTAAGCTATTTCATTTTTAGTATGTTCTACGTATCTCCATCCTGTCTTGTATATATATTTTTTTTTTAATTATGCATCGCAAGATAGACTAAATTGATAGATTAATGGACGAAACTTATCGCATATCCAAAATGAAATAGGCAATACTGGAAAAATGTGTTTTTGATGAAGGTCAAGTTCTACATGGCAAATCACCTATTGTGTCTATCGGTTAACCTGAATCATCTTTAAGATGAAAGTGCCGATAAAATAGCATGAATGACCATGAAATAAATGAAAAATCTTTTCACAATGTTGCTCAGCTTTATTTTATGAAAACACATGCCAGAATACAGCTTTACACAGCTATTATAAAAAAAAACAAAAAAAAAACAATAGCTTATAAACCTCTGCAATACATCACTGTCCATCTGCAGACCCTAAATAACAGTAGGGGACGAGGTTCTATTACTCACGTTCTCGGTAACTAGCAATGTCTGCCAAATTTCAAAAATTTGTCCACCAGTTAGTAAATGGGTGGTTTTCTCGAAAAGCGATGACGTCCAAATTTGAGGCCTCAATAATAAAAATAAGCCCTTCAGTTAGTTACAATGTCGGTACTAAACGCCACCGAAATGGCGATAAAAGAGTTTGTGAGAATTACTCAGAGATTAGTAATAGTTAAAAAAACATTTGTTAGCATTATCAAAACCCGCTTGGAAGAAATCAAACAACTTGCAAAAAATAAAGCGGCTTTACATTAAGATAAACATTATAAGCAGAAAAAGTATATATATATATATATATATATATATATATATATATATATATATATATATATATACACATATATCATCCTATGTTTTAATTACGGAAATTTCTGTTTTTCGGTCTGCAAAATGGATCTCGAAATCTCGCGGAAGAAACTTTTTTAAACTTTTAGAACAAGGATTTCTTCTACCTAGTCTAATCTCATTTAAAAAATATTATTTTATTTTCAATTTTATTGTCCCGTCATTCTTAATAATTACCAAGGTGTCCAGCGACATGAAAAATACTGTAAAATTCAAGGCACTTTTCTTCAATTTAATGACGTGTTCAAATCGATTGAAATTAATAATCTGAGCAGTTTTGAGCGAATACATTATATTCCTGTTGGATAAGTTCACTTAGAGATAGGTAGAGCGACCCTGTAAGGTGAGAACATAGAACGAATACCGACATGTTTGAGAAAGGACATGGAATAAGAGATGGTAAGGGGAACAAATACATCAATCTTCTTTTAAATCTTCCATACACTTGTTGTTTAGTACTGAAGGAAAAATGGAATTATTAGACTAAAAACTAAAAATTCTCGATGTCTGGATATTTTTCAAGCATAATTCCCAATTTTTTCCGACGCGAAGAAGTTCGGTCTTCGAGGAATTAAAGGCTGCTGGACACCCTACTTATTCATTTTTAGTTAACATATGAATTTTAATATTTTAATAAAAATGAAAGAACAATGCAATGGAATTTGAACGATTAAGAAAATAAAGGAAATATTTTGTTTTCTGTTTAGAACTTCTCTAATGATTATATATATACGTATATCATGTGTTATAAATGTGTTGTAATATATTTAAATCCTTATGTTATTGATATTTCCATGTGTTAAGTAATTTTCTGAATGTTGTAATTATTGATTGAACAACATATTATTATTCCATTTTTGTTCATCAACTTAACTAATTAAATTAAATAATTTCTAAACATGTCTCGGTCCTCGGGTACTATTTCTAGATATGCAAATGCATACAGTTGCACTGTGATAATGAAGAAGCAATCCATGACAATAAATATTCCAAACCATTTAAACCTCATAACACGTCCAAAATTTCCCTCGACTACCATTCGTATCGAAAATATATACATTTTGTTTGTAAATTCTATACAATATATTAAAAACATAATCTCTTTTTTACAGGTGACCAAGAAATTTTTGCTGAAGAAATTGAGGCTACCGATATCCATAGGCGTTGACTTAGGGGAAGTGATGGGGGCGACCGCCCCCCTTCTCCCATTAATAATGGAGAGGGGAGAATATCATTTCGCCTTACCTCCTCCCAATAATTTGATGTACTTAAATTTTTAAATAGTAAAATAAAATTCAATAACAAATAATCTATCAATCCAATAATGTATGTAAACTAAAACCAATTAAGAAAACAGGAAAAGTCGAATAGTTGGCTAGGCTAAGGCTTAAATTTGAAGTAGAATCGATATCTGTAAGTCTAGAGCAGCACGCCGTTCGTTACTTCGATTAAGCAGTAAATAATTTCAAGAAGAAATAGGGATAATGGGCCAGCGAGTGAGGAGTAGCCTCAACTCAATGGCTCCAGTTCACAAGTGATTTTTGCTGAGGACTTACGGGAGAGATCGCCGCTTCTAGCGATTCCAATCAATGTGAAAAGTATGCTCCTATGCCTACATCTATGTGTTCATGATTGGCTCTTTAGCTCCAACAGTGGTGTTTTGATGTCAACTAGAATATCACGGAATAGATGAATAGATAAATTAAAGACCATAACGGAGGTGTTATGAAGCGTGTTTCCGAGTTACTCACTTTGGAGATTAATGGAAGTCTTAATAAAAGCATTGCCAAAAGGATAATCAGTTGAAACTGGAAAGGATAATTGGAGCTGCTTGTACAAATTTTAACTAAATGACAAACAAGTTATAAGTACGATGGAAAAAGTAAACAAATCCTTTGCTTACTTGCATTGAATTAAGGAGAGGGCAGACACAATATTACTTCGGTCCTTTTGAACGGAGACCAATGCAGCTTTCAAAGATGGACTAAACATATAAATGCTTCACAGAACTTTATTCATTTGTGGATCGAATTAATATTTGGAATTAGATAACTGAATACATTACCTATAAGTTTGACTTTTTAATTTACTTTTTTTTTATTTATCAATAAATTGATAAATTTATCAATTTATCAATTGCTATTATATCATTTTATATTATATTTATATTATATCATTTGTGTTAATTATGTTAGAAGCTTAAAATACCTTATGTGT
Organism: Rhaphigaster nebulosa; assembly: GCA_948150685.1. Classification (NCBI taxonomy): domain Eukaryota; kingdom Metazoa; phylum Arthropoda; class Insecta; order Hemiptera; family Pentatomidae; genus Rhaphigaster; species Rhaphigaster nebulosa. The sequence goes on along the minus strand of OX411306.1, from coordinate 77,403,824 downwards.
TCTTTATCATTATTGATTTATATTTTTTTCTCTCTGTTTATTTTTGTTAATTTACTTTTCTTATAAATGTTATTATTTCTTATAACTTTGCTTATTATAAATAATTATTCTTCATTTTACGAATTAAATATGTGTATAGTATTTTATTTTGATTTAGATATTTTAATAGTTTATATAAAATTGTTATAGTAAAATTCATAAATGGGTAAGATTCATACCTTATTTTGCATACTATGTCAAACTCTCAAACGGTAAATAAGAAAACAGAAATTACATACTTCAAGTTAAATATGATAATGAAAACAAAAAAAATATAAATTCAAAATTATAATTACTGTTACTCTAATGTGTTACTGTTAATATGGAGAAAAAAATTATATGTTAAAAAAAGGAAAACAAATTCCTCAGAATAGTTTTTTCCCGTTCCTTTTAACAGTGTGGCTAAATTTTCATCTGAAAAATTCGCAATGAAACAAGTGCAAATGATACCACGTAATGGTCTCAACCAGAACTGGCTAAAAACAGAATTTTGTCTATCCAAAAGTACTTCGACAAACCGAATTAAATCCCTAACACTTACTTTCTTCCACTGCCATTACAACGAATGCCCGAGTACTCTATCTAAATATATAGTATATACTTTTATTGAATAGGGCCAGGCTCGGGGTATTGCTTCAAATGACAATGCATGTCCAAACAAAACGAAATATTTCATTTTGCCAAGACAGTAGTGTGATCTATTTGGTTTCATTTGTGCATTGAATGCCGCGAATGCGATAGCAAAAAAAAATAAATTGTATTAAGTAGCAAAATCCACATTAATGTGTTCGAGGCAAGATCCTTCTTTTGCCGAAGGCACCCTAAGCGTGGTTTTGTTGGTCTGCTGATTACAGCGGTGTCATCAAGGGACAGATCGCCGTGTCTTTCTTCCGACAAGTGTTCACTCTGCAGCAGGTAGTTGTATAGAAGAGGATCAGACTACCGAGTCCGAGCCCCTTCCCTCAAAGTTGGTTAAGATGATAGTCCTTGCCACCTTCCAGGCCTGGGAGGAGAGGCGATGTCCCGGAACTGACGATTGGGGCATGCTTTCAGGCCATTAAAGAATTTGATGTGACATCGTCTTACAAACTCGAGTACATAGAGGAGCTTGAGCTCTTCATTTATAGTGCTGTTCCGTGCTCTTTAAAGTGTGGTACATCGGACGGTCCGCCGGCATACGGAATTCTGATAAATCTGCAGTTTGAGAAGTGTACTGCTGTAGAGGTAGCGGATGAGTGGTGCACCATGGAGCAGCGTAGGTCGAATGATCGACTTATAGATTTGTAGTTTCAGCCGGAGGGTAAGCAGAGGTAGAGGCGGAGTGATTTCTGCCGAGCCAACTTTAGTGTTTCCCTTGAATGGCTTGAGAAAGTAAGGTGCCTACTTGGGTAACAGGGGGTAAAGGACGGAGGTCGATACGGGCTGGTCCTACAGCCTATAGACGATAGCCATTTGGATTCACTTTGATGTCGTTTTTATGGGGTGCATCGATGATGGTGGAGTAGGCTTCCTGCACAACGGTGGGGGCATATCTAGAATTTACGCTGAAGGTTTAGACAGCCGAGTAGACAGCTACCACAGCTTCTGGTTGTTGAAGTGAGACTACTGGCGCAGTAAAGATGACGAAGATGATTTGTTACAAAACTAACCTTGTGGTTATCCTCAAGTAGTATCATCTGGAGCTGATGATACTATGACCGAGAGGTACGCTCAAAAATTTCCTAATGTGCGAGATTAGACTGGTGAAGGGGTACTTCTCAGCAAAGTAGCCCTTCTTCCAAGGTTTGAGAAGGGTACAATGATCGCTCGCTTCCAGGTCGATGGGAATTAGGACATCCGAAGACAAGATGTTTAGGAGGAAAACATTTTCTGTCCGGAGAAGCACCTTCAGCATCACCTATGGGATCGGTAGCAAAAGTGGGCACTCACACTAAATATATTATCTCATTAAATTGAAGATTACGCGGACGAAGTCACAGGCAACAACTAGAATCTAATGACATATAAAAATGATAATTAATATAATTTAAAAAATATAATCATAAGCTCAAATAAATTATTAATATTACTTTGATGGATTACTGTTATTATTGAGAAGAAAAAAAAAAAGACAATCTAAAAAATAATACTCCTAAGCCTCAGAACTGATTCCATCCCGCTCAGTGCCAACATTTTTAGCTGAAAATTTCGCAATGAAACAAATTCATCTGGCACCACCCAATGACCTCAACCATCACTGGCTAAAGGATTTTCCAACTGGGAGTAGGATATTTTAAATTTGATTAAAATATTGAGCGATTCAGTTCCGAGAAGCAAAATTCACGAGATACCTAATAAGCAACGTTCATATAAATTATTACATGATTATTTTTATCTTTGTATACTTATTCTTTTAATATATTAAACTAATTAAAACAGCGATATTTTAAAATAATCTTCGAAACATACAATTTGAACGTGACTCCTTTATCATGGTTTATTGAGACGAGTCTAAATGAAGATCGAGAAAAATGAATAGTGATTTTGAAGCTTTTGAAGAGAAAGATTCCGATCAAAACATTAATAAGGTCTAAGTAAATAAATAAATAATTCTAGGCTCACATTAAAGGACATTGTAGGTTACATAGTGTTGATCATTGACTACCTACTGTATGGAAGCTTTTGGATTGAGCATTGGATATATTTAATATTTGAACATTTAAATGTCCAATTCTGACAAGAATTGTGATGGAATGTAAAAATGCAGCAAACCAATACTTTTTCCATTCACAAGCTAAGAAAATTTGTTGAACTACATGCATTTTATGTTCATCAGTGGAATGCGTTTTTAGCCTGCACTAATGTAATAAAAAAAATATTGATCCATAGTCGGGTAGAATTCGTTAAAGCAAAATTCTGATGAATATTTCTGAAAATACAGTGTGATTACAGTTCATAAGATGTTCTGTTGTTAGGATTATTTTATTTTAGAAACAGGAGAAGGTTCATTGTGAGTAATTATTGTATTGTAAAGAGTGATTTTAGATTTTTACAAAGGAAATGAATGATTGAGGAAGGAGTAATTGAAATATCTCTGGAGTTAAAAGGTCATATTCAAAGAGGTATGTCATATTCAAGTAGTTGAATAAGGTATTGCCTCTTCTTTCTCATCCTCTTCTAGTTATTATTGGCGTAGAGGGGACTCGAACCAACGTCATCAGTCTTGTCCGTTGTCATAATACATTTGGATGAGGTGTTGTAATTAAAAATAAGTATAGAATAAGAATAGAATTGAAATCCAAAATGAAATTTATCTTATTCAGGGAATTGATGAATTGATCGTAAAGCAGTCTCATTACGTATTACTACTCGGAACTAAATCGTTCTTAATTTTAAACAGGTTTTATCAATTTTAAAATATCCCGCTGCCAGTTAGTAAATCCTTTTAGGCAGTGATGGTTGAGGCAATTATTTGGTGTCACGTGCATTTGTTTCATCGTGATATTTTCAGCTGACAATTTTGGCACACTTGTAAAAGAAGCGGGAAGGAATTAGTTCTGAAGCAGGAGTTTTTTTTTTAGATTGCCTTTTTTTTCTTCTTCTCCTCAATAATAAAAGTAATATTAATTATAAAGTAATATTAATATTAATAATTTACCTCTCTATTAAAGTAATATTAATTATTTCTTTCGAGGTTAATATTAATTTTTTCAAATATATTGGGTTGCTACTTGACACAGCGTACTAATGATCTAATATATATATAATATAATAGATCATTAGTACGCTTCTAATACTAGTACGCATCAGTACGCTAATAGATCATTGATATAATATATATATATATATATATACATTTTTCATTTTATTTCTATTGTGACTATTTATCTTAACTTTATTATATTACATCTGCTCTTATTATTTATTTTATTTCAATCTTTCTGCTGTACTCTCTTTTCTTTCCCATTAATCAATAGAGAACCTTTATAGAATCTGAAAATTAAAGAACTCATCAATGTTAAAAATTTTTGGGGGCACACATACAGACTAAAACAGGTACGGGAAAAATATATATTAATAAAAATATAGTGTTAAATAAAAAACAAATAAAATAAAATAATCATCAACTCCGATAATTACCATACAGGTGAATAATCTTCAGAGAGTCCTGAATAATATTCTCAGCTAACACTGCAACATCTTTAAATTTAACACCTAGGTCTTCTAAAAACCTCCTAGTTCAGTTTGGGATTGTTCAGCGAGACCCAAACTAGATGCCTTCCACGGTGTACTCTCTCTCTCCGAAGATCTCGCAGAATTTCTCTTTCAGGAAAGGGATGCACTTTTCGTATTTATTTTTTTGATGAAGGTCGTTATTTTCTAAGCGCACTGTTGGATCTACTACCAATACTGTCCTTCCGGTCTTGAAAAATGCGACTATATCGGCATATCTCGCGAATCCGTCCGGGTCAAAAAATTGACCTCTTCGAAGTAGGTGAAGCCCTTTTCCATAAGCAGCCTTATCAACTCATGCTTGACACTATGGCACCGGCGTGTTATAAAAAGGGAGTTGGAGCATTTTTCCAGCACATGGGCTGGTGTTTCAGACTCTTGGCCACATTTGGAACAGAAGTATCCAGAAGTATAAAACTTCTCTCTGCTGTCCACCAACTCCTGGGATTCCACGAAGGGGTGCATAGTTAACATTTATTTTCAAGACTCCTGCTGATATTTATATCAATGTCCTCTGATACAGCAGAGCATATCATTGTAAGGGGCATGGTCTGGAGAGAATAGGTAAAACCCGGGAAAAAATATTGGTTGACAACATTGATCTTTTGCCCCGGTTTGAGCAACCAAGAGCTCGTCAATTTATTGAGGTTTCTATTCATTTTTGTCACCGCATCTTAATTAAATACCAGCTATCCCGAGAATGTACATTCTAAATATTTCCTAAATGCTTTAAATACTAAATACTACCTAAAATATCCTTTGAGTACAGTTAATAATTCTCTCTGCAGCACCCTTGTCGCGCGCTGAGACATCCAGGTCGTCCGCGAACCCTTTGAGGAACACTCATCCTTGGTGAGTGGTATAACATCACTACTTATGTTATACATATTATACATTATACATATTATACAATATCAATAATTATTTTTATATATTATTAAATAATAGCTGGGGTAGTCTTCAATTTAATGAGATAATATATTTAGTATGAGTACGATTACTAACGCATTCGCTGACATATTCAATGCACTAATGAAACCAAATAGATCATGCAATTGTCTTGGCGACTTAAAATATTTCCCTTCATTTAAATATTCACGTCAATTATTGTCAATTGAAGCAATGCCACGATTTAATAAAAGTATATATGTTCAGTATAAGGACCCGTTATTAATTTTAATGTCACTGAATGGAAGAAATTGTTAGTGATTTAATTGGTTATCGCATATAGAGAATATGGTGAGTACACGAATCAATCAAAAAGTTTTCCGACGCGTGAGCTGGCTACATTTTTCTGTCCATGTGAGAAGCCTGGACTTTGGAAATTCAATTCACAAACTTGTAGCGATACATCCTGTAGTTTGTTGATGGTCATTGCAAATGGGATTGGCACAGGAAACTGTAAACGTTTGATTCCGAATGACATATCTGTCAGAATAATTGTGATGCGTGACAGCAGTACATCTCAAAAGCAATTTATATAACGATGGCAGAAAAAATATTTCCTTCCCCATCCCCTCAGAAAAAAATAACCACCATTATCCTCACCTCTTTATCCTTACGATAATAAATACTAATAGTAATAAAATTAATAAAGCATTTTAATGTTATCATAATAAAATTAAATTAGTAATTTATCTTAATTATTAATTTTTCCAAATTTTTTATCCCTTTATGTTCTGCAATCCTAACAGACTCTGCGCCCCGATGTATCACATCTGTCGCAGTGGTGTTACTTACGCCACTATATTCAAGACCCTATGGTTGTAGTTCATGAATCAGTTTTAGACGTATGAATGCAATATCGTAATTAATGATTCCCTAGAAGAAACAGGAATGTCACACGTAATATATTTCGAGAAAATCAAGATTTAAAGTTTGGAGCTCCTATTACTTCACGGAAAAACAATTAACTCTACCCCTGTCTTCCGTGGATACTACAATTATCCTCAGCAAAGGTTTCTCGGAGCCCAAAGGACAAGTGGGCCTCTACCGGAAAGATCACCGGAATGGAAGCGTTCCTGTTCTAGAATGTTGAAGAATAGCAGATGGAAAGTGGACAACAAATTACAAGAAAATGGTATTAACATCAGTGATATATTATTGGTACCGAATATTGCATAGGCAGAAGGGAAGATGGGAATGGAAATATTTAAAGTAAATAATAAAAAATTATAAATTAAATCAGATAATAAACAAATAGACAACTCGATTCCATTTTTATAATATTGTCATTGTGTGTGTTTTTAAATCATTTTTGAGTAAAGAACAGATACTCTTTCAATCTTTTTGTTTATAAAATACAGTTAAACTAAATCATTGACCACATTTTTTTAATGATTAGATGCTAATGCTATATCTTTAAAATAACGCTATGAATATATTATTTACGTTGAATATCTGGACATAAAAAATATAAAAACAAAAACGTATACAATTTCTTGAGTAACATACGTTTCGTACTTCCAAAATTAAAGAGTAACAACTCAAAATTTGTTTTTTCTAAAAAGAAATTTTAATGGTTGAACTCATATCAATCCTTCTGAATAGAACTTAGACTGTGCCTAATGTTCGTTCCTACAAAAAATCATTTTTTGAATTGTAATTCTTTCCTTCTGGATGAACGATGTATAATAAATGTACGTTATATATAACCACAAACAACTGAGACCCTACTTATAGTTGAGTCGCCAAAATTTTAGTACACCTATTTAATTTTAAATTAATAAAGAAGAATTTTAGGTAGAATCTGATAGCTTCAAGTCCATTTAAAAATACTATCAATCACAATCAGTTTTTACCTAAACCGTTCAAAATTATCTGCACACATTGAATTTCTCTGATGCAGTAGAATTAATCTATTTAGAAGTTTTATCTTTTACTATAAATACTGTGATGATATATCGCAAGAGATGCCAGAGGAATTTTCAGTTCCGTAAATAGTATCTCGCCGGTTTAATTTTCGTTTGTTATTATTGGAGTGATTCCATTTCTATTTATTACCATATCTTAGATCGAAAATCAAACAATTTAGTTTAGAAACCAGCGATGAATTCTGAGATTTTTGTGTTGCATTGAATTGAATGTGAAGTCATAACGCAGGTGTTTCCTTCCTTTATAATATCTACTTAAATTAACAATAATCTTCGGATTTTTTCTTTTATAAAACAAATATTATATCATAAATCATTTATATTCAGAAATAACAGAGGTACTCTTAAAAATGATTAACTAACGTTGAATTTTCCAACATGATAATAGAATGATCTTACTCCAATTCATTTAATATGAGTTGATGAATTTATTATCTGATTTTTAACAACAATCGCTTTTTAACTATTATGCCCAAGTATGACAAATCGAAAACGAAGTAATCAAGTTTAAGGAAAGTAGACTTAAATCACACTGAACCAATTATTAATAAGTATTCAATGTTTAATACTCTAGAATTATTAGATAATAGTTTACACTATAATTAATATAAATATCATTACTATTAATTTTTAAAAATCACATATTATTATAAATTGAATTGCTTAGCATTATATTATTGAATTATTCAAGCCGGTCGTTCTATTATTATCAAACTTAGAAATATCTAAAAGAAGCTACTTCCAATAATCTCTAAAAGATTCTTTAGTTGCATGACTTAACTAAAGCAGATGAGCTATCAACATTAATAGATAGCAGCTTTTTATGGATACTTTAGAACTAATAATCACTGAATATATATTAAATGTAAATATAGCAAAACTCTATTGAATTTGAATATTTCTAATATAGAAAAATCATCCAAAAATAAGGAGTGAGTTCAAGATTACTATATCAGAAAGAATTATTTTTTGATTACTATTATGTATTTTAAGAAATTTAATTTTTTATCGGCTAATTTTTACAGCTTCACTTTTTACTAGCAATAACTGCAATAATTTGTAAAACATTATTTAAAAATAGATTAGATTCATTGAATAGGATTGTTATAAAATGTAAATACTAAAATAAATTTGAAATGCACACCAACCAATCCCCGAAAAATTGTATCTAAAATAATCATAAATTTATTCAACTTACAATATAAGCTATCCATTTTAAATTTAAACTCGCCTTCATATTAAATCCTTTCTACTAATGAAAATAAAAGTTTGTTTCTCATTTTTCTGTAAAAATGCTATAAAAGTTATTCTGATGAGATGAATATTAATTAATGAATGAAACAATGAATTTTTCATTGAACATACAGATATCAAAGAAAAATCATAAGCAAAAGAAGTTCAATAAAAATATTTATGGCTTGGTAAGAACAATATATTTCTAATAAAACTTAAAAACTGTGATACAATATTCCCCAAACTCCAACACACACACGGAGTCAGTCTCCTTTGCCGGTAAGTGTAGGATTTGAATCAAATTAAAAACATAGAGATAGTTTATTATAATATACTAAAAGTTATGTTGTTCTTAAAAAAAAAAAAAAAAAAAAAAAAATGGTATCCGAACGAAAACTTCACACCTATTCTGTTACAGCTAGTCTGACTGCCTTAATAAAAAAAAAAATTACAGACTTTCGACTCCAAGATACTCTAAGTTAGGTGTTCCCTGACGGTGGTACGCAAGGCGCTCCAGGTGGTCAAAAGTCATGGATAAAATCAACGTTTTAAAACGTTCAATGAGAATAAATAAAAAAAAAAAATAATAATAAATTATTGAATGTAGAAAAACCATCAAAAAATAAGGAGTGGGTTCAGGATTACTATATCAGAAAGAATTATTTTTTTATAACTATTATGTATTTTAAGAAATTTAATTTTTTATCGGCTAATTTTTATAGCTACACTTTTTATTAGCAATAACTGCAAGAATCAATTGAAGGGTCAAGTGGATGAAGATAATAAGTAACATGTTTCGAGTTCTGTTAAAACTGAATTCAAATCACCTTTATTCACGATAAGGAAGTTATGTATCGTCATTTGGCATCTTTCTCAACTCTGTTGTGTTTTTGTGAATGGAAGTAGGAAATATTAAACATATTTACTTTACACCCTTATAATAGTAAATCAGTTTTTTTCAAAAATGTCACGCATCATCTTTACCTACATGACCCTTCAATTATGAGATGAATGGGCATTTTCTACAACTATAAAAATAATTTAGGATGGTTATTGTAGTAAAGGTAAAAGCACAATATGTAACAGGTATAATAGCTACATCAAGCCTATCAAGCATTAATTCTCTGGTTGTAAATTAACATCAATATGCTTGCACCAATTGAAAAATATTGATGCCTTTCTTAACAATGCCCAGGTTTCTTACTTTTGATGGATACACTTTTATTTCGAGAATTGTTTTTGTTGTAATGTGAATTTTAAGGTTGCTGTTATTATGTTAATTTGATTAACATTTGATTTTGGATTTTTGAACTTTATTTTCAATTTATTATTTTCTTAAGCGAATTTACAGTACATGTTGATGTTATTATTAAATAATTTTTGGAATTCATTTGGTATTTTTAGGAAAACGAATCTTTAATACTAATACCATAAGATCAGGTAATGTTACGCTCAGTTATTTCAAAATAGGAAATGGTATGTAGCTACATAAAGTCTGGGAAACCCTGCTGTAAGATATTTAAAAACTTTTGTTCTTTCTCATGAAAACAATATTATTAAACATGAGAATCCCACATACGTTTGATAAAACGGTTGACATTTTAGAAAAACTTTAGAACAATTAAAGTCAAGTCCACCAATTAACTAGGTGTTAGTTCTGTACAGACGTAACTGAATGATTAGTAGATGGTGAGTGTGTAGCCACTGTTCGAATGTGTTGATAGAATCTGCTAAACCAACAAACAACTTCTTTGTATCAAGAGTTTTCAGATGTTTTTTCTAGTGTTAATGAAGGTGTTAATACAACAACAGTCATCAGAATGCTAAAATTGTTTTTCGATTGGTCGATGATTCCTCGAGTACTGAAGGGCTCGAAATGATATATAACAATAAAATGATATAAGCAAATAAAACACACACACACATATATATATATATATATATATATATATATATATATATATATATATATATATATATATATATATATGTGTGTGTGTTTTGAGACAGTTCGATCAAAACTGATTAATGAACTAGATTTTTTTTAACGAAACGGTCTTACTTCTCTGCCGATGGTTCAGTACTTCCAGATGACTACATTGTTTGAGCTGTATATTGAAGTAGAGCGTACTGAAAATTGGAAGCTCCTTCTTGCAACGGTTCACAAAATGATACCATTCTTTCACGCAGTCTTTCCCTTCAACTACGCCAAAAGTGCACATCTTTCCTTTCTGTTTGATGTATGATGATGTAACAAATTAAACTCTATAATTTTGTGGCTTTTATAAATGAGGTATTGTATTTAGATACTTATTCATTATCTTCAAGCATACTGTAAGACCCATGCAAAGGCTACAACAATATTATTTCCTCCCATCTTGACTGGCGACTGCTCGTTATCCACTTTTCGCAACTAGACTTAATTTTTGCTAATTTGGATGGTCTGTTTTTTCATTTCTGTCCCCATGATTCTTACATCATGTTAATGATTTGATCTTCCATTCTTCTTTTGTTATTTTTGTTGACTTACTTTACTGACCTTTACTGTGCAGATTTCTTAATTTAGAGCTTTTCATACTGCTGTATCAGCTATCTCATTACTGTTAATTCCACGATGTGATATGAGAAGCTTTATATAACAATTTAGAAATTAAAAACGTTAATCATTTTACGATAACCACATGAAGACACTAATAGATACAGTAAAAACAGCGTTAGTGACGCCTTTTCGCTCTCTCTTTACTTTTTATTTTATATATACGTATATATATATATATATATACATATATATATATATATATATATATATATATATATATATATATATATATATATTTTGTGAGCGTATAGGAAATCGCTGCTCTTCGTTCAGAAATCCCTTGACGAATGAGCTTTCTGGCTTCAATAAGACAACGGGTCGCTGAAGAGATGAAGCCCCTGTCAGATGGACTCAACGTGTTGAGGTATATTTTTACAGATCCCAGCTCCGGACTCCTGGCAAACCACCAATCTCCTGAGGCCTTGAACCCACAACTACTTCTCTGTTTGTGTTATGGTGAAGTTGTGGATCCAAATCATTTCATATAAATATACCATAATATAAATGGAGGCGATCTTTTTAGCTCAGCAAACTTCTCACTCTAACATTTGACAATTATTGCTAAGAGATATAAAAATGTGAATTTATTACATCAAACTAAAGTTTGAGAACTAAGGTTGGAAAATACCACACAATTTGAATTTTTGTTTATACCTAAGTATAAACACAAATTCAAAGGTATTGCGGTTACTAGTACAATTCGTTGGAGTCACCATATATATACCTTAGCTACATTTTATAATCCTTTGCATACCACAGACACAGAGCAACAGGCAAGGATTTATTATAATAATCGTGGAAATCATTGAACTATCCGGCTAATTGTATTAATAATGAGTAAAAAATTATCGCGAATTGATTACTACATTTTTTTTTTAAACAGATTCGTTTAGAATCCTGATTCATTTTTGCAGCATCTTTTAACTATAGTAAATATACAATTTAGAAAAATAGCAACATATCTTATAGAAGAGTTAACTACTATATAAATTATATTTTCATAAAAAAATAGAATCTAGAGAAAGACAGTGTGGTCAGAACTGAGTTCTTAACGCAGGCGTCAGGATTTATCAGGATTAATTCTCTTTCGAATGTAAGGTATTGATTATAGGGTTACATGGAGGTTCTCGATCAGACAAATTCTATTAATTATCAATCAAGATAAAAAAATTTGCGTCATCCTCGATGGGAACCGGCATTATCAACCAGAGGTTCTTTACCCACTAGAACTTCATACATATGAAAGTTTCCAAACATATTTTAAAATTATCCATTTAATAAATTGTAAATTTTGTTATTTTTTTGCAAAAAACAAATAGGTGTAGCTTTATATTAAAAATAGTGTACAAAAGAAATAGTGTACTTTTTGCGCATATGGAAAGATTGGAGTTTTAAATACAAATAGATATTTGAAGCGTATCGCAGAAAAAAGCTATTTATTGTGGTGACTTTTGGTGGACGGTGAGCTAAGTAAAATTATGTTACTTCACAAATTCTGCTCACAAAAAAAAAAAAAAAATTAACTATCTCGTTATAAGTTATGATAGAAGAATGATCTACGGCCAGGATATAATTAAATAAATACCTTAAACACCTAAATTTAAAATCCAATTCCAGTTACAATAAGAAGGTCATATTTAATTTAAACTTTTCTCAGGTCGCGGCGTACCGCTAAGCGGTTAAAACACGTAAAAACGATTTTTTCATGCTTTGAAATATTTGAAAACATGTTTGATTTTTAAGAAAACTTATTTTCGGCATTATTATTATACCCCCTCGTTTTTTTTTCTTCGTGCAGTTTTCTTTTGTAAACAACAACTGCAGCAGAAAAACACTGAGTGAATTTTTTTTTTTTTCTTAAGGCAATAATAATATTCTGAATAAGTTACGAAAAAAACTAACAATTTTTGTGTTAGCACATATGTATCTTCCAAACGCAGCCAACCGCAGTTCAAAAATTTATTTTTTTATTACAACAAGACTCAAATATTAAAACAGAGTCCTTCTGCGTATGTAAAAATCACACGGAACTGGCCGTATGTTCTTGATGCTTAATTGATTATATTTATATTCAACGAAGGGCGACCTATTCATCTTGTGTTGCATTATATTACATATTATAGTAATCAGAAATTATACCAACCCAAAAATATAATTATCCGTTTGTACTGTATTTCTTTTATTTATTTTTTCTGATTATTGAAATTTATAACTGTACTGAAATACAATAAGTAAATGTTATATCTGAATTTATAAAACATGATAATTGCTTGCAAAGAAATTACCCATTGGTAGAACTTCATCCAGCATTTTAAGTTAGGAGGTCACGTGGCCATCTTCTTTTCAGTCGACAGGCTATCCGGAATAAAGTGGAATAAAAGTTTGCGGACTAGAGGGCATGGAGTTTTTAAAGGAGGCATATTTATTTCGTGATGAAACAGCAATAAATCAAATATTCAGATCTTTGTGGATAATTTTATTTGTGAAATAATAAAGAGTCTTAAGGATTCTTCGAAGATTTTTGGACTATAAGGAGTGTATGGGAGAGGATGGTGATGCTTTTGTGGAGGCCCAAAGTTCTATTCTTAATGCTAAAATTTTAATTTTGAGAATGTTGGGGTAAAACGACAAAAAACTGCTCGCAGACATGAGTGTTTTCTTGTCGTTTTTCTTTTAACGTTTTCTTTATTAAGGTTATAAAACTAACAGATCTTTTTTTTTAGGTGGTATTGTGCTAAACTAAAAATAGATTCTGTTCATAATATTCTATGCATAAATAAATAAAACAACTAATTGATAATAAATATATAAAGCAGCATCTTAAGGTAAAATATATATATATATATATATATATATATATATATATATATATATATATATATATATATATATATATATATTTTACCTTAAGATGCTGCTTTATATATTTATTATCAATTAGTTTATCAATTATTATCAATCAAATATATATATATATATATATATATATATATATATATATATATATATATATATATATATTTTACCTTAAGATGCTGCTTTATATATTTATTATCAATTAGTTGTTTTATTTATTTATGCATAGAATATTATGAACAGAATCTATTTTTAGTTTAGCACAATACCACCTAAAAAAAAAGATCTGTTAGTTTTATAACCTTAATAAAGAAAACGTTAAAAGAAAAACGACAAGAAAACACTCATGTCTGCGAGCAGTTTTTTGTCGTTTTACCCCAACATTCTCAAAATTAAAATTTTAGCATTAAGAATAGAACTTTGGGCCTCCACAAAAGCATCACCATCCTCTCCCATACACTCCTTATAGTCCAAAAATCTTCGAAGAATCCTTAAGACTCTTTATTATTTCACAAATAAAATTATCCACAAAGATCTGAATATTTGATTTATTGCTGTTTCATCACGAAATAAATATGCCTCCTTTAAAAACTCCATGCCCTCTAGTCCGCAAACTTTTATTCCACTTTATTCCGGATAGCCTGTCGACTGAAAAGAAGATGGCCACGTGACCTCCTAACTTAAAATGCTGGATGAAGTTCTACCAATGGGTAATTTCTTTGCAAGCAATTATCATGTTTTATAAATTCAGATATAACATTTACTTATTGTATTTCAGTACAGTTATAAATTTCAATAATCAGAAAAAATAAATAAAAGAAATACAGTACAAACGGATAATTATATTTTTGGGTTGGTATAATTTCTGATTACTATAATATGTAATATAATGCAACACAAGATGAATAGGTCGCCCTTCGTTGAATATAAATATAATCAATTAAGCATCAAGAACATACGGCCAGTTCCGTGTGATTTTTACATACGCAGAAGGACTCTGTTTTAATATTTGAGTCTTGTTGTAATAAAAAAATAAATTTTTGAACTGCGGTTGGCTGCGTTTGGAAGATACATATGTGCTAACACAAAAATTGTTAGTTTTTTTCGTAACTTATTCAGAATATTATTATTGCCTTAAGAAAAAAAAAAAAATTCACTCAGTGTTTTTCTGCTGCAGTTGTTGTTTACAAAAGAAAACTGCACGAAGAAAAAAAAACGAGGGGGTATAATAATAATGCCGAAAATAAGTTTTCTTAAAAATCAAACATGTTTTCAAATATTTCAAAGCATGAAAAAATCGTTTTTACGTGTTTTAACCGCTTAGCGGTACGCCGCGACCTGAGAAAAGTTTAAATTAAATATGACCTTCTTATTGTAACTGGAATTGGATTTTAAATTTAGGTGTTTAAGGTATTTATTTAATTATATCCTGGCCGTAGATCATTCTTCTATCATAACTTATAACGAGATAGTTAATTTTTTTTTTTTTTTTTGTGAGCAGAATTTGTGAAGTAACATAATTTTACTTAGCTCACCGTCCACCAAAAGTCACCACAATAAATAGCTTTTTTCTGCGATACCCTTCAAATATCTATTTGTATTTAAAACTCCAATCTTTCCATATGCGCAAAAAGTACACTATTTCTTTTGTACACTATTTTTAATATAAAGCTACACCTATTTGTTTTTTGCAAAAAAATAACAAAATTTACAATTTATTAAATGGATAATTTTAAAATATGTTTGGAAACTTTCATATGTATGAAGTTCTAGTGGGTAAAGAACCTCTGGTTGATAATGCCGGTTCCCATCGAGGATGACGCAAATTTTTTTATCTTGATTGATAATTAATAGAATTTGTCTGATCGAGAACCTCCATGTAACCCTATAATCAATACCTTACATTCGAAAGAGAATTAATCCTGATAAATCCTGACGCCTGCGTTAAGAACTCAGTTCTGACCACACTGTCTTTCTCTAGATTCTATTTTTTTATGAAAATATAATTTATATAGTAGTTAACTCTTCTATAAGATATGTTGCTATTTTTCTAAATTGTATATTTACTATAGTTAAAAGATGCTGCAAAAATGAATCAGGATTCTAAACGAATCTGTTTAAAAAAAAAATGTAGTAATCAATTCGCGATAATTTTTTACTCATTATTAATACAATTAGCCGGATAGTTCAATGATTTCCACGATTATTATAATAAATCCTTGCCTGTTGCTCTGTGTCTGTGGTATGCAAAGGATTATAAAATGTAGCTAAGGTATATATATGGTGACTCCAACGAATTGTACTAGTAACCGCAATACCTTTGAATTTGTGTTTATACTTAGGTATAAACAAAAATTCAAATTGTGTGGTATTTTCCAACCTTAGTTCTCAAACTTTAGTTTGATGTAATAAATTCACATTTTTATATCTCTTAGCAATAATTGTCAAATGTTAGAGTGAGAAGTTTGCTGAGCTAAAAAGATCGCCTCCATTTATATTATGGTATATTTATATGAAATGATTTGGATCCACAACTTCACCATAACACAAACAGAGAAGTAGTTGTGGGTTCAAGGCCTCAGGAGATTGGTGGTTTGCCAGGAGTCCGGAGCTGGGATCTGTAAAAATATACCTCAACACGTTGAGTCCATCTGACAGGGGCTTCATCTCTTCAGCGACCCGTTGTCTTATTGAAGCCAGAAAGCTCATTCGTCAAGGGATTTCTGAACGAAGAGCAGCGATTTCCTATACGCTCACAAAATATATATATATATATATATATATATATATATATATATATATATATATTATATATATATATATATATATATATATATATATATATACGTATATATAAAATAAAAAGTAAAGAGAGAGCGAAAAGGCGTCACTAACGCTGTTTTTACTGTATCTATTAGTGTCTTCATGTGGTTATCGTAAAATGATTAACGTTTTTAATTTCTAAATTGTTATATAAAGCTTCTCATATCACATCGTGGAATTAACAGTAATGAGATAGCTGATACAGCAGTATGAAAAGCTCTAAATTAAGAAATCTGCACAGTAAAGGTCAGTAAAGTAAGTCAACAAAAATAACAAAAGAAGAATGGAAGATCAAATCATTAACATGATGTAAGAATCATGGGGACAGAAATGAAAAAACAGACCATCCAAATTAGCAAAAATTAAGTCTAGTTGCGAAAAGTGGATAACGAGCAGTCGCCAGTCAAGATGGGAGGAAATAATATTGTTGTAGCCTTTGCATGGGTCTTACAGTATGCTTGAAGATAATGAATAAGTATCTAAATACAATACCTCATTTATAAAAGCCACAAAATTATAGAGTTTAATTTGTTACATCATCATACATCAAACAGAAAGGAAAGATGTGCACTTTTGGCGTAGTTGAAGGGAAAGACTGCGTGAAAGAATGGTATCATTTTGTGAACCGTTGCAAGAAGGAGCTTCCAATTTTCAGTACGCTCTACTTCAATATACAGCTCAAACAATGTAGTCATCTGGAAGTACTGAACCATCGGCAGAGAAGTAAGACCGTTTCGTTAAAAAAAATCTAGTTCATTAATCAGTTTTGATCGAACTGTCTCAAAAGTCTTAATGACAATGCAGTACCGCATGCTTATCTTTACTTAAAAGCATTTCCTCCATTGTTTTATCTTTTTTGTTACTAAACTTGATAGCAGCTTGAAGGTTGAAACGGCGAGGGCCTCGAAACCTTTTGTAAATGTGCTATTGGAGTTATAGCAATGACCAGCTTCTCCACTCACGTCCTGAGCGCCTGTGGCTCTAGTGCCCTCACTCAGTCTCCACTGGTCTTTAATACCAGAGACGCGACTGTGTGAGAAGCGCTGGGATCTCCTGGAATTCGGCTTTGCCATTCACATGAGGGGGTAGAGATTGGTTCGGAGTTCTCTGGGCAGATTGTAAATATTGTATATAGGTATGAATGTGTTTAAGATGACTTATTTTATTTTTACTTAACTTAATTTTTGTTTTCTTGGTTGTTTACTTATTTTGTTATTATTTAAATTGTTTATCTATTCATTTTACTAGTAATTTACATTTTTTTAAAATTTTTATATGACATTTATTATTTTTATTTTATTTCCTTGTTTCGTTTTTTCGTTTGTCTTGTACATATCGTATGAATGGATATTCATAGCCCTAATACCTATTACCCTTGAGTGTGGTAGCTTGTATTATTTTTCAAATAAAAAAAAAACCTTGATAGCGTAGAATATCATGCACGCTAAAGCTCAACGTACCAACAGATTACTTCTAATCATAATTTTATGTTGCAATTACGTTGAAGATAAATCTTGTTAACGAGAACATTTTAATAGTATTAAAAACTACAAATAAAATAAGTTAAACAAAAAAAAAATCTAGGAATGAAAAGTTCAAAATACTATTCAATTTTCGTTCTGTCGTCTATATGGAAGACTGAAATTACTCTCTCTTTTCCAAATCGTAAAAACTGGAAATTAGACAGAAACTTGTTTCATAGTCTGCTTAACAGTCGCGCCAGTTTTTTTGGGATACCTATTTCTAACAACTCTTTTCCCTATCAATACTGTGTATACACTTTGTTTAATTATTTTGTCAGATTATCATATTTTATTATCTAATCATAAAAAAATCACTAAATTGGAAAAAAACAAGTAAAGTAGAAAAAACAAAATGAGCAATTAAGTCCTATGTTCATAAAAATGTAGAACGAATATTATAATTTGAATTATTGATTTATAATTTGTAAAGATATAAATATCAAATTACATTGTTTATCTTCCTCATTTTTTTCTTCTTTTTTTTTTAAATATATATTTCGTATTCTCCTTTCGTGTTTTTCAAATAGTTTCTCAAATTAAGTAATGCTAGACTATAATTAAGTAATGCTAAATGTATGTGAGGTTAATACAAATATGTTAACACATAAAAAGAATAAACTGATTGTTTATAATTTTGCCGAGAGTGAATGTTTATGGTAAGATATAATGATTATAATTTAATTATTCTTTCAGATATATTATTATTCTTTTATAGTTTGTATTATTAGCTTTATTGTTGTATTATTTATATTATTAACCTTTGCGGTATTCTTAGAAAATAATATTTGGGTGAGTAAAAAAAAAAAATGACCGTTTCACGGGTTAAAATGAAGTTTAATTTTTTCTTGCATCTCTGTTAATTATAATGTCATTGTTATTGGTATCTTTTTAATCCTAATACTATACTGAATCATTTAGTAGACATAATGACTCTCTGTGAGGCTCAGTACTTGTTTGGCATTCTTTCAATCAAAGTGACGTTGAGGTATGAAATTCAAGTAATTCGGCGACATTACCGGAATAGGAAATTTTCAGCCGCCGAAACCACGCGTTTGATACCGGAAGTTGAAGAGAAACCTATCATGAGCGGACTGTGAGGAGATGGTTCGGCAAATTTGAAAGTGGCGATACAAGCTTGGAAGAGCAGTCGGGCTCAGGGCGACCATCTCTTGTGGATAGCGAGGCTCTACGACACGCTATTGGAGATGATCCGACAAAAAGTTAGCTTTCCCTAAGTTCTAACTATTCTCCGAACTTCGTTTGTCACAGTCAAGTGTCAAGAGAAGTTCCACATGAACTCACCTTGCAACAAGCCGAACGTCGCCAGGAAATATACCGCCAAAAACTTGCTGAAATGGATACCATCGAACTTCTACCGTGTCCATCCTATACCTCTAATCTTGCACTTTCAGACTTTTATCTTTTCCGAGCAATGGCTCACTTTCCTAAGGGGAAACATTTCAAACATTGGAGGAGGCAAATATTGGACTAGAAGACTTTTTCCAGTCGAAATCCAAAGAGTGGTATCGACAGGGAATCGAAAAGCTGGCATCCAGATGGCAACTGACCATAGAACATAATATACAGACAGTATTTTGAAAGTTAGAAGAAATTTTATGTAAGAAAAAATAAACTTCATTTTAACCCTTGAAATGGCAATTTTTTTTATTCACCCTAATAAAGTTTATTTCAATCTTCAAATTTTAACCATTGCTTTAATTACTTTAGTGGTTTTTAAAACAGTGGGTCGTGAATTTTAAAGGTTTGATGAGAAGGGTATTTATATTTATTTATAATAGTATATCATATGATGATGAATAAAACTGGAACGGAGAAATAGCTTACAAAGAACGGGTTTCTAAATTTATTGTTTCTATGATCTTCTTGCCAAGAAGCAATAAATATGACATAAGTTATTGTGAATGTGCAATTGATCGAAAATACCAGAAACAAGCTCCGTGTTTTCAAGATCATCCATGAAAAACTTTGTTATTCAAGTAAATAACTGCGCCAAAAACCGATGGAAAAGACGCAAAATAGGCAGAAGTTACCTTCTAAAGGAGAATTTTGTTGCTTGAAAAAAGTCCAATTTACTTGCTTTGACTGTTTATATAATGAAATATTACAATCCGTCATATTTAAGGGCGATGATAGAAGTGATATATGGTAGTTACAGACAAATACAAATAAATTTAATAATAGAAAAATAAATAAATAGAAAAATGTACTTGTACTGCATAAGCGTTAACAGGGATTATTACTATAATCAATAGACATTCTATAAGTGTGTAACACCTAGGTGTCATATTAGAATAAAGTTAATTGAATAATAAAAATTAGCCATAGATCACAAATCCCTAGTATCAGCAATGCGGAGGATTTAACGATTGAAACAATGTTGAATTATGTAAATATTTGAAAAGGATTGAAATTTTCAAATAGCTGTGAGGAATGGAAGATACGATTCTTTTAATACATATACTGAATGCTTTAGAGATCTAAACAACTTTGAATTATAGGAAAAACTCTTTTTCAGCAGCAGCTTTTTATGTAAGACTAATAAAATATATCAACCTGCCATTTAATATAATTTAACATCCATTCATTCTATGCAGCGCCAAGATTATTTTCTCAGTATGGAAGACTGAAATTACTCTCTCTTTTCCAAATCGTAAAAACTGGAAATTAGACAGAAACTTGTTTCATAGTCTGCTTAACAGTCGCGCCAGTTTTTTTGGGATACCTATTTCTAACAACTCTTTTCCCTATCAATACTGTGTATACACTTTGTTTAATTATTTTGTCAGATTATCATATTTTATTATCTAATCATAAAAAAATCACTAAATTGGAAAAAAACAAGTAAAGTAGAAAAAACAAAATGAGCAATTAAGTCCTATGTTCATAAAAATGTAGAACGAATATTATAATTTGAATTATTGATTTATAATTTGTAAAGATATAAATATCAAATTACATTGTTTATCTTCCTCATTTTTTTCTTCTTTTTTTTTTAAATATATATTTCGTATTCTCCTTTCGTGTTTTTCAAATAGTTTCTCAAATTAAGTAATGCTAGACTATAATTAAGTAATGCTAAATGTATGTGAGGTTAATACAAATATGTTAACACATAAAAAGAATAAACTGATTGTTTATAATTTTGCCGAGAGTGAATGTTTATGGTAAGATATAATGATTATAATTTAATTATTCTTTCAGATATATTATTATTCTTTTATAGTTTGTATTATTAGCTTTATTGTTGTATTATTTATATTATTAACCTTTGCGGTATTCTTAGAAAATAATATTTGGGTGAGTAAAAAAAAAAAATGACCGTTTCACGGGTTAAAATGAAGTTTAATTTTTTCTTGCATCTCTGTTAATTATAATGTCATTGTTATTGGTATCTTTTTAATCCTAATACTATACTGAATCATTTAGTAGACATAATGACTCTCTGTGAGGCTCAGTACTTGTTTGGCATTCTTTCAATCAAAGTGACGTTGAGGTATGAAATTCAAGTAATTCGGCGACATTACCGGAATAGGAAATTTTCAGCCGCCGAAACCACGCGTTTGATACCGGAAGTTGAAGAGAAACCTATCATGAGCGGACTGTGAGGAGATGGTTCGGCAAATTTGAAAGTGGCGATACAAGCTTGGAAGAGCAGTCGGGCTCAGGGCGACCATCTCTTGTGGATAGCGAGGCTCTACGACACGCTATTGGAGATGATCCGACAAAAAGTTAGCTTTCCCTAAGTTCTAACTATTCTCCGAACTTCGTTTGTCACAGTCAAGTGTCAAGAGAAGTTCCACATGAACTCACCTTGCAACAAGCCGAACGTCGCCAGGAAATATACCGCCAAAAACTTGCTGAAATGGATACCATCGAACTTCTACCGTGTCCATCCTATACCTCTAATCTTGCACTTTCAGACTTTTATCTTTTCCGAGCAATGGCTCACTTTCCTAAGGGGAAACATTTCAAACATTGGAGGAGGCAAATATTGGACTAGAAGACTTTTTCCAGTCGAAATCCAAAGAGTGGTATCGACAGGGAATCGAAAAGCTGGCATCCAGATGGCAACTGACCATAGAACATAATATACAGACAGTATTTTGAAAGTTAGAAGAAATTTTATGTAAGAAAAAATAAACTTCATTTTAACCCTTGAAATGGCAATTTTTTTTATTCACCCTAATAAAGTTTATTTCAATCTTCAAATTTTAACCATTGCTTTAATTACTTTAGTGGTTTTTAAAACAGTGGGTCGTGAATTTTAAAGGTTTGATGAGAAGGGTATTTATATTTATTTATAATAGTATATCATATGATGATGAATAAAACTGGAACGGAGAAATAGCTTACAAAGAACGGGTTTCTAAATTTATTGTTTCTATGATCTTCTTGCCAAGAAGCAATAAATATGACATAAGTTATTGTGAATGTGCAATTGATCGAAAATACCAGAAACAAGCTCCGTGTTTTCAAGATCATCCATGAAAAACTTTGTTATTCAAGTAAATAACTGCGCCAAAAACCGATGGAAAAGACGCAAAATAGGCAGAAGTTACCTTCTAAAGGAGAATTTTGTTGCTTGAAAAAAGTCCAATTTACTTGCTTTGACTGTTTATATAATGAAATATTACAATCCGTCATATTTAAGGGCGATGATAGAAGTGATATATGGTAGTTACAGACAAATACAAATAAATTTAATAATAGAAAAATAAATAAATAGAAAAATGTACTTGTACTGCATAAGCGTTAACAGGGATTATTACTATAATCAATAGACATTCTATAAGTGTGTAACACCTAGGTGTCATATTAGAATAAAGTTAATTGAATAATAAAAATTAGCCATAGATCACAAATCCCTAGTATCAGCAATGCGGAGGATTTAACGATTGAAACAATGTTGAATTATGTAAATATTTGAAAAGGATTGAAATTTTCAAATAGCTGTGAGGAATGGAAGATACGATTCTTTTAATACATATACTGAATGCTTTAGAGATCTAAACAACTTTGAATTATAGGAAAAACTCTTTTTCAGCAGCAGCTTTTTATGTAAGACTAATAAAATATATCAACCTGCCATTTAATATAATTTAACATCCATTCATTCTATGCAGCGCCAAGATTATTTTCTCAGTCTCGTTCAGAGTTGCATGAATGCCATTGCTTTATCTTTTGTTTTAAAGCAAATAAAATAATTTTTTTGTGTCAAAACATTTGAATTTGAACAATTGACGCCAATCGATCGGATGAATTGACAATCATGGGTATGGACTATGGTTGTCATAACTACGAGTTGATCATCAACTCTTTGACTCGAGGTGTTTAAATTTTGCGATTCTTATCTATTTCGAGGACCCTAAAAGAGTAATAACTGGTCTGCCTACAAAAGTCCAACTACAAATAACTGGTCTGCCCCTAGGAGGTCGGAGTTGTATTTAATACACAGTGGAGTAGAACTATTTCCGTAAAATATTACTCATAATTTATTATTATTCTTCCTACAGACCTATCAGTTTCCTTCCAATATACTCCATACTCTTCGAAAAATTAATACGCAAAAGACTCATTGACGTTCTGACTGACCAAAAAATAATACCTGACCATCACTTCGGCTTTCGAAAGTTACATTCAACATCACACCAATTATACACTGACAATATAACAATTTTAACGATACACCACGATCCGAGACCAGCCTTACTGACTTTACAAAAGCACTTACTACATTTACAAAATTGGTACTCACTTTAAATCATGACAAATCACAACATAAACGTTAACACTAAGACAGGACACGTGCCTATCAGTTTTTTTTATCGCCGGCCACTGAATTTCTCATTACGATACAATACGTTCGTTATCTTAGACAAATATTCGACAGAAGGATGATAAAAAAAAAAAAAAAAATAGAAACTAAGTACATAAACCCATTAGAGTCCCTGTCCCATTAGACTGCAACAAGAACTGTTATGTTTTTAATCCAAAATTTTAAGATTAATAACAGAAGCTCCTTTGTACGTAAATAACAAAATTCTACGACTTACAACAACCAACTATCGACTGAGACATAGGTATTCTTTATTCCTGTTTTCATAATAATGTTCACAGTCATCACAACAGGAAATGGACTAAAAAGGAGCTGGATGAGAGATCTCCTTTTATGGATGAAGGGACTAATACAAGACCGGGAAGAGGTAGGCTGTATGCTATTCTACCCCATGCACATCACGCCATGAATATATTTTATCACCATCAAATTTGCTAATTCTCACAATACTGTTAGACAGGTGAGAATAAATAAATGAAAGAAAAAAAAATCTACTCTCCGTGTTTGTACAATAACAAGTATGTGTAACAAATCTGTTAACATGAAAAAATCTGAAGCGGCGAAAGGTGCAACTAAGCCATGAAGACCTTAGAGCGTTGATGGTTAGTCCGACACTGGCAAACGGTATACCAGTAAGTCTCTTAGAACTCCCTATAGTCCAGGCCACTCCCCTTTTACCGGGATAGTTTTGGAGAAGTTCTGAAAATTTGCTGATTCGCGGTTTATGAGATACGGATTACGAATTTCAACTTCATTAACTCAAATTTTTCTCGAAAATATATAAAAAAAAGTAAAAACCTCACTTTTTCTCCCATAAAAAATAAATGCGTTTTTTTTTTAGCAACATCAAATTACATTTTTGTGCTATATAATTTTTTTCTCCTAGGTATCGTTTAGGAGCCTCCGCTGTTAGTCTAAAGGTATCCAGTTAAATGGAGACTAGGCAGGGATCTCGGTGGAATGTTTTGGAGAAATTCTGAAAATTTGCTGATTTAAACTTTATAGGGTGTTTATTACGAATTTCAACTTCGTTATCTCACATTTTTCATAAAAATTTATTAAAATAAAGACGCTGAAAATATTTATCTCTTATAAACTCGACCTTTCTTATATGAAAAACATTTATGATTTATTTAAAATCAAAAAAATTTGGTACTTATAAATCCACATGACACCATTCATAACCCTCGAACAATAAAAAATTGGAATAAAAAAAGATTACTATATTTTGGCATGCTGTGTATTCTTCATTAAAATATACCAACATAAATTCGTTTCTGGGTCGAAATATTTTTTATTAATCAAGTCAGATCAACGGTATTCCGAAAAAAAATATCATTATGAAACGATTTAAAGTGTTAAATTTCTATTCATAATTTTATTTTTTCAGTTTTGGAGGAAGAAATATTTGTTGAAACAGATTCTGTATTATAGTTTCAAAAATCTTTAGCAACTTGTGAGTAAAATTTATTAAATGTTATCTTATGGATATTAAATAATACAAAAAAAAATCCAATATAGTTTTTGAGTCTGATTTAAATTTAAGGTTTTGTAATATTGTTTCCATGTTTTCATTTATAACACATCAGAATTATTTATTATCTTTTTAGCATTTAGTTTTTTTTTTTTTTTTTTTTTTATACGTTTATATTCTAAACGTTTATTAAGATTTATATAACGTACCTGATCATTATAAATCCGAGTATTTGTGAAAATAATGAGGAACAAATTGGTTTCTTACATAACTAATAACATTTCTAAAAAAATAGAGTGTTGGACTGAAATGTAAAAACCCTCATAGTAGCGTCTATCAAGGCATAGTAGCAATTTCCAAAAACAGAGTAAAAATAAAAATCTTTAAAACATCAAGGAGAATGTCCCTTTTTTTTACAAGAATATTCGATATTACTGTACTATAATGGAAAATTGTATGTTAAAAAAAAGTCTCATTATCTCTCATCCTCATTTTCAAGAATTTAGGAGCCTGAGAATTCAAGAACAGTTGTCAATAAATAATTATAGTTTTTAGTATTTCTAGACACACTTAAACAACTCCTGAAATTAATATTGATGTTGATAAAAAGTTGAAAAGGATTTCATTGTAGGATTGGGCAATAGTCATTACAAATAAAAAAGTGTTAAAAATAAGAATATATAAAAATAATATATAAACATAAAACATGCATTTTAGAAATGAAACATTTTTTATCTGTGCTATCGATGCTACAGAACCAAAAATGATTAAATTTGTTGTTGGTCATTTAAATGCCAAAATTATAAGTCCTCGGTCACAATTTGAAACCATCTTAACTGTTAAATCCCATCTTTTCAGCAGAGGCAAAAACCGTTTAAGAAATTAAATTTTAATCAAATTGAGATTTTTTTAAAAATAATACGTACCAATTAATTGTTGAACGCAAAATTTGGGCAAAAATAAAAATTGTAAAAATACCGTAAATCAAAACGTTTTGTACTTGCGTGGTTTCGCTTTGTGACATGACGTATTTAATTACAATGGAAGAAGAAAACAATCTTATTGTTTTAAATTAGGGTGAAATTGATTAATGATGTAAATCTTAGCCTAAGTTTGTTTATCTTATATGGTTCAAAAGTGAATAGGGATTCCAAAATTCAGCTCTTACAAAAATGAATTATATTTTCGTGCCTTTGATTTCCGAATACATTTAACAACCATATTTCCGAATATAAAACCGTAAAAAAATAAAATTATCGTGAATTTTAATGATATGAAATTAGTTCGAAAGACACCTTTTAATATTGGGTGAAATCAATTTTATCATAAATTGATTTGATTCTTCTTTGTTAGAAGCTAAAATATACTGGAATATTTACCTTTGTGTTGAAGTTCTGTGAGGGCAGTTATTATGCCCATTTGAGACGATGACACATTACATTCCCGACACACTTAACGCACAACCGTTAGTTCACTGAAACCAAAAAAAAAAAGAGAAGTTATATGCATGAAATCTATAAACTGTACATCTTTATGTTTAGCAATGTTTTAAAGTTAATTCGAAACCATAAAAAAATAAGTTTTTATATTAATTATTAAAGTTAAAAATATAAAATAGAAGGGGCCATATTCTACAGCTTTAGAATTTGTACATTTTTGGCCCAAAATATGGATTTCTGTGGAAGAAGTAGTAAGATTTGAAGATTTTATAAAATAAAAAATAGTTTGATAAAAACAAGAAGAATTCAGTTCGCTAATCCCGTTATGAGAACGATAATGAAATCATGGTCAAGAAAAAATTGACGAAAGGTACACCGAGGGTGCAGTGGTTCGAAGACGTAGCAACGGACTTCCATCCCAAGAGTATTGAAGGAAAATTGTTGAAAGATAACTACTAGAAAATACTTTTTTAAACCACCTACATTTCAAGGTCAATGACTTGTCGTTTGAGAATAAAATTAACGGGACGAAGTTTTTGAAATATAGGTGTCTCAAGGAAAATGCGTCTGAGCCTGCGTAAGCGAAATTAGTGGGTGGAATCCAATAAAATTTATACAGAACTATTTTTACACTTATCAACAGCTTTAATTTAACTTCGGTTCAACTCGGACGAGCCGTTTTGGAAATATTGTTATCAAGGAAAATACGAATGCGCATGCGTAAGACAAAGTAGAGAATGAAATTTTATAAAATTAATAAGGGACCATCTAGGTACCGATCGGCAGATTCTCTAAAAATTTCATCAAAATCGGATTAACGGAAGTAGGTGCTATGCCCGTCACATGGGTTTGACAATAGATAGACAGACACGAAACAAACTTGTTGAAATCTAAGGCGTTAAACGCGATTGGACATTTTCGATTCTGAGGACAATTTTTATTTTCTTAATGCAAAGCGTCCCTACATTCGATAGTGAGGAAACAAAATAGTATTATTAATATACATAAAAATAAAGATTTTAAACTTTTTTGATTTCAGGTCCAACGTCCCAGGATTTACAAAACTATTCCCCTCTTCAGTTAGCTTAGATTATTTAAAAATATAGACGATTAAATAAATTATAAATCAAATAACTTTGATAGAAGAAGGTAACGTATGAAAATCATCTCAATTTTATCTTATTGCTAGTACGATTTGTTAGGCGTGATGGCGTGCAGTAGCCAACATTAACATATTTTTAAATTAAATTTAATTAGGTTCGCCATTCTGTGGATTTTTTTATTAGAGATCTTCGAACTGATTATGAGCTATCACGACTCCTACAGAGTGATCTTATATGAAACTCAGCAAACATTTTCGGTAGCTCACTGAACTGATTGAGTTAGAGATCGAGTGAAATGAAGTGGCAATACTAATATTTGAAATGTAAAAGCTGCAAAATCACGAAAAGTCATTTCTTCAGAAAGTTTACTGTACATTTTTGAAATAGGTTAAATAAGTATAAGCGTTTAGTATGATTTTAAATACAGGCAATACTTTTTATTAATATTCTGTATTTTTAATGCAGTATTATTTTAGGCACTATGCTTTTTATGCCTTCAGACTTTCCTAATATAATTTTTATGATGATAATCTTGTTCTTTGATTTTCTTCAAGACCGCCTGCTATGAGACCATAACATTGAGAATTGGGATTCGAATAAAGGAATTCTATTGGAACCTAAGGGAGTAATGATTAAGTAATCGGCTTTTCTTTTATATTTAAAAATAAGAACTCCAAACACGGAGATTCTTAAGCACAGGATTATCATCTCAATGTATGGTCACTTGGTGGAGATGCAGGCCAATAGTACCAGAATAAGTCAAGAAGTTAATTAAGCCTTCAAATAAAACACACTCTATGGAATCGTTCAGTTGACATCTTTATAATATAAACACTTTTTTCAAAACAAAAAGTTGCCTATAACATTTCATCTTTTAAATCGAACATAAAAAATCCAATTGAAATCAGTTAATCGAATTACGAACCATTGGAACAAAGTGAGCAAGTAATTAAATGGCATTTGCATGAGAGCAATTATCCTAATTAGAGTGATGGTTAGTTGGCTCACCTACAATCCGGCTTGATAAATGAACTAAATATAACCAAGTGATCTTTACAATGGGAGCACCGACAGGAGTTATCACGGCTGGGTCCACAACTACTACTTCTTCGGGCCACAGCCATCTCAATATAATGAACACTATAGTTATAGCCATATAATACAAGCTTCCATACGCGCTGCACCTACATTCCACTTGAAGTTTCCTCATTTATTTTTCTAGGCTTATATTGCCATATATGACAATCTTCCACATTCAAGAACAACAAGTAATAGTGATAAATGCATACATTATGTACAAGAAAGAAATAAAGATAATGATAAATAAAATTAAAACATAAGAAAGATTATAAAAAAATTATATAGAAATAGAAATTATTAACAACAAAATTCACTCGTTTTTGTGTTTTTCGTTACTTTACATTACCTTCTTCAACTTTATATGTCATTTATTAATTTTTCTACAATGTTATACTTGTCTGTGGCATATTATGCATCTACACACTCTTATTTCCGAAAAAAAATTTTCAACACGGAAAAATATTTCTCCTTTAATCAATTACCAAATTCTTTTATAGTTTATATTTGTCCATTTTTAAATACTATTAAGGATGATGGACGGAATAAAGGTAAGTTAGAGAAAGCCATTTTGTAAAATCAGCATTTGAGCCCTATCAGACTATGAGAATAAGACCTAACTGATATTAAAGACCATTTGAATTTCACATTGATATAAGGAGTTCAATCAAAATCGTTACAGCCGTAAAATCAATAATATCAAGTGGTCCTTCCAGAAGCCGAATTTAGCGAACAAATTCTGTAGCATTCTAGTCATAAACCTGCTCTCCTACGTATACATATCGCACTTATTGAATATAGATACGACCCAA
The DNA here is from genome assembly GCA_948150685.1 of Rhaphigaster nebulosa. NCBI lineage: Eukaryota > Metazoa > Arthropoda > Insecta > Hemiptera > Pentatomidae > Rhaphigaster > Rhaphigaster nebulosa. The sequence goes on along the minus strand of OX411306.1, from coordinate 77,373,904 downwards.
AATTAGAAAGTGTTGAATAATAAAATATAAAGATTTTTTATCTACACTTTTGAATCGTTTTTTTATACCTTTTCGTACAGTGTTACGAATGTTCAGTGTGTTTTAATAAGGAGGTATTCAAATGGTTAGAAAAAAACTATAATTATGATTTTCCAACTATTTTAAAGTTTGAGCTGTACCTTCAGTCTAAGATAGGTGCGATATGCTTACCTTAAACATAATTTCAGTTCTGTCAAACGCATACACTCACTCAAGCACTCGTTCACGCACACACAGATCATTTTTCGAGATTTGGTTATTTGAATTCAGAGGACCTTAAAACGTGTATTTTCATTGAAAACTCGGATTCGACATTTTGCTCAATCGCAATACTTTCTCTTACTATATATTTCAAGCGAATGTAAACAAAAAAATAAAAACACAAATCGCATTCATTCTTGAGGACTCCGAGAATAATTCCCGCTCCTTCCGCACCTCAATTAGATTCCAGCGCTTCTTTGGGAATTACAAGAATTACTACAATTTTCAATGATTCAGAACTTATTTCTCAATGATTCAGAAACAATTAAAGAATTTATGGTTTATTATAATAAACCATCATATAAACAATAGGCAATTACAATACACGTTAAGAAGTTATAGCACAAAATTGTATAATTACTAAACCATAAACAATGGTGTTACAATATAGTCCATTCGTATTAACCATCAGTAGTAGTAAATAAATTTGGAATTGTTTTTCAAGGCCAAGAGTCTCTAAAAAAGCAGTAAATACTACAAAGTATGGTACAGGTTAACCAGTAACCTATTCTACAGAGTGTGAACAATATTTTGTAGTATAGTAAAATTGTTGACAAAACTGTTGACTCTATTTGGTCATTGTGCATTAGGTTAACGATATGAGGCGTATGTATCTCTAACTGATTAGTCTACCAAAAGGAGTTCGTACAACGTGGTAAGCAAGGACATTGGAACGTGGAAGTGATACGCGAACAAGAAAAAAAAGTCATGGATCAAATAATCTTTTAACATCTTTCATGAGGGATACAAATTTTTTTAAAATTTTTGTTGAATGTATCAATGATAAGATGAATAAATAATAAATATAATTAATAAATAATAATTAGTAACCGCAATAAAGGCGAAAGCATCTGGTTGGATAGAAGAATACTGAAGAATCAAGTTGAGCTCCATCAAACCCAACATCGATTTCCTGATTGTAAATAAACAACATGCTTCCAACTGAAAAATATTGATGCCTTGATGAAATATTGGTGTTCAAATTTCTTACTTTTGATGGATACATTTTTATTAACAGAATTTTTGGTGTTTGGTGAAACTTGCTGTTGCTGTTATGTTAAATTGATAAACTTTTGATTAATATTTTTCAAATTTAATTTAAATTTATTATTTTCTTTAGCAAAGTTACTGTAATATATTGTTTTGTTAAATAAACTTTTGAAAATCAGTTTGTATTTTTTAATCTTTAATACTAAGATCATAACACCAGGTAGTGGCACTCAGTGACATAAAGTCTGGGAACCCCTGTTATATAATAATATGTTTACATGGATTGCTGTCTTGATGTCTGAACTGGCTAAACGTTTATTTATTTTGTAATTGCTAAAAGAGAGGCTAAAGACTTGGGAATCTTCCAATAATTACTTAATTATATATATATTCCTTTAATAACAGATAAAGATTATCTAAATTTATTGTATGATTTAAAAGTTATCTTTGCCTTTTATATTATTTCTAAAGATTGTTGACATTGGTAATAAAACTGAGATAATAAACAGCACAAAAAATAGAACTGTTGCGGACTTTGAATTTGATCGAAGAGAAAGAAGGAGAGATCTCATGAGCCAAAGCCTATTTTTCACAGCTGTATAATTATAAAGTTCTTTAGATAGAACAGACAATGTTCTAATAACGAATCCTTCTTGAGTATTTATTTATAATAATGAGACTGAACCGATATCGCCACAAATACAAACTTGACTCTGAACATCTCCAAATCGTTAATCGGAAAATTTTCATCCTCATCGTTAGTTATCGTTAGATTCTTTTTAGGGCTATGAAGCTCAAAAGTAAAATGCCAAATATCTGTCTTTATTTTATCGCTAGGATACTTCTAGTAACTAGATAAAAATCATCTTCATAGCTATAGAATGGACAGTGGAGAAATAGGTTTGAGTAACCAGTCGATATCGGCAACCTGTGACTAAAATGATTACAAACAAGTACTTTTACTAGCCATTTTGGAAGTATCATGCAATTCGTTAAAGATTCTAAAATCATCACGCTCATCTCAAAACCGCCACCTTTCAACTACCCTCTGCTTCCTAAATTATCCCAGAAATAAGAGACCTGATGAAAAGAAGAGACGCGACCAGAAGACGTTTTAGTCGCACCCGAATCTCTAATGATCATTCCTCCTTTAAGTTCCTCGGGACTGCTGACGCAAGTTTACAAGTACTAGTCGCAATTCTTCAATAGTTCTCCTTACCCGTGTTCGAAGTGGAAGATCCTCGGAAAATTATCTGTTGTTAACTCCCAATATAGCAATTACTACCCTATTTCACCTGATGAATTAAATTCCTATTTCACCAACCCTTTTCCTCAGACTCCTTGCCCGCATCGATTCCCAGATTTCTCTTTGATTCTGAAAACGTCTATTTCTGCATGTTACTCCTGATTACCTAGTCTCTTCTGCACTCGAATCTAGAAGTAACAAATAGTCTAGGTCTTGTTACCTTGATTTTCATTAAGCTCTACCTCCCTGCCATCCTTCCAATCCTTCTACATATCTATAATTTTTCTCTCCAAAACTCCGTATTTCTTGAATGAAGTTCGTTTTTCATCAAAAACTTCAGACTTCTATTCTTTCAAATCTGTCCAAACCTTATTAGAAAGATTGATCCATTACCAATTTTCCTCATAACTTGAACAAAACGTTATTCTAAACTCATTTTAATAAGGTTTTCGTTCTGGCTATTCCACCCAATCCGTCTTAGTAAGAAAAACCCAAGACATAAAAATCTTCCATTGATCAACAGTAAATTACAACCCTAATTCGTTTTGACTTTGCCAAGGCTTATGGTTTATGATTCCGTTGATCGTAAAATTCTTCTGTTCAAATCCCATAAGTTGTTTTTATCCAACAGCATCATGATATCGTTCACAGACATCTCTAATAAATTTCCTTCATCTCCTCTCTTACCCTCGCGTGGTGTTCCTTAGGTCTCTTTCACCAATCCTTTTTTGCATTTACATAAATGACTTACCCGATTCCATCCCTCACTCACGGTACCATTTTTATGCTGACGATTTACAAATTTATCTTTTCTTCCATCCTGCTGATCTCATTGAGGCATCCCATAAACTTCAGAATAATATTAACAGAATTTCTCATGGGACTGAGAGAAACAAGTTGCAGCTGAATGAAAAAAAATGATAAAACCTTACCCATCGGTTCCAAACTCCTCTTACATTCCTTTCCTTATTATCCTTTACTTTACATCGACAGCATTAATATTCCACTTTTCCATCTTCGACAAGCACCATTACTGGAGTAATCATGTTTTTGAAATATTCCGAAAATCAATTATCATTCTAAAACAGTTCCATAGATTCCGCGAATCCTTGCCTTTAAATCCCGTCAGCTACTTGTCTTCCCTCTTATTTACTCTCAATTTGACTACGGTTACATGATACAAGTAAAATTTAAGCGTCTTATGAATTGTTTTAATAGATTTATCTTTAAAGAAAGAGATCCATACGCATCCATATCTCTGGCTACTACACGAAGTTAAATTGGCTTTATCCCTCCCTACTATAACAGAGATCGTTGATTCTCACCTTTCCCAATCCCTTAGGAACAATAAACTTTCCTGTATCACTGAACTCCTTACTCTATGTTTCTCCACCTACTCCTTGAACAGCAGTTCCCAACCAATCAATATTTATACTCCATCACATAGAATTGCTTTCTTTTCAAATCCTTTTTCCTTCTTTTGAAATTCCTTGTCTATCTCTGTCCTTAAAGCCTCTTTCCTATCTTCCTTCTAGCATCAATTATTCCTTCACCGCCTTAAACCTTAATCCTCCGATTAAATGTAAAATATGTGTATAAACTAAATGATGATTTAGCCAAAAATTACTTGACAGCTAGGCCATAAGGATTCATTTATGTTCATTGTTTTTGTTCTTTGGAGATTTGGTCCCAGAATAAACATAATTTTTCTTTAAAAATCTTGTCATGAATTACTTAAGTGTTGTCCGCTGATATCGTAACTAACGAATGTGAAAAATTGCATTTTTGGAATTTCACAGTTTTTTTAATGTACTATATTTGAAAAATAAGATTTACTTATATAAAAGTAATATAGATTACTATATTCTTCATAGATATTATAAGCACTAATGCAGAGTTAAAAAAAGTGAAAAGACCGAGAGATATCAAAGTTATTCACAATGGAGATGTTTAAAGTAAAATATGCAGCTTCTATTTGGTCTCTTGAAAAGAAGCTATTTTCACATTCGTTAGTTGTATGTGCTGGAGGAGATGATATGGTGAAAACCTTCTTGAAAATAAAATAAAATTCTAATTCGAAATCGTTAACGATCATAATACTTTTCCTTACTATACATTCCATATAGATAAAAGTAAAACGATTTATCTGGAACTCCCGAAATTTATACAAATTTTAAAACATAAATTTATCACATATGCCTTATGAATCTAATTTTCGAAATCTACACTAATTGATTTCATTCCCATTTGCAAATAAAATAGTTTTATAAGCCACTTCTAAAAGTTACATCAAGTGGTAGTTATCAAACTTAGCATGCCGTCGGCAGATCATACTAAAGAATTATGGTGTTGCAAAAGTATTATTACATGAATTAAATAATGTTATTCAATAAAAGTATGTGAATTTTCTTTTCTTCCTAATCATACGATAGTTTTATTAACATTCAAACACTATCATATACAATGTTTTGGGGTTTAGCCCCATCTTCAGGATCACTACTATATATTATTACGGTAGTACAGATCCCTTTTTCGGCTCTCAGGAGCGATGAATTGTGACGAGTGAGGTATCAAAAGAAAGAGAATTTCACGGAGATGTGACGAATTCCAATTTTGTTTTTTAAATTCTTATAAGGGCTTAAATAAAAGTGATATGTCCGCCCGGGCCCTATGCCATCTTGCGTACGTGTCGTTGTCATGGCAACTTTATATCAATTTGAGTCTGTTTACAAACACTTGTAATGAGTGGGAAATTATATATTGTTTCTCATGCCCAATCCTAAAGGGCACTGTTAAATATGAATACTACACATAGAAAATGGTATAGCTGAATCTTACTGCTAATACCTTACTGCTAAATTGAAGAGATGTTTTCCAGTGGGATAAGCTAATTACTTAAGTATGAACTGTAACTTCAACATAGTCATTACAAACTATGTAGCTTCACTAAATGTGTGTTAAATAAACTTTTTTAGTAATATTTTATTTTTAAAATTTTTTTTTTTTTAATGTATTAGGATTGATATCAAATGCGAGAGTTCTCGCTCGGGTATACTAGTTTAACTATAATACAATAACATTTAGTTAATAATATTAATGCAATGCATGCATAGAACAATAAATGATTACACTTATTTATTTATACACAATTTAAAAAACAAAAAATAATATATATGTATATATATATATATATATATATATATATATATATATATATATATATATATATATATATATATACCTTATAACTTATGTCATATTAACACTAAAACCTTACACAACATTGTTTTTATTTAAAAAAATATGTAAATGTATAAAAGATTGTAATCATTTATTGTAATATGAGTTCTATGTGATATTATTTGACTGTTAATAAAACTATGATAACGAAGAAGAAAATTGATTACATCCTTGAATTGATTGTCAGTTATTAGTGTTCTACTTTTAAAAAAATATATAATCAAAAAGAATTAAATGACATTATTGGAGGAGTAATCCGACTGAATCAGATACACAAGACGTTTGTGTATCTTTAAATAAGCATTGTACATCATTTAAACAAACTAAAATTTAAATTATAGTCTATTTATTTTTTTTATTCCATCTTATATAAATGCTTTATCGTTCACTAGAATTTTTTTTTTTCAAAAATAAAGATTGTCTACCGTACTATTATTCATAGTCTAAAAGTCATAATCCATTTAGTTTAATGGTTGCAACAGTTGCCAATGCTTGGGTGGTCCTGTCCCAATTCAGCTGCGATTCAGAAAGGATGAGTTTAAAAAACAAGGACGGTATCATGAATATTCTGGTCAGAAGGAAAATCCTCATATAGTAGTGAATATTAAACAAATATTATAACCAGAAGAACGGTTAATTTCAGATATGTATTTGTATTAATTGTAAGATATGTCGAAAACAACATAAATTGCCGCTTCAGAGTTGAACTATCCAACTTCCAAATTTGGCTTTTTCTATATTTTTATCATTTGAAATAGTTCAGACTACTGCGGATTTGATGCAGAAGTAGCTAGTATTTAGTAGTTAATATATGGAGAAGTAGTTAGTATTGTAGATATCTCAATATATAATTCTAAAGGGAACTCCTTGGAGCAGGTGAGAAGGGGTTGAAAATGCAGTTTTTTTGTGTACTTTTTCTTAGAAATTATAAGAGATGAAGACATACTGCTGGTTCCGTCACATTCCTCATCTATTGGGGAGCATTTTAAAATTTTTAGATATAACAGTGAAGGTGTAGGTATTGTCATTTCCGAAGAGGTTATGGCTAGGCTTGAAGACTGGCAACCAATATCTTCTCGCATCATTCTGGCTGATCTCCAGCTAAAAATGGGAAGGACCTCCTTCATACAGGTGTACGCTCCTACTGAGGATGCAGTGGTTGCGGACAAGGAACTCTTTTATATGGATCTGGAAAGAGTAGTTTATCAGTGCAGAGATAATAGGAAAGTTATCATTGCGGGAGATTTAAATGCTAGAATAGGCTGGGATTATCAAGCTGGACATGGAGTTATTGACCGACAATGGCGGCGAGAGGACAATTAATTCCAATGGTAACCGCCTTATAGAGTTCTGCGTTGACAACCATCTCATAATAGGAAATTCGTTATATCCCCACAAAAAAGTCCACAAAATTACTTTCTCCTCTGGACAACGAAACAGCATCATTGATTATTTTATCTATGGTAGTGATGTAAGAAAATATTTCACTGATGTCAAGGTTATTAGAGGAGCTGAATTAGGTACTGACCACTTGCTGTTGGTGGGTGATACTAGAATTTTAAAGGAATGAAGGGGGCGTCCAAAACTGTACAAAAGAATTAATGTACAGATTCTGGAGTCTGAAGAAAAGAGGGATGAGTATATCAAGGCCAGTGAAGAGAGGCTAAAAGAGATAGACCTTGACAGAAACTAAGAGGACCTATGGAAGGACTTTAAAAACACGGTATTAGAAGTAGCCACCACAGTATGTGGAACAAAGAAAGTGAATATAGGCAGAAAACGGACAAAATGGTGGAATGATACAGTCAAGGGAATAGTTAAACAAAAGAAGGAAGCTTGGAAAGAGTATCTGGTTAACCGTACTAATGATAGCCTGGAGGTATAGATAGGTATAGCCGAGAGGCCAAGAGAAATGAATGTAAAAGGATAGATAGGATAGAAGGAGAGGAAAAACAGAAGGCTTGGGAGGACTTTGGGAAATCTCTGGAAGGTGACTACAGAGAAAATGTAAAGAACTTTTGGCGGAAAGCCAAGTCCCTAAAAGAGAATAGACCAAAACCTGTCAGAAATGTTAAGAATGAAAAAGGAGAAGTGCTGACCCAATCTGAGGAAATATTAGATAGATGGAGAAGACACTACACCAACATCTTTATGGATAACAATAGCCCTAATGACAGGCCGGATCCCCCTCAAACCGATGATGAACTAGGAGTTATATGGTAGGAAGATGTTGAACGAGTAGTACAGAAGATCAAGATTGGGAAAGCTGCGGGTCATGATGGGATTTACTCAGCATTTAGTAAATATAGTGGCCCAGAAATGATTAAAGTTCTGCAGGTGCTTTTTCAAAAGATATGGGATACGAAGAAGATCCCCCGAGAATGGGAACACAATATAATCGTGCCAATTCACAAAAAAAGGGAGCCCAAGTGACTGCACAAACTACAGGCCAATATGCCTCTCTGCCGCAGTGTATAAAATGTACACTTCCATTTTGGAACACAGACTAAGGCAGCTAGTAGAAGATGATCTAGAAGAAGAACAGGCTGCATTCCGACTACGCAGACGCAGACGAGACGCAGGACAATATCTTTGTTGTCAGAAACATTATGGAGAAGTGCTGGGACAAGGACAGAAATATATATCTGGCTTTTCTGGACCTCAGAGCAGCCTTTGACTATCCCACGAGAAGCCATATGGGAGGCCTTAAGAGCGAAAGATATACCGGTCTCCCTAATTCAAGCAGTATGCCAAGAACCAAAAGGTATTGTACGAATAAATGGTATGAGTTCAAAACCCTTCCCTATGGCATGAGGAGTAAAGCAAGGAGACAGTCTTAGTCCTCTTCTTTTCATCATATTTATGGATGAAATTCACAAGATATGTAAGAGGAGGACGGAGAGAACGGTAATAGGGAAATGGAATTTAAGAACAATATCAGCACAGGCATATTTATACGCGGACGATATTGTTCTTGTCTGTGATGATAAAGGAAAACTGCAGCGGGCCCTGGTTGAATGGCAAGAAGAGCTATTGAGAAAATGAATGGCTATTAATTCCACTAAAAGTAAAGTCCTGGCAATCTTAAGAAAAGAGGAAGACGTTCATCTGTTCTGTAACGGCGAGGAACTTGAGACTGTTGATGACATACCTCGGAACAGTGGTTAGCAACACTGCCACCATCGACAAAGAAGTAAAGATTTGAAAAATCAAATAAAATATACTATCAGATCTGCAACACTATTGTAGGCAAGAGAGAGGTCACCAACCAGGTCAAGACCCACATCTTCAAAGCTGTCTTTCTGCCGACTATACTATATGGTTCTGAGAGTTGGGTAACGTTGGACAGACACATTAGCCATATGACTGCCATGGAAATGAAGTACCTGCGTAGAGTGGCAGGCAGAACACGAAGAGACCGGGTCAGGAATGAGACGATAAGGGAGCAACATGTCATATCTTCATTGAAAACCACCTTCGAGAAATGCCAATTAAAGTGGTTTGGACATGTGTGCAGGATGAGCGAGAACCGAGATCCAAGGAAGATAATGGAAGCTCGATCAACTGGCAAAAGGCCCAGAGGCAGGCCAAGGATAAAGTATGATGAATATGTCACCAGGTTGGGCAGAGAAAGAGGAAGAACTTTGAGAGGAATGAAGCAGCTGGCTCAGGATGGAGGGGATTGGCTCCGGTGGATAGAGGCGCCTTTAGGCTGAAAGGCATCAAAGAGGAAGGAAGAGAAGAGAAGAAGAAGATATAGCAGTTGCTTCCGCAGTCGGAGTTTTTAATTTATATTAAATTAAATTTTAAAAATGAAAAAAAAATTGTGGAAAAATATTTTCGCTATTATTTTTTTTTTTAAACATTAGACATGAATGTAAACGAAGTTAACGAATTTATTTAGTTTATTATAATTTATTTAATTTGTATAGTTTAGAAAAAAAGAAAAGAAACGCTGTCCGATTATTTTCAAGCTGTTAAACTTTCATCTATAATGGTAATTAATTTTAATTTAACTTGTTTCAACTACTTTTTTTTCTGTGATATAATAGACCCTTTCGGTTTACGTTTTTAAAATAAGCATTTTCGCATATATTTTTCTTTTGTAACACGAACAATTAAACAGCATCAGTGTTTTTAGACGATTTGTTTCATAAAAAACATAAAGGGTGGAGAAAAAAATTTTGAAAGTTTTCAATGAGTAAGAATAGTTTACCTATAATTTGAATTTACCTATATTTTATATAGGTAAACTCAGAAGCTCTTCTACGCTTTCAGGTAATGAAAATGATTTGAGCACAGTTAAGAGATAAAAATTACCACACGACTCACTTTTTTTTTTTAATGACGAGAATAGAGTTAAAAGCAAATAATAGGTGCAGTTCATCTACTAACTAAAAAACATTAATAATAAATAAAAATTGAATTTATATAGCACAATATACCGGATTGAATTTTGATAGCACAATTATCTTTGGGCAAAAGATTATTATTATATTGACAATAACTCCGATCGAAAGACATTTTTCTTGAGGATTCCTCGTGTTCTCTTGTCTAAGAACCGCTAGTTTCACATTCCTAGTTTCATAGAGTTAGGTTCATTGATTACGGAGTAGAAAGCCTCGTTGATTAAGAGAAAAGAAAGAGAAGAGTGTCTTCTCTCCATGGCATTAAACTGATTACTAAATACAGTCTAATCTTTTATCGAAAAGGATTCAGTAGTTAAAAGAATAAGAGAGATGACAATAACGAAATAACTTCATTTATATTTATATGAATACTTTATATATAATATAATATATAATATAAAATTATAGAATACTTTATTTGAGCTTGTAAGGCTATTTAAATTTAAATATTAAAACAAATATTTTGATGACGAAAATATTTCATCACTTCCTTGCGTAGTTTCGGGGTCATGCAGTGACGTTGGAATCTGAAACATCACTGTATTATATTTCATCTCCCTTGCGGTTAAATATTATCATTAAGCTCAATCAATCATCGAACAATACGACAATTCGCTATGAAAAATCGATTTGTAACTATTAAAAATAAACTATTGGTTCATTACATTCCGCAGCGGAGACAGGAGTACGACAGGACATGTTTGGTACCCTGCCTGTTGCTAATAGTGTTGTGCTGGTAGAACCACGGGCCATTAGTTTTACAACCAGTTATAAAACCGTTTTAGCGTGCATCTATTTCGAGAGCTCTCTCACAGATATGTTTTTATATCTTCCTGAAACCCGCAGCCGCCGCCAGTCCATTCCCCTTTAAACTCTTATTCAGTATTGCGTCTGACAGTCCTCTGTCCATCCATAAATCAAATGTTAAAGCTAAAATATAACTTATTCCAATTCCTTTAGCAATGTGTCAATTAGCAATGGTAATAATTACATTCACAAGGATATATGCTTTAGGTTCGGCATAGGCAGATTGAGGTACTATATTTATATACTTATATACTATATTTATATAATTTAGGTTATTTCTGCTATTCAAAACGGTGATTTTGGTGAAATCATGCTCTTTGTCATCACTTATCTAAATTAAAGCCGATATTTTTTTTTCTTTTGACCGAACCCATCAAACATCTATTTCAAAATTGAGAAAAGGACATATTAAAACTCTTAAATTTGTTAATAGACAACAGGGTAAAAAACGCAAGGCCTGTGACATAGACCCATCCCACATTCTAGATTGTATAACATAACTGCTCATAATCTATTTAAAAGACCTGAAATGGTCATTCGTAAACTTGAGGAGGGGAGGCTTCTAGATTTGGTTTAAACCATGTCATTGACATAGACCTCCAAAGTATCCTTTATTAGAGGATGCTAGAACCATAGTACCGGTGGGTCCTTCCATATCCCCTAGTCGCGGGCTGGAGGTCACCGGATATTTTTTACCCCTCTGGAAATTTCTTTTCAAACAAAGAATATGCTGTCTATAACGTATTTTAAACATTTTTTGCGTTACAATTAAATAAAAAATTTAACACTCTTGGACTACAAAAAATGTTTAGTTAAAGTTATTCAACTTTATATTCGAGCAACATATTTTTTATTTTATAAAAAATATGAATCTATAAAATTTGCTTCTATGTATTGTTTTGTAGGGAAAAAAATAGTTCTGAGACTTATTAACAGGTTCCTGTGTACCTGTAGCACCTTCCTTGTCCGCGCCTATGGTCATCGTATTTAAGCACCACAACCACCACTTTTAAGACTGACACGGCTATAGTGAACTCATGCAAAGAGTTATCTAATAATTTTCCGATTTTCTGTTTTCAACTTTGGATTTTTTAATTTTTTTTTTAGATGTTTAAAAGAGAATTTATACTTCCAAATAATCAAGAAAATTATTTAGATTATCCTGAATTTAATCTTTGAATGTATTACTTTTATTATTTGACCAAGATTATTTATTGATTTAATTTTTCTTTTTCATTTTTTTTGTTGTATATTTGGGACAACAAAGTACAATTAGACGGATTGTGGATAGAAAACAGATGTTTAATAGAAATAGTTAACTTAATACTAATAGTTAATTAGTTAATTTACGTATTATTGCTCTTCCACAGTGCTCCAGTGCTCTTCCAAAGTTCAACCATCTAACCATAGAATGAGAATAAAATGGTGAGGTTTGAGATTAATCTGTCCCATAGCACTGCATTCATAATTGGGCATTTCGCTTTAAAGGAAGTATTGTAATCGCGAAAATTTTCGATTTTCTGATTTCAACGGAAATATACATTTTGACCACCCCTGAATCCATTTTGACTAGTTTCACCGTGACGTACAGATCTCAAAAACGGTTAGCCGTAGAAAGTTAAAATTTTGTATTTAGGTGCTGTAAAATCTAGTTGTGAACCTCCCTTTTTGGTCACTACATGATTACTGGAAATGGTACTTTACTTGAAGGTCATAATAGACTTTCATTAAAAATGATATTAAAATATAATGTAAAACATCTCAAATTTGGTAAATAGGACTTTTATATCTGTAAGAATGTATTTACTAGATTTTGGTTAAAATTGGTGAGCCGAAAAGAGTACTTTATTTGAAGGTCATAATAAAGATAAATAGAGATCACATGGATCGGTAATAAAGGTTACAAACGTGATTTTTTTTTTCCACTCCAATTAAACATTTTTGTTACTTGTTTTAAGTGTTAAAATTATGAGTAAAATAATGGTTTTTCTTTCCATTTGTGAACTGGACAAGTCTGCAGGAGGAGAATAAGATACAAGTTAACTGGATTCTTCCCCTTAAAATGTCGAAACTGTCGATTTCCAATGCTTTATCTTGTGACATTGACAGTTCTAATGTTGTCACGGAACACGAAGAAATCTCTTAGAAACTAGTTAACTACTGAAAGAAAACGACATACCATAAGAGAATGAGACCTCCAGAAACAAGAATATGTGTGTGAATAGATGTATATCGCGACGCCGAGTGTCGTTTTTGAGATACTGGAATCTTCAGAAACTAGTAACCAAATTTAGGATCACTTTTTGAGCCACCGATTTATAGTTAAATAGGCGCATAAGAAAGTCATGTGTTGTCCACATCAGATATTTGTATATTAGGATACTTCGATGTTATTATAACACTAGTTGAAAACAGATATGTTATGTAGATTTGACATTTTCAAACAGTTTTCGACTCTTAGTGCTGTAAAAACCAAATTGTATTTATAACATTATTGAAATCATAAATGCCATCGAAATAAATATCGGCTAGTGAATAGACATTGTAAGGGGCTTCAGGTATTTGCAAAATTAATATGATTTACCATTCTTGGGGTTCTACGGCTTTACAAGAGGAAATCTTCAGTGTTTTTTCTCCGGTCAGATATTATCAAGTTGGATAAAAATATAAAAGATCAGATATTGGTGATTAAGAAATAAATAAGACAATAAATAGGCAAGATCTATTAGATTCATCCAATTCTCTCTGGATTCCTTACTCCTTTTCCTCTCCCGAACTAAATCAGAAAACGATAGCGTTGAAAAAAAATAAATATTGGACTACCTGTCAGATAAACTTCATCTAATGATAATTCAGCTTCTAAAGAAATTTTTTTCTAGGTCATGACGGTCCGTTAACTTAAAGATAATATATAAATGAAACTAGTATATGATAATATTATTGCTAATGACTTTATTCTAATATTGTACTAATGATAATAATATAATCCAGGTTAATGGAACGATTCCCTTCTTTGCTTACTCTCACTGCCTTGGCTGTATTCAAATGTACAGACACTCCTTTTTCGGCCCATCCTAAAATACCTGGGGACAATATAGGCTCCTTTCCCCAAGGTATTTATACACCTATGACCAAGACACCGATAGCCGATGTTTATTTTTACTAGCAACATGTATCTTTTTTTTCCCCTGAGTTCCTGGATATAGGGTTGTTTGAATTTTTTCTTCTCCCCTCGCTACAGTTTTGAACCCTACTACAACAGAATACTTTATAGCCGAAGTTATTGTGGTAGTGAGAAATCAAGTTTTTCTTGTCGTCTGCGATATAAAGTTTTTATAAAACCTGTAAACGAAGCTCGGAACACTTCTAGAAAAAAAAAGTTCGGAAGAATAAAAAAAAACAGCCTCAAATAAAAAACCTGTACCATTACAACCTATGAAGGGTCTTGGGTTCAGACCTTGGTAAAGACTGTACTGTTTCTAGGCCAACGGTTATGGAAGGAGGTTAAAGGAGAATTGAATTTTTTATTTAAGTGTAAATAATACTAGAATAGGCTGGGGTAATGGCTGTTACCTTAGGATAAACAATAATAAAAATTACAATCTGTATTTTTTTTAAATAGTACAACCTCTAATAGGACACTTATACTCTTATCTTAATAACTTAATTTTGCATTAAAACTAAATCTAAAATTTTTGTTTAATTATGAAAAAAGTAAAATATCAGGTTTAACCGGTATTACCTCTACCCTTAGGTAATGGCAGTCGATGGTCGCAGTGATCAATTTATTTATTACAAAACAAGGAATGTGGTATTTTTTAATGATATAACCATGTAAATCTGAAAACTAACATTTTTGTATATGATATACTCTCTTCTTTGTTGGCTTTCTCATCCATAAACAGCTTATATCACTTTTATCAAATCTTTTGAAGTTATTATTATTAGCATTTAGTTTGTCTTACTCATATTTTTTTTCTATTCATATTTTTATATATCCATCTGAAAATTAAAAAAAACATAGACATGGTGTCCATAAACAAAGACACCATTACCCCAATAATGGAGAATGACTTTACCCTGGACGCATGATTTCAGTCAACAAATAAAAAAAGATATTGTGCTTAAAATCCTGTTGAACAGGAATACGAAAGTAAGTATTATCACGACACAGTGTAATTATCAGTATGCCAGTAAAAGCAGTGAAACAGGCGATTAATTGTGATCTGCACTATGGCTTCGCTTACAAAAAGCAACAAAAAATCATTTTATTTCGCTTTGAATCAAAATAAATACAGAGACGGCGAGGTCTGGAGTAGTCCTGTTAAACTAAGTTCTAAACTTTACGAGAAATCGTAGTAACCACGATTTCACCTTGACTTCCATTACCCCAGTCTCCCCTACATATCTTTTACATATACATATCTTTTTATTTAACGATGCCCTTAGGAACATTTTGTATAATCATTGTGGAAAATTACCTAAAAATAACATCATAAAATAAATTCATAAATATACAACACGATTATAACAATCTAAAATACAAAATTCTCAAATTATTAAGCCGGGGTCTTGGTAAATCTATCAGTTGTTCGCGGTATATAGAGGTCGCTACAATTTGGGCACATGTCCCAGCCTAACTAACGGCTCGTAACTGAACTTGGCTCACACTTTGAAATCTGTCTTAACACTCAAAACCGCTCGGATATACCACCTTCAGATGGTCGTAAACTCTCATCAGTATCAAAAATGTTTACCTTTAGAAAGACATTTGAATCAACATGATATTGTTAGGTTGGATGAGAATTATCGAGTTCCATCGGCCGTGGCTTTCCTTTTTATAACAAGATCTAAGGTTCAGAAGCCTCGACCTAGTTCCTAATTTTTTCACATTTAAAAAAAAAGAAATCTAATATTTGTAGCAAGATTCCTAAAATAGTGATGTGACCCAATACAATTAAAAATTTACACGTATCTTCTAAAAGTCCTTTTTACATTGGTGATTAACACTCATCTACTTGTCAACACTAATTTGTGTTATATTTAAAAAAAATATATATATAATTTCCAAAAACAAAAATTCTTACTGCTGGATGGTTTAAGTTTTAATATTAAATAGAAATGAAATATTTTATCCACAAACTTGTAATAATTTTGTCATTACTTTCAATAAAAACTACCCAATGAAATTTCTTCAGATTAAATTATGCATTTTTTTATATTCAGATTGAGCTATTAAATAGGTTCTAAATTAAAAACGGTGAAAATTGCCTGAAATTTTTTTTCTTAAACTTTAAACAGATCAACGTGCTGTTTAGAATAAGAAGAAGTGTTTAGAAATAGGTGAACACGCCAGCGAAAGTGGCTGACTAAAAATGTTCACAGAATTATTTTTTGAACTCTGTGTATATTGAAAGGTGTGAATTAAATTCAATCAAATTCCTCAGACGGGCACTGAACGCTGCCTTAAAATAATATTCGACCAAAGGATGACCTGGGGCCACACGTCAAAACGAAAAGTAAGACACTAATTAACCTACTGAAATTAATATACTCTCTTTTTTTCCTAAATGCCA
Source organism: Rhaphigaster nebulosa (assembly GCA_948150685.1). Taxonomy (NCBI): domain Eukaryota; kingdom Metazoa; phylum Arthropoda; class Insecta; order Hemiptera; family Pentatomidae; genus Rhaphigaster; species Rhaphigaster nebulosa. The sequence continues at coordinate 77,357,336 of OX411306.1, read as the reverse complement.
AAACTAAAACTTAGATAGAAATTAAATACATACACAAACCTACTTAACTCAAATGCACATACGCCTCACAGACTTAGCATTCAGCAAAAAAGATCGTACAAAAACTACAAATTTTTCAATCCAAAGTTTTAAGATTAATGACAGATGCTCCTTGGTACGTAAACAACAAAACTCTACTTACGGACTTGCAAAATCCATCGACCAACACGTTTTATCGTCTACACTTACTCTTTATTTCCCTTTACATAATAAAATTTACGGACTTAACAATAGACTGATAAGCGATATTGCTACGGCTGGCAATATTAGAGAAGACAAAGAAGGAGCTAGATAAGAGATCTCCTTTTCTGAATAAAGGAACTCATTTAAGACCGGGAACAGGTGCCCAGCAGCACGATTCGGCCCACTGTGCGCTTCTAGATAAAGAAAGTATTCCAATCGAGTAAAAATTTCTATCTGCAGTTTTCAACGGATCTGTGCGTTTTAGAGCCCCCTGAGTCCAAAAAACGCATTTTCAGTCATTGGTGTGTGTGTGTTTGCCTCTCTATGCCACGAAAGAATTGCTGAATCTCCTGAATGGTTGGACCGATTTTTAATTTCTTTACTTTTTAGGGTTTCGGTTTCTAATGCCTGTGTAATAAATCGGGCAGTCTTTGCTCAATAGCGGCTGTGTTATATTCGAAAAACCTATTTTTCTATTAATTGTAGCGCCAAAACACCTTAACTGATTTTGATGAAACTTGTCTAAACTCTTCGCCTTAATGCTATTTAACTGTTCATACATCTAGAACATCCCCGAGAAAAAGCAGGAAAAAAATGTATTAAGAAATATTTTTTTATTTGCATGTAACTTAAAAATTTTAGGGTAAATTTTGAATATGCATTTGAAGGGTAATTTAATTCGTTTAAATTGATATCGAACCATTATTAGTAACGATACAGCTCCTCCAATGGAATGTTGACAGAGCCGAAACAAGCCCTTTCTTTAACTCCTCTCTTAAATAAAAGAGAGTATTATAACAATATTTTAGATAGCATATTTCGGAATAAATATTGCCATCCCATAGCATTAACTGATATAATTGAAGCAATTAATATCAATAAAATCAAATCAAACAAATTTTCTAAATCGGTCTAGTTAAGCAAAGATACGGTTATTATTTCAAATATTGAACATTTGTAATCGACCAAAAAAAAAAAAGTTGAGTCCCGCCCTCAAAACATGAGGTTTTACGTTTCCAGATACGTAGAATACAATTATCGATTTTTATTTTATTTTAGTTATTTTTTTTAGGTTTTCGTCATTGTCAACCGAAAGGTTATAAAACTTGTATATGTTTCTATTTGATAATTTGAAAACTTTAGATCATCCGGAACATTGAAGATGCTTATTTGAAAGATAGTCTGACTGGGCACTAAACCACAGCGATAAGGTAAATAGTGTGAATGGACACTCCAGATATTTTTTAAATATAACTATTTGGGACTAATAAACCATTGTGTAATAATTTGTAGCATTTTAGTAGTATTTTTCCCGAATATAATAAATCTTTATACTGCATCGAAGGTCATAGGAGGGTGAATTTGAAATCCTTTCCCTAGTCTAAGAACAAAGTTTTGGAGGTTTCTCGTTGGATCAAATGAGCTGAAAATCGAAATGTATGGCTAATTTCTAGGCAGAACAATATCGTAGAAGTGATGGTAAATTTGAGTAAAATTTTATTACGACTTTTAACGGTTTTTCGCGTTTTTTTAGGTTTCGTGCACCTCTACAGCCCTTCCAAATTGAGAGTTGAAAATGTGTATGTGAATTGAGTTGGCGTTAGAGAAGTTTCTTTTGGCGGTCTCAAATTTTATCTCCACCCCCTCATTTTGATATTTTTTATTTTAGTGAAAATCATATCTTAGTGACTGAGCTCTGCTGCTTCCCCTTTTTTTCCTGAAATTTCAGCTCAAATCTTTTAACAGGGAAGATTTCGGAAATTCTTTTAATTTGTGGGTGCAATTCATACAGATATTTTTTAGATGCATTCGAATTTTTGATAGTTTAACAATAAAGTAATAGTTTAAAGAAAAATGAATGATCATTAAACTATAGCGATAGGTTAGGGGCACGAGCAATACACGAATCTTCATCAAGGCATGCTCCTTATTACTTGATTAAAACCAGAACAGTAAGAGGCGATGAAGGGTCCTAGACGCAGGCGCTGGTAGAACTGTTATAGTTTTAGAGACAGTGGGGTTAGCATTAAGCTCCAACTACCAAATTTTTCATCTGAATACCTAGTACGGAAAATACAGGAACTAATTTTGTTTAGTTTATTGAACCTAGGATGTATTTCTCTAGTCATTCTAATCATTATTAAATTAATTAATTCTATTTTGAATATTAAAATTCCCTAATTTAAATAAATCATACACCATTATTATTAAAAGAAGGACTTGCAACCACAACCCTTTTATAAGAATAATCATCCGTTATGGAAAAACTTTTCAGTTATAAAACGTTTTTTTATTAATTCTTGATGAAAAAAATCTATATCTAGTTGTAATTTATTTTAAGAAACTTTACATATCTATGTTATTTGTTTTTTTTCGTTTGTTTTTTTTTCATTTTTTATACAATTGTCATCACACGACTTCAGTTGGATGCGTGAGTCAGCAATCCTTTATATTCAATAAACAAGTTTTATAGATGTTCGAAATATGAAGGATTTGGAGTGTAAGAATGTAGCGCAAACGAAAAAAAAATAGCAATGACACATGAAAATTCCACTTTGCGGAAGAGACCATTCCTTGACGGTGATGTAATATAATCATGTATGTAAAAATAGACCTTATTCAACAATCCTATTAAAAATAGGTGACTCGGTCAATAAATATTTCCGATTCTTTTTGATGGATAGAAATTACGAAAAAAATAAAACTGTAACTAAGTTTTTTTCCCCATCAATATAGTAAACCTACCGTCATCAATATAGTATACCTAATATCCATTGAGCTCTTAGTGTGATTCATAGGATCAGATAAATAAGTATGAATCTTTAAATCAGTGTAATATATGACACTATCCATCTTTTTTGGAAATTTATTTTTTGGCATTATTTCAAAGTTTTGTCATCAAAATCATTTCAAAACTAAATGTTACCATGATGGTATTTACATACACGAATTGATGGAATACATTGCATTAAAAATAACGTTAAAATGAGTGCTCATATACTTCATTCATAGCCATAAGTAGATAATGTGGTGCGTTGATGCCAGAAATAAAACGCCCCGTATATAATGTGTGCCGACAGAGAGCGGTTTGAATTATCTCAATATGGTGAAAAAAGCTTGCTTCGATTTTGGGACTCAGTAATATGTCTGTGACATATTGGTGAAGTTGGTTTGATATTCGGATGATCCGTTTAAACGCTGTGATATTTCGAAGATGGATATTCTCTGATTTCCTGTACTTCAGCATCTTTAGCAATCCGCTGATACAATTCAATTTCTGGTAAGCTCATCTAAAATCTACAAAAAGTACACCATAATTACTATTTAATGAGGCCCGAATAAACTGTATAGGTGACCGAAATGTATTTTTTATCAAACATTTGAACTTTAGGAAGATACCAACAATTTTTCTCGCGCTTCCTGACGAAGTTATTTATACCAGATTGCAGGATGCATACGCCAGTAACAAAATATACCTTGTTTCGTCTCCACCATTAGTAGCCGTGATAATGGGAGGGTAATTTGTGAGGAAATATAATTTAGTGTAAAACTGTGTGGCTCATATTATTAGGTGACTGGGGCACCGCACATAGACCTATTTTGTAGGCTATTACTCTCCACAGATCCAGTAATATCAGTCCGCCCACTTCCTAAGGGCATTAATGAAGGGATCACCACATCAGACGATTCCGAATTTTATAATTCTATGACTCATTTAATATTATAATTTATTTATTTAGTTATATTTATATAAATATAATTAGAATGTAGTGTGTACTTTCGAGTATCACCTATATAAGATATAATTTGTTTGTTTCGTAGCCAGAAGTATAAAATTATTATTATATTATAAAAGTTTATTAGCTCTATGTGAAAGAGAGAATCTATTGTAAATATAGAAGATTAAATTATTTACTTAAAAAAAAAGTTCTCTTACAATGATTTATTTTCTAGAGCTGTTAATAAAGCGTTTTAAATCCTGAAGAGCACAAATAAAAGACATATTTTTAAAAATTAATTTCATTAGCTAAATTTTATACAATAAAATAAAAATTATTATTTATCCTTATTATAAATTATTAAATTCATATTTTTTAAAATTTACTTTCGTAAATGGGGTGCAGCGTTGGGAGCGTTTTAGTATTTAATTCCATATTATTGTTAACGTTTTTATTTGACTTGCTTATTTCTTTGTAACAACTATAAAATTTCCTACTTAAACAGCTATTTCGTTTTATCTATCTATTACGATATTTTCGTATTAATTGTACAATCTATGTCATTTGCCAATTCTTTTAAAACCTTAGAGTAAATTGGCTACTTGATGAGACCAACTTAGTTGATGTAGCTGAGATGTTATATTAAACCATACATTGATATTAAACCAGAACATGACAAAAACAATTAAAGTTGTCAAAATTAGGACAAATGGCAATGATGAATTTTAAATATTTTATTGTTTCCAACAGGCCGAATTGATTTAATATAAATTGAACGAGATTGCTTACGATCGCCAATTAGTTCATCTTGAAAGGCTTGGAGATGGAATGATAAATGGGCGATTGTGAAGGGAAACATAAACGTTTATGTCCAAGTCGAATAATTCTTTCAGTTGTTTAGGAATCTATAATTCTTTTCCATGTTAATTAATCTTGTTTCCTTCAAACAGTCATTAATAATGTATCTTTCTATTTAACAATCAGATATTCAATAAATATGAAATTAAAAACAAGTCAATTAATATTTGATGAGCTCTGAATTTTATTAATAGGCATTAAAAGGCGAATTGTTTCAATTCTATGACTTTAAAAAAATGAAATGAGAGGATCTGTACTGGAAGTAGAATGTGGATAAAAGAATGATGAAGTAATCCTTTGTTGATAATTGAATCAAAAATACAAGAACGATAATAGCACACATTTAAACACGTTAAAATATTAAGGTTCACAAATACAATAATCTGAACAACTGGGTTTGACGTAAATAAAAATCTCAGTCCAACAGAGAGGAGAAAAGGAGTGCTAAAATTTGGTCCAACTGGCACCTCAATTAAGCTCTAACATGTCATTTGAAAATTCACTACACAATGATGATTAAAATCATTATAAATGATTAAGTAAAAACAATAACCGCGATCTATAGAAGCAAGATCATTTACATGCTGGAAAGATAAATCAGCAACCTGCGTAATCAGGTGGTATAGAAATATCAAATTAATACGTGAGAATTTTGCAGTTTGTACCAGTGATGTCATTTTTTAGAGTAATATTGTAATTTAAATGAGCAGTATGCATGATTTTTATCTCTTGTTATGAATGCTGTATCGTTTGAATAGGTAGTTGTTAGTTTGTGAGGGCTGTTTTGAAACCAGTTATACATCCTGGCTTGAAATTTTGAATAACAGTTTTATTGTCAAATATTAACAATATGTGCACATTTAGATGCAATAATTAATAATGCAGGCAATTAATAACGATTGATACTATATTTACAATATAAAAAATTAACAAATTAAATCCTACAAAAATAAATAAATAACCAAAATAAGGAAAAGGCTTTAAATTAATATTTATTGAATATCAAATGGATACTTTATCTGGCAAGCTATAGATTTCTACGGGTTATGATTGGTATATGGGGTGTGGCTCGAATGATGAGGCAGTTGTGAAGAGATAATAAATACTTAAACTTAATCAATATAAGTATTATTACTTTTTAACTACTTCATTATTTCTATTGTAAAAGTAATTTGTAATATCAGTGGTTTTATGCTAGTTATAGAATGATTTCCTCTATTCCAATTTTTATTTTCTTGAGTAGAATATATTAATGAAATATCCAAATAAAGGAAATAAACTTTCGAATCATGTGATGATGAATGCCACATTAACAAAGACTCTTCTGTTGACAGAATGAATATGATAGAAGTCATTCTTTTGGTAATCTTCCTCCAAAATATTATTTGCTAGTTTATCGAATATAATTTATACCTAATTCATTCACCAATCCGACTTGAAGCATTCATGTTACATCTTGAAGACCTTAGAAGGAAATCTTAAAGATTACAGAAAACCCTAAAATAAATGACTCATTCAGTTCTATTCTGTGGTCCTGATGTAGTCAAGGTTGGAGTTTAACAGCATGAAGAATGTCTAAACTAGCCTGATTCATCGGCGGTTGTGGTAAATGAACCATCAAGTTAACTGGACAGCCTACACCCTGTTAAAGTTTTATAGTCCGTGGAACAATCTTGGTAATATCCATAGTTTTGTTATTTATTAGGACTTGTCATTATAGTTATTCAACTATGACGACAAGTCCAATTCTGTAAGGACCGGCAAAGAGGAATACTTTTCTAGAGTACAATTTTGCGTGATACAACCAAATAGGCTGTTTATCTAATATTAGAAAAAATTAGTAGTAGTAGAAAAATCCAAAGTTGGAAAAATAGCTTTCAAAGTTATTAAAAAGACAATCTAAATTAGTAGATTTAACATTTTTGATAACATCGACGTTGACTGGAAAAATAATAATCATTTATTTCTTGTATCAACCAATAGAAGCAATTCAGATGACCTGTTAAATAAAATTTAGCATTCATTTATTTGTATGTTCAATGTCAGATTTACTATCCTTAGCTATAATATAGTTAAATGTATATTATAGTTAAGAATAGTAAATCGATATAAATAGACCTATGAAATTGATTTGACATTCTCTTTCAAGTTTCTGACAACGAATCTTTGATGGTAAATACCTACCAGGATATCAATGGATTCTTGTAGAAGGAAAAGGTCATATCGTGGTTGCCGAAAGCCTGCCGGCTATTTAAAACCTATTCAAATAAGGTGTGAATAAGTAAACAAGGATCTTACGGTTAAAAAACATAATTTGAGGTTATTTTGAATGTTGACATATCGATAGTGGGACGAGAAAACATCTCAAGTCCAAAAAAATTGTAAGTCTGTTAATAATAGCAATCGATACAGCAGACTCCTGCGGATCTTTGCTAAAATACTACGTCATTTGATCCTCTCCTTTTCCGTCTGGCGGCGTGGAAATGACTCCTAAGTCAGTAATCTTTCTTATCATCGCCTATGCTTTGTGACTCCTGTGAAATCTGATGAAACTCGTAAATTTATTAACGATAACAATCGGAACAGCGGATTCCTGTGGATATTTGTTTAAAATATTATGTCGTATGGTCCTCTGTTTTCCTTCTAGCAGTCGTGGAAACAAATTGTAAGTCAACAACGATCCCTGTGAACCATTAGTGCCAATACTGGCAATAAATATTCATCTGGCAAAACATATTTAGTTCAATTGCTGTAATTACAGGGAATTTCGGAAGGGTTCGACATTCCTATAACTATCTACACCAGTAGTCTGTTTTTTTGTGACTTGTGAAATCTGGTGAAATAGACAATGCAAGTTTTTCTCGTGCTAATGTTGATATATCATTATAGGTCTCTTTATCTGATCGACAGGGCTATTTCCTTTTGTCAGTATCTTGAAAGGAAGTACTATCAAACTTAGGTATAGAATCATATTTTTTCTATATTTATGAATACAACTTTTAAAAATTTGATGATAAGAGACCATTTATCGTTAGGCGATTGTTATAATTATTCATTGTGAAACAAATATTTTCTGTGATTTTATTTCTACCACAAAAGGCCAGATGCTGAATTATTGCAAATAAGAGAAACTTGAGCAGCAGTTATAAAAAAAAAAGTCCAGAATATAGAAAATTTGAAAAACATATTCTGACTGATGCTGACTGGAGTCAACTTGGACCAGGTGATATCTAAAACAAAGGAAACGAAAAACGATGGTCTCGAAATGACAACGGTGGAGGAAGATGTCTGACCTAGGTTGTAAGCCATAATGTAACAAAACAGTAAGCGTGACAGGATTCCGCCGGAAGCAAGACAAAAGACATATAAATACCTGATTGGGAAGACAAAAGATGAAATGGCCTTCGACCCTGAGATAAAACAGGAATAGTATCACATAGACAGTTGGCTCAAAGGAATGACAGATAGCCTATCAAAACGCTATAAAGGATTCTGTTTTACAACACTCAAGAAAATGGACTGCCCCGGAAGTAATGTCTGGACGGAATACAACAGGTTGTAACATAGTTTTAGTAGCAACACACGTATCTGATCTAGAAGGGAAGAGGCCACCAAGGCCAATATAAAAAAAGCAAATGTCCTAAACATGAACTATAAGTAGAGTTTTTATTTTCCTACCGCTATTAGGAAAGGAAAGTATTGTAAATTTTCGATGCGCAGTGATCAATGAATCAATGCTTTATAGAGCCAAGCACATTTCCGACCATTGTTCTGTGTATGTGCTATGATTATCTCTTGGACAGTAATAAATGCATCTTTTTACTTCATTGTACGAAGTAAAGGAAGTATTGTAATCACGAAAAGTTTCAGTTTTCAGATTACAACGGAAATATCCATTTTGACCATCCTTGAATCTATTTTGACTAGTTTCATCGTGATGTCTGTACGAACGTTCGTATGCACGTGCGTATCTCGCATAACTCAAAAACGGTTAGCCGTAGAAAGTTTAAATTTTGTATGCAGGATTGCTGTAAAATCTAGTTCTAAAACCTACTACATGATTACTGGAAGTGATACTTTACTTGAAGGTCATTATTGATTTTCATCAAAAATTATATTAAAATATAATGCAAAACTTCTCTAAATAGGTACATAACACTTAAATATTAATATAAATAATATGACAAATTTTGCTTAACATTGGCAGAACGGAAGTGGTACTTTACTTGAAGGTCATATTAGACCTTCATCAAAAATCATATTGAAATATGATGTAAAACATCTCAAATTTGGTAAATAGGACTGTTATATTGATATAATTTCGATGCACAGTGATCAATGAATCAATGCTTTATAGAGCCAAGTGCATTTTCGACCCGACTTATATTGATATGAGTTTAACTACTAGATTTTGTTTAAAATTGGTGAGTCGAAAAGGATACTTTACTTGAAGGTCGTAATAAACACACCAAAAAGTATATTAAAATTAAATACAGAGATCATATGGTTTATAAAGTAATCCAATATAAGATCGTATGATTTATAAAGGTTAAAAACGCAATTTTTTTTTTCATTCCAATTAAATATTTTTATTACCTTTTTTTTTTCAAATGTTAAAATTGAGTATAAAATACTTTTTTTCCTCTCCATTTGTGAGATGAAAAAATCTGCAGCAGGAGAATAAGATATAAGTTAAGTAGGTTCTTCCGCTTGAAATATCGAAACTGTCGATTTCCAATGCTTTATATAGTGACATTGACAGTTCTAATGTTGTAACGAAATCTATTGGAAACTAGTAAGCTAATGAAAGAAAACGACAGAAAATAATGGAATGAGACCTCCAGAAACAAAAATATGTGTGCGTTTTTGTGTCAATAGATGGATGTAGCGACGCCGAGTGTCGTTTTTGAGATACTGCAATCTGCAGAATCTAGTAACCAAATTCAGGATCACTTTTTGAGCCATAGATTTACAGTTAAATAGGCGTACAAAGAAGTCATGTGTTGTCCACATCAGATATTTTATTTTTTAAAGTTCAAAGTATTTTCGCACAAGTAACACGTCACTCATGGATCCACTAAGTAACATCAAATGGCGATGTTAGAGGCAAATGTGTAAAAAATAAACGATCGTGTACATGAAATAATGTAATGGCGCTACTGCTGTTATCGAGAGAGTATAGGCAATGTAAGTAAGCAACTGCTCGCCGTGTCCCTTAAGAAAAATTAATTGAAGTAGTTTTAATTTGCTTTACAAAGATTTTTGATTTATTTTTAAAAGATAAACAATTTGACAAAATAAGTGTATATGGTAGCATACTTATTTTCTCTCTAAAATAAAACTCAGTTACGCTGACCAACGCAGACAACTGTCCTGACCATTAGCATTAATCTGCAATGTTTTATATAATTTCAGAATTAACTCTAGGCACTCCTTTCATTATTTAGGATGGCAGAACTATTACTTTCTATTAGTTTCGCATAAAAAGGAATACTGGAATATTCCACATCTCGCTCGAAACGTTTTATCATAGACAATATTTTTTGTGATACCCTTTCACTTGTTTATTTTCCATTAGGTCCAGTCGTAGTTACAGTCAATCGTTTTTAAGTTTTTCAAAATGTTTTCTGTATACATTATAGGAAAATTGGTGTTTTCGAAATATGATTTAATCTTTGAACATTTCTTACGATTTTCTGACTGTTAGTGATGATGTATAACAGTTAAGTTAATCGAAAAATAAATCGTTGTTATAACTATAATTTCTTTTCTACCTATACAAGAATAGCATCAATTAATTACATTACAATGACTATCATTACCTATGAATAGTTTTGTTTTAATAAATGACTTGCATTAGTGCCGATATATTAAAATTTGGCGTTGTCATAAACTTTAATTAAATGCATTACCTACCTCTACTAAATTTGATTTATAACTATAAAATCTGTATTGAAGTGAACAGAGTCAGGATGATGGACTCTAACGCAAATTAGATATAACCTCTATACTTCACTTCATTGTCCCTTTAATTTAATTTTTGCAACAAATAAAATTGAAAAGTGGACATTGACCTCGAGATTGCCTGGGGGTCTCTACATGGCTTAATCCGGCCGTGTATCGAGAAAACTCCAAATTGCTAGTGTCCAAAGTTACAAATTTTTTAATATTATGGTACTATTCAATATGAAAATAGTGGCTGAGAAACTAGATTTAACTAGATATCGACGTCGTTTTTTTAAAAAGGCGTAAGCGCCATTTAGCATACTTTGCAGTAAATACGTGAAGCGTTTTTTTCCCGAAAAACAATTTATTTCTTTTCCTGTATCGTATAGAGTAGAAGTTCATTAAGGTGGCAAAACTGTTATAATTACAATATATTATTGAAGTTTCTAGAAACTACAACCTGCTAGCACTGGTCAAGGCCCGAGTGACGACTGAGCTTCATCAGTATTTGGTCCTTGCGTCATCAATAGTAAATATCGACTCATTTCAAATTTTTTTTCGGTATATCGTGAGCGGAAATCGATAGAGATGGTATAATATAAATTCAAACACAAATTTCGAATGTTCGGCGCTTAAGCCTTTCTCAAAAAACATCGTCGATATAATCTCAAATATCAATATTCTCAAATTTCTGAAAAAAAAGGATAATACTAGCCAGTTAATTCAACCAATTTTTGTTTATCAAACATAGTGTTTTTCAAGGAATTCTGAGTTAACTTTGAAATTATTGTCGTGTTTTGTGATGTAAGTGATAGAAAGGAAAGATTTAAAAAAAAACACGGAAGGAATGAAATATGAAGCTGTCTAGTCTGAATATTGAATAATTATGAAATATCTATTACTCCACTTAAAATAAAAAACAAGTGGTGCAACAGCTAAGCAGTAAACTATTTTTAATCAATCATCACCGCTCAATGCCACTAATTTCCATTTCATTTAGTTTAGAAGCCTCCTCGAATACTTCATCGCTGAATCTTATTTTCGGATTTTCGGCTATTCCAAATTAATGGACGTAATGCATACTTGATGAGGTGAAAACCTGAAATTGTTCGTGATTCCTAATTTTACAGCTTTCAGGTAAATATAGGCATGCTTGTTGATAACAAGCAGATAGTTAATTAAAAAATTCAAGAGTGTTATTTACAAGATAATTTGCATGAATAGTCAACATTAAGGAAAATAACTTGAAATATCCTTACATGTCGGAAAACAAATTTTTTTTATTAGGTATTCAATTAATTGTATCAAATTTTAATTGGAATGCAATGGTTGTTAAAGTATAACGACATAGTGATGAAATTATTTGCTTATATCGTTTTGTGACTTCGATGTAAAGTGATAAGATGCTGTCTTGTTTGAATGCTGAATAGCTAAGGAACTTCTGTTATCTCATTTATAAAATAGTAACTGGCCTAACAGCTTATCACTAAACTGTCTCTCGATAAACATTATTATTTAATGCCAATTTCGAGTTTGTAATTCCTAGAAGCATAAACGGTACAGAGCGCCACTAACGCTTGTTATTGGAGTTTCGGCTATTTCACACTTGACATTATAATATAATTTACTGGTCATTATAACGATGTAATTTATTATTTTTGTGATAGGAATTGAACAGGAGTTTAGGTTGTATCCGCTTTCAAAACTCTGCTTGTTTAAACTTTTATATTTATTTATTTAACTAGTCCTCAAGGCTTCTGCTTGAAGTCCAAAACATATACTATCAAATAATTTAAATAAAACAACATGGAAACAAAATGTGGAAGATTTATCCTTTATAATTGACTGATTCTTTACTTCAGCCTGCAATCTGCCTTCGGAAATCGAAATATCGAATTTATTTGTGAACTAGTGGCTAACTCTAATAGAATAATATTTTTTTTTTGAGGCATTTCTCTTATAACGTGTAAAACGTTGTAGATTAGCTTTGAGTTGACATGGGTTGCTTGAATATTCCAGCAAACATTCAATCCCAAATCAGTAAAACTTGTCAGCTAAAACTAGTTACGCAGAATAGGCAGAAGCTATTTGTCTTGCCAAAGTAGATAAAATTTGATTCGATTGCCAAAGGATGCGAACAACCCCCACCGATTTCGTTTTCGTCATCAGTTGCCTTTAGAACAATCGGAAGAGCCATGGCACAAGTTGGTAGCTATGATGTAATTCCTTCTCTCTTGTTACAACAACGGATAGTAACAAAATATTCTTAACTTGCTATTGTTTTATAATTCTAACTTTAATTAAAAATCCAATATTTTAAAACAAACAATAACTTATAACTCTCTGCATTACTTTTCTTCAGATCAATCAATATGATTTTAATATTTAAAAAAAAAAGTATACCTGAGCTCTGGACACTAAGCTAATTGCTAATCCTGAAGTAGGTAATCATTGAACAAAAATAATTAGCATAAATCATGATTATGATAATTTTTCGTGAAATACGTTATAATACTTTTTGAATTTTAATATGCTGATAGGTGATATGTGAGCGGAAACTACCGATAAACTTATAGCAACATAAGTATCTTTTATTTTATCTTTAAGTAAAAATAACATCAGATATTTCAAATTTATGTTCTTTGTTTTGGTAGATTATTAGGACAATTAACTTGCAATAATTTGGATTTTTTTTCTATTAAAATTATAGACAAAAAGGACTCGTTTGATACTGATAATTGGTAGTGGATATAATAAAAATATCAGTAAATCGCTTTAAAGTTTTTTCGTTCTATTAGTCACTATTATTTATATCAGAAGTTAAACGGACATCGTAAAAAAGACAAATGAAAAAAACAAAGCAAATTGCCTATTGGTTAATTATGTTAATCAAAGAGGTGATAGGTAAATCCTATATGTTTCAATAATACGAACTAATAGAATTAAAAATCATCTAACGAATAAATTTTAATTCAATTATATCAAATTTTCTTTGTTTTTCAATACCTACATTATGGAAACAAATAGCAGCAAATGAAAACATCGAACACTTTTCAGCTCTAAGTGATAAGAATCCTATCGACGGCGTACACAAAGCCACACTCAAACACCATCAGGCACTAACACTACAACACAGACTGCACACCAGGCAATAGCGGGTATTAGTTTGGTTACAGCCGTGGATGAGTACAAACTGGCAGAAGATGTCACCTGTGTGGCAGATGTTCTTTCGACGGACTGAACAAGTAGACTGGCCCTAAGCTGCTAGTTTGGATAAAAATAGAGCAAGCCCCACCACCTCGCCGCCTAGCAACCAGGTGTGTTTATCTAGTAACCGTCTCATCTGTCGCCACGCTCCTACTGTCCAGGAATAGGTTACCGTGCTCGCCAGGACTCCAGAGGTTGTTAAGGAAGCAACCGAATAAAAAAATTATTTGCGCATTGCTCAAAGAGTATGCATTTTATCGTAATTTATCTAGATAATCATATTAATTATTAAATTTTCGAGAGAAAAAAAATTATGTAAATCGGACCAGTATTAGCGAAGCTACAGCGTATTGAACTGCAACGCCTTCGAGTTTGCCAAATGCTCATACAAATGTTGAGTGTGTCCAACAGCAGAATGATATGACCAAATCGCGCCTCCTCCCCTCCCCAAATACTCTTGTTCTCAAAAATACGTTCTGTTCAACTTAGTTGTTAACTTTACGCTTAATATTATTATAAAACGCTTAAAAGCTTCAACATAATTATTATAGGACGGTAAGGGAAAGTTGGATGATGCGCGCAACGTATCAGATTTTAACTCTTTTGTTTTCTACTTAATTATTGGATTCCAAGTAATGTATGTGCGTAGAATAGTGAGAAAAACCAACCAGCCCACCAATATCTATATGTTCTAATTATTCACTTTAAACAACATAGCTTTAAACATTGTTTCCTGTGATCCAATATTTCAATGTTATTCATTTTAGCTTTTTCTATTATAAATATATCATCTATTATATAAATATCATATCATCATGATGGGGGAATAAATAAAACTACATAATATTTTTTATCTTAATTTTATTTTTTGTGGTGTTTTATTATTATCTTGACTGACTTTCTATCTAAACATTAGTTATTAAACAAGTAATATTGTAATGGAAATTTTGAACATGCGAGTGATTTAAAGTGATGTGTCCAAAACATGACTTAGGAATTTAATATTACAAAGTCATTGCAGACGTCATTGAAGTAATTAAAGGTTAAATTATTAAACTGTGTTCAGCAAAACACTCAACATTGGAGAATTTTTTTAATTATACCGCCTTCACATTAATGTGTTATCATTTACGTTTTATCACAATTCACTTTTTCTCTAGTATAGTTTTTTTTTTATTCTATAGACAGATTATCACGATCAGACATTGAATGATTTTTCATGACTATATGAGTACTGATTGGTCATGAGAATACTGGTAAAGGCGTTAGCAGTATGGAATACTATTTTTTGAATTTGGTTAGGATGAGAAAAAAATATTCCATATACAGTAATAAGTAATTGCCATGGACGCATCTAATAATTGCCTTTTGTTATTTATATAACTATCACATTACGAAAAATATACATGTAAAATAAATCAAAATGTTATAAAAATCAAGTTGTTATACTCGACTAATCTGAAGTTATGTAGAGGGAAAAGGCTTTCCCCTCGTTGAGCGTTATCTCCAGCCTATAAGGTTCTTTCTTAAGTTCTTAGTCTATACTATAAAATTTTAACTTCCAATTCATTAAAAAAAAATCTAAATGCTTATAATCAGGGCTTTTTAGACATATGAAGTCAAGCTTTGGGGCTCAACGAAATTTCTAATATTGGTCTCGGATCCAATATTTCTATCTCAAATACTCTCAATAGTTCTTGTAATATTAGAAATAAAAATCTCTTTAAAGATAATACCTCTGTTCTTATTAAGCCATTTCCATGTCATATTAACTTGTTAACTTGTTATATTATTAACCTGTATGTCAGGTAACATTTTCAAATTTTTACAAGAGTGGAAAAAGAAGTTTTAGACCCACTGTTTGCTTGTTGTGGATAGTAACTAACTTTTTAGGCCTTTTTATGCCTCTTTAGGAAATTCGGACTAAAACTGTATTTATTAATTACTTTCAGCAAGTTTGTAAGCAACAGATAAAGTAATGTGCTTATCAGAAAATTAATTCAAATTTTATCCCCCAGAAATGCAAATTACTCACTGCTTACAAAGGTATTGAAGCGTCTTAGTCATCAAGATATGACTATAGTTCTTAAAAGATAAATTATAAGATAGAAAATAAAAGAAATCTAACCCGTTATCCCGAAAATACCAGCGGAATTAGTACAATTCTGTTTCTGAAGACAGCTTTGTAAACAATTAAAATCAGTTGATGAAATTTAAAGCAGGTGTGTTACAAATAACAGTCTAATTTTGAGGTCGTAAAGCCATCTATTTCTGATGTGACCTGATCGGTTTTTGGTAACAGTGCCTCTTCTCAACAAATTCAAGTTTCAGATTATTATTTTCTTCCCTATTTCAAAGGCTTGTCTACAAATATAACTGTTATCACTTACTTCATTTCTGTTTATTTCAGAACAGGTGTTAAGCATAGTAGTTTATTTTATCCCGTGTTTTGTTATTTTTTTATTTGAAAATTAGTTTGTTATTTAAAATAACTTATTGAAATCTAAAGTAACTAAACAAAATTAATTAAAACAATTAACCGGACTACAAAAATTACCCCTATCTTGTTTTATACATAAGCACCTTGGTGGGTTATTGAATATTGAAACGTAGAGTAGTAACCGGGTAACCGGAGCATACATTATGGCTCGTTGAAAGATGATTCCGTCCCATGCATCCATTCACGTCAACGTGCATATAAGCTCCTTTCTTCTGAGTGTGTAAGTATACGGAAAGGAAATTATTGTTTTGCCAGTTCTAACTTCTCTTAAGGCCCGGTTGGGCGGACCAAGTTCGGGAACTCTCTTCACACAGTAGAGGTGGTCCGCCGAACTGTTTTTGGCAAAACGTTGTTCCCATGAGTGTAGCGGGCATAAGAGTCTTGAGATTCGTTTGGGTGTGGAAGGCACCCGATTACTACACCCCTCTTTTTTTTCCTACCTGGTTATTACTAGCCTATGGGGTTACCGCAACAGTGTGGTATTACGCTTGGGATTTACGTAAAAATTAAAATTCTTATTCTACAGTAATTTGGAATCGTGTATGTACAATTTTATGTACATTATTAATGTTAGTCTGTGGTGTAGTTCGGTGTGCGGTTGTGCATTTTAATTGTAGGACTGCATCTTATTTCTGTCCTGTTAATTTAGCATTATCGGCACCCAATCCTCTCATTCGTCTGAGGGTCTCAATGATGGTTGTCTTAGTTCAACTTCATCTACTTCTTCAGACGGGTAGCCCCTTCCAAGTATGGGTTATCGGTGATCAATTTTTTTTCCGTGCTAATGTAGCATCTTTAAGAATCTCCCATATCCTGCTAGGATGTTTGAGGCCCAGTAATCTGGTAGGCCCACTTAGCTGCCAATCAGCAGTGGACCAGAGAGGAGGCAAATTCATCGGGAATTTTTCACCGACTCCACTATAAATTCGTCCCAAAACTTCTTCTTCTGGTGGGGCGCTCCGTTTCGATAGGCCCGGTATCAGCGCCTATTCTATTCCCGGAGTACAGCTTTCACTTCCACCTCTCTGTATCTCTGGTACCTTCGTCTAACTCTATGGTACTCTCTCCTTAGCGTCGTTAGTGTCGGGGTCGACCACGGGACCGGCGCACTCTTGTTCTTCTGTGCCTGAGGGAGTTCTCCACTGCCTCTGTGATTGCGGTCATCAACTTTTGTACTGTATGGTCTATTCTAGGCTCATTACTGCCGGCCACTATTTCCTGTTCACTAGTATTCACTCAAGAGTCCCGGAGAAAGGCGCCCAGTCCGCAGGTCAGACCCCGAATCCTCTTTCAGGCTCTCAGTGTTTCTCCTCTTCCTATTCCTCTTCCACACTGAATATTTTGGTTGCGTGGTCAGAGCTCTTATCATGGGGCAGGGCCCAGATTACGATGCGTCTTACCATGGTCGGCGAAGCCAGTGTCATATCTATCCAACTTTGCCCTACGGCTAACGCGAAAGTGGGTCCAGAGGGCTCGTTCGTCATTTTGAGTTGACATCTCGCAACGCTGTCCTCCACTGCCCTTTCTCTCACGTCCATTGTTACCGAACATCAGGCCCTGCTCCACGAGTTTGCATCTGAGCACACAATCACCTTCCGGTATTGAGAATCCAGAGCGGCGATGCTCTCATCAATGTCCCCTCTAGGCGGCATGTAGAATGAGACCAGGACATAGGCAATGTTGGGCTATCCGATACAACATGCCGCTTGGTCTTCCGTTCTATGCTGTTTCAGTTCCATTGCTTCGAGGGAAGGGCTGGCGATGAACCTCGCTGTTCTGAGCGTCCTCGCTCGACTGACCAAGGCCACTACCCTCGATATGACACCTAATCCAGCAACCAGGTTCTCCAATTAATATAACAAGTTTCAATATTCAGAAATCTCAATTTCTCTAAAAATCCATCAATTTACTAATGCAGATTTTCGGGTACATTCCATCCCTTAAGACCTTTTGTAGTCGGGTTTTTAATTAAATTATTATTTTTTTTTACAAATGATCATTAACTTGCACATAATATGATATGAAATTACATAAAAAATCGAGAACTGTTTCAAAACATTTGCTGAATAATTTGATCCATCAAAATTTAAAATCCTTAAATACCATCAAACATAGAGATGAAACGCATTTAATTCAACAAAACGACAAATGTGTAAGGAAAAACTAATTTAATATTTAATTATTTATTTCAAAATCATTCACACAATTACACACACACACACACAAATACCTTTGTTAAAGAAATTTTGATAAAATTGATACTAGACCGGTTTTACACTAGTACTGAACTTCCTTCCTTATTAGGGCTAAATCGGGGTCTGTCGTTTTTGAAATACAGACGGTCAAGGAAAATAAGCTTGAGCATGCGTAAGCGAAAACAGAAAATTAAATTTGATAAAACTGATATGGGACCGTTATAATCCCAGCAAATTTTGTCTAAATCGGATTGAAGGTAGTAGATGTCTTATCTCCGTCACATGGATTAGACTACAGACCAAATTTGTTCCTTGAGCTCTAAAACGTAAAACGCGAGAGGGAAAGTTTTGATTCTGAGGAAAAAACTTTTTTCTTCTTGCAAGAATACAAAGCTTCTCAACTTTGGGTCCTGAGGAAGTAAATTAATTTTAAACTGCTTAAGATCCCTTCTACTAATAGACAAATTTTCAAAGGAAATTTTAATTTCACGGAAGTTCCATTTTACTAGAGAATTGCCTATTTCCAATTACCGGGTGCTCATATTAAGACGGCTCAAATGTATTTTATGGAAAAAACGGTAGGTCTGAAAGAAAAATGTTAAAGGAAAAAATTCTAGACAGTAACGGTTTCTTCCAGAATATGCCCATCATTTGATATTTCGATACATTGTACGCGCCTGATGTGCGTTTAAACTGTGAGGTTCAAAGATGACCTCTATGCTTATGTAAATCCTTTTAGTGGATAATAAAAGTTAAAACGAACAGTGCAAACAAAATTTAGTGTCTTTAATTATTTTTAATCAATTAATTTTGATTTATTTGGAAAAAACTGTCCCTACCGGTTTGATCATATTTCTACTAAAAATGGACGACAAAAATACGTCAGACTCATCTATCATATAATCTACATCAAAATGGAACCGCCTCAGGTGCGTGCGAGGCGTCGAAGTGTTAAATAATGGGTATATTATAGAAGAAAACGTTATGCTCTACAGTTTTTACCTCCAGTATTTTTTTTCTCAAGACCAACCGTTATTCCATTTAATACGTTTAAGACATCTTAAAATAAACACCCTGTACAGTAATATTGCGCTATATAATATAATATATAACATGCCTTTCCATCATAATTAGTGAAGTATTTTGTATTCGTTTCTTTTTTCTGTTTTTCGATTAGATTCAGCAAACTTTTTAATGGTTTCATTACAATGATAGTTCGGATAATGAAACCAGGAGAACAAACTTAACTTGCTGGTATCAGCTCGGAAATTAAATTTTCATTAATAATTTCAAATATTCACAAGAATAAAGCAACGTGAAAGTAATGATATTGACAAGAGTGCATCAGTAGAGCTACGGTGCAGGTATATTTGGAGTAGCTGATGCATATTCCATATCGATTGGGTGAGGTAGGAGACCTTGTGTTGTCCCGCCTTTCCAGCCGCTATTTCTGTCCCATTCCTTTGAATGTTATGTCTGACAATTTTACAACTCACTCTTCACCTGGCATAACATTGCATCTTGCATTATACCAGGGCCATTCGAAAGCGCTATTAACTTCACTCTGGAAATATTGAAAACTATTTGAATGGACGCTATGAAAACAATTTTAAGATCTTCAAAGAACCTGTGAGAGAAATGAACTTGATTGCTGTTCAAGTTCACTATTTCAAAAGCGGGCTCAACGTTTTTTAAATTTTATTTCTTGTATATTTATTAATAAATGTATCATATACGACAAGGTCCAGGACATAAACAGCTGAAAGTCTTCATTAAAAAAATATAGTGAACTGAGTTTTGAGCTATGGGACTGACTGACGAAAATTGAGAATCACGTCGAGGAGCAAGGGAAGCTCATGGAGGAACTAACCTCAGAAAATAAAGCATTGAAATCACGGGTCGGGGAGTTGGAGGTTAGACTAAATAAGGCCAAACAGGGTCTCCTTTGCAGGTCGGTGGAAATACGCTGCATACCGGTTGGCGCGGGGAGACTCCAACGGCTCTGGTGTCTAGCGTGGGGGCAGGCCTGGGAATCAAGATCTACGTAGAGGACCTGAATATGGTGGAACGCCGCAGTCCAAAAAAAGATGACCTTCGACCGCCACCCGTCATTGCCCGATTTGTTAGGCAAGTCTGTACGGGATGAGTTAATACAGCAAAGAAAAGTAAAGAGAGACTTCTCCATCCGGGATATTGGCTGGCAGAAGAATGATTCCATATCTTATATCTGAAGGAAGAGATGACTCCTACAAATAGGCGTCTGTATTGGCTCGCAGGTTATAAGAGAGCGGCCGAGATAATAAAGTATGTCTGGTTTGCGGCCGGTAGTGTGCGCTGCCGGAAGGAGGACGGTCACCCAGTAATCTTCATGACGAACCCCAGGATCTCGAGGTCTTCTGCTGACATCTGGGCGCCCGTCGACCCGATGATCTCAATAGGATTATCCCGCTGTCTCGAGTTCTGCATGTCACAACTACTTGCATATTCATTTATTTAGTTATTTTAATAGATTCGATTTTCTTTTTTTCTCATATTTTATTCATGCCATTTTTTAATTATTTTTTTTTGTCATTGTATACATTTTCTTTGTTTTCTTTTCAATTTCTTACTCATCATATATTTACAGCTACAGTATCTGCCCTCCAAATACCTTATATTTTCCTCTCTTCTCTCCAGCGTCCTAACCTCCTGACACGTTAATTCTCAATCCTTACCAGCTCATTATGACGAATTCCTTCAGTATTTTTCTCATTGCTTTTACCATTCTATAGCAGTCTCCGAAACATGGTTTAAGCCCCACACCCCTTCCTCTTCTGTTTCCTTACTTGATTATTCCTTGATCCGCCATGACCGGATAGGTCGGACTGACGGAGCTGTGGGTCTCTATGACCAAAATAGCTTGAAATCATTAGATAACTCATCCTCATCGGATTATCCACACATAGAATTCCTTTTCGTCGAAATTTCCAGCAATGAACATCCTCTGCTATAAGTTGTGGTGTATCAGCCTCCTTTGGTTCCTTTTGATTCATACTTTTGAATCAACCCTCTTTAATTATATCCCGTTCTACAACAATATAATAATTTCCGGCGATCTTAACACCAATCTCCTTTCGGATTCCAATGACAGAATATACCTCAAAAACCTCTTCTTTTCCCTCCATCTTTTCATTGTTCCATTTTCTGCTACCCACCATACCTGCTAGTCCGATACCTGGCCGATACATGTTATCGATTCAGAGCAGAATCTTCTTGCCTCCTCTCAATTTCCTGGCCCGTTCCTTTCCTCTCACGACCTCATCCAAATATCAAGCATTCAGGACGCTCCGCCATTTGACACAGACAGCTATTAGGCGTGAGAAATCCGAATACTTTCAAGATGCCCTTCTTCAGCTCCTGATCCTAAATCAAAATGGCAACTCCTTCGTAAGCTCTCTCTCTGCAAATCCTCTTCCTCAACTGTATTCCCATGTTCACCCAATGAATTAAGTTCATGCTTTTTATCCACTTGCTTTAACATTACTCCACCCTCTTCTTCCCGTTATTCCTTAGTACCATCATTTAACTCTGAAAACTTTTATTTCTCCTACTTCTCGCCTACAGATATTATCTCCTCTATTATGAAATTTATTGATGGAATTTCCGTTAAATTGTTAAAACTATGCCTCCCTGAAGTCTTACCAGTTCTCCTCTTCATATATAATTTTTCCCTACAAAATTCAATATTTCCCACATCTTGGAAAAAAGCCTTAGTGCACCCTATTAACAAAATTTCCAACACAATAAGCTCTAAAGACTTTCGTCCGATTCCCATCCTGTATAACCTTTCCAAACCTCTAGAGAGAATTGTCCAGTCTCAAATATCTAATTTCCTTGAAAAATCCTCTACAATCTGGTTTCCGACCCGGCTTCTCCACTCAATCCGCTCTTATAAAAATCACCAGTGACTTGCATACTGCTATGGACGAAAAAAAGTTAACTGTACTAGTACTACTAGACTTTTCCAAAGCTTTCGATTCGCTGGACCATGACTTTCCTTTTCACCAAATTAAAATCAAAATCCTTTTCCAACAACGCTATTCGGTGGTTTCAATCATTCCTTTCCGACCGGACCCAAGCATTTTCCATTCCTAATCAACTGCTTTTTTCCTTTTTTGTCCTGTCCTCAGGAGTAGTCCAGGGTTCAAGTATTTCACCACTCCTTTTCAATTGCTATATCAATGATCTTCATAATTCAATACACCACTGTTCCTACCACCTATACGCCGAAGACTTCCAAATCTACCTATCCTTTCCTCCTCCCGAATTATTAGTAGCGTTTGCCAATATCCAGGAAGACCTAGATAGGATCAGTGCCTGGGCAAACCTGAATGGATTAAAGTTAAACGCTATGAAAACTCAGGCTATTGTTATTGGTTCCAACTTTCTCCTCAGATCCAACGTCACCTTCCCTACATTAATCCTAAATAATCAACCCATCACAATCAGCTCCTATGCTAAAAACTTGGGTATTACTATTGACCAAACCTTGTTCTGGAAACCTCATATCCCCCAAATCTCCCGGCGGGCAATAAGGAGTAACTAATTCTGAACATTACTACAAAATTACAATAGACTTTAATAGATTTCATCTGCTGGCATTAAAACGGGCTCTTGTTGAATATTGGAAAGATTTTTTAAGGTTCGTTTAAGTCCTGAATTATTCTAGAAATATGATCACATATTCCTGAATGAACTAAAACCCTACCCGCTAATGTCTGCGTCTTATCCTGGATATATAATACATTGGTATATGAATTTTTTTCATATGCTCCATAAAAAAACAAGCAAAAATCATACAGACCACTCAAAGTAGTTTTGGATGCGTATTCTTAAACATTAGCGTTAAGTAATAATGCTCTAAAGATCAATCAAGAAAAATAATTTTAGCACGCTCTCTTTTATAAATAACAGAACATCCAATAAAATGTTTATAGCCACGAATTTAGTCCTACAAACGTCAGATGAATCTATTTTTGCTACTATTTCTTAGAAATTGTTTCCTTCTCTAAATGCCTACATTTTAATGACTGATATTTGATTAAATCATATTGACCTTCATTAACAATAACCGGATGTATTTAACTATTGAAATAATGTTTCCGTAATAAAACACTGGCGTTTCATGAAGTGTAGATTTTTAAATTATTTTTTTATGAGAATTCGCAACTATATAACAGAAAATTGTTCTTCAACAGAATTTTTTTTTCGATTCGGATTAATACGGATAACCATAGACAGTAACTATCAAATTTATCGATGGCCTCACACCATAACCTCTTAACTGATACTTATTGCGGAGATTTATTTTTTATTTTAAACCCTATATGATAGCTTAGTGGCTTGAAAATTGGCGGAATTTCTCTAAATAGGTTTAAAATCGATTTCCGCCAATTTTTAAGCACAGAGCTGTCAGATGACAGGTTTAAAATAAATTTAGATTTTATAAATATGTTATGGCAAACAAGTAAATCAGTTATCACGTGAGGCCATCGTTATTCTCCTCATTAATTATTATTTTCATTTTAGTTTATTATATTTCTATGGGCGAATAAATATTTTAAAGGTTATCTATATTATCTTAGTATTATTTTCAGTTAGGAAAATGTTATTTCACATTAGCGGCAATATTTGGGCCATTGTCTTGTGTAAGACATAATGAACAAGTTGTATATTATTTTTAATAGGACGCCAGTCTTAAAGTTATTATCATTTAATTCTCATTTTCATTTTTAAAAATATCATCGCAATTTTAATTGCCACCTGTAGAATTTTTTTTAGAAAAGTAATTTCTACAGGAAGTTACTGTTACGACGGTTGAATACGGAAAACTTTGTAATGTATAAGGCATTTATTTTTTTAAATAATTACCATAGTTAGTTATAGTTTCCTCTGTAATTTCTCTCCGTCTGATCACGGTTAGAAGCAAAATGGCTTTTCCCGGGGTCTGCTACTGGTGCTATTGCTGGGTCTCGTAGGGCATTGAGGTTTCTGCGGTAAGGGCTGGAAAGGACAGAGATCTCGTTCGCCCCGATTGTGCGGAATTAAGTTCAGAATAGCAATAAAAGAAATTTTAATAGTAGTGATTCAAAAACGATTTAACAACACAATTAATGTCATTACAGCCCTGATCATTCGAGCGTGGTAATGACACGAGTTGCCAACTTGATAATAACATTTCCACGTTTTTAAATTAAAAAATATTGTTTTTACAAAATTAATTTATAATTTATAATTTCACTACCATTTATCCTAGGTTAAGAAAGAAAGGAAGTATTAATTTACTAGAAAACTGAGAATGGGACTGTGCGTGGTCATGAAATTTCAGTAGCTAAATAAGTATACAACCAAATTATTCTTTAATACTTTTATTTTTAATATTTAATTATGAATAAATGTTTCTTCGCTGTATATCACTGGGGAAAAAAATTTGGTTCGACAACTAATTGAATAAAAATTTAATGAACTAAAACATGGTAATGACCGAAAAATGAGAATCACCCATAAATTATTTAAAATAATTATAGTAAAACAATATTGTTTTTTATCTTCGTTGTTATTATATATTTATATATGCTATTTTCGGAAGAGTTATAAGGAAAATACCAGACTTTTGTAATCTCAGTATTTTAATAAAATTTATGATTTTAACTGAAATTCAAGTTTTTAACTGAAATTGAATTTTTATTACTGTAGAAATAAAAAAGTATGAGGAATAGACTAATGTATTTAACGAAGTTTATTAGTGGTTTTAATGTGTCTTATGGAAACCAACACCAGTGAATATTGATGAATGAAAAGAAAATTATCCCTCATTAATAATTGCTAATCCATTACAGCTGTCTTTATGCTACAACAGAGGACTCTGGCATCGTTTTCTATCACAGGCCAATTGAATCTTCAACAAGAAAAAACAAACAATTGTAAAGTGTTTTCAAGATGCCCCACAGAGCACAAGCATTTCCTCTTGTTACGGGTGTTTCTATCTCACGTTTTTTGAATTAGACATTCATACTCTTAAGAACTTTTTTCTTGATTTTATTTACATCTGTGTATAATCATTTATCAGCTCTAAAAAAGAATTTCAACAACGGCCAGTGTAATTTGAGTACATCCTCCACGTTTTAACTTTAATTATCATTTTTTTTTTCATGTACATTAGTTAAGAAGGAAGAGGTTATTTATTTATTTATTTTTTTAAACTAAATCTTCATATTTCTTGAGATAGATTTAACAGTTTCTTTATAATGCATAATCATATCTAATCTGCAAACAGTGTGAAGCATACGCCCTAATGGATCTAACAACTTTATTAAATATATAGTAAAATAAGTATAACAAAACTATTTTTAATGTAAATTTAAGAACTGCATTACTTATTCAGCAACTGATTATTAAAAATATTTTCTTTGAAAATAGGGAAGATACAATATTTTCATTCAACCAAGAAGTATACGATATGTGACATAACATATAATTGATAAACATCAAAAAGACATCGCAGTATTAGTTTTGTAGACTCTGTACTTAGGCTTGGAAGTGATGGATCCCGCGACTGTTGGCAGAAAGAGACAAATAGGCGAACTAGAGGCGTTGCTTGAGCAATGCCCACAACTGGCCGTCCAATTAGCTGGCTACTCTTTCACAGTTAATCAGGTCCACGACCCCAGCGTCCTATATAATCTCTTGCTCCGTTTATATATAACCAGTCTCTTCAGCTATACCCTTCTCTACAGTACTAATAATGCAAGGGCAAGATTTCCTGTAACTTAACCCTTTCAGTGCCAGGGGATATTTTATATTTCTTTTTTCTGTAGCCACCAGTAAACTTTTAATTTTCGATACTTCGAGTATTCGAATTGCTTTCTAAAGCTAAAAAAAAAAACTTTTTCAAACAAATTTTATTTGATCGCAGCGAGTGTTACCTCGGCCAAAGAAGATAATTTCCTCCTCAACGGCCGAGGCCGCAAATGTTGCTATAAATAAAAAATTGTCCTAAAACGGATTGTTTTCTACTCCTTTTGAATAATTTGCACTCTATAAGATAAAATTTTGCTGTTAGCTTTCGAAGTTAAGCTAGCAGAAATGTAATTAGCATAAATTAAATGAGAAAATCCATTCGATATGGATATCCAGTAGCATATAATCCCAAAGATAATGCTAGACCAGGTAAAAAAGATGATTTCAAGACCGACCTGCAAAGAGTAGTTGACTGTGAAGGAATTCCAATGATTTTTGGAGATCAAGCCGGAAGAGTAGGTTGTGAGAAGGAATGCTGGTATAGAGTCGGGGTAAGTTCGGCGAAAGCAACCTCAAGGGTAACGGAGAAAGAATCCTCAGCTTTTGTATAGCAAAAGGATCGAGAATCGCTAACTCTCGGTTTCTCGTAGAGAAAATCATAAATTCACCAGCGAGGAACAAAGAAGAAATGAAAACTCTATAGTAGATTATTTTCTGGTAAGAAAAGAAGAGGTTTGTGAAGTTCTAGATGCAAGAATCAAAAGAGGATATGATATTGGAAATAATCGCTACCTTCTGATGCTGGACAAACTCTGGAACGAATAAAGGCACAAAGAAAAAAAAATTAGTCCAGCAGGCTAAACGAATAATAAATGGTACAAGATGAAACAGTTATGATATAGAGCACAGGTGGTCATCATTCAAAAAAATGACTATCGATGCCGTCCGAGTAGGGTATGTAGAGAAAAGTGTTGGGTTTTTCCGAAGAAGTACTTGGTAAACAGATCCTTTGTCAAGAAGAAGATCCAAAAAATTAACAAGGCGGGGAGGGGAATTGCTAACCAAAGAATGCCTATATGGGCTATAGGGTGCCTATATGGGGCTGATGGGTCAGAGGTATATCGAAGGAAGGAAGGAGGCCAAGATGAAAATTCTTCAAGCTAAATAAAAATCATGGGAATATTTTGGTCACGATTAAAAATCCCCTGCCCGCTGTTTCTTTGTTCGAAAACAAAACCTATTTATGTTAATATTGCTAAACCACGTGACATCTACTTAATTTATACATTATTCAATTACTACTAATTAATAGGAAATATTTTTAAAATCTCTATATTCTCAATACATAGCAGTATGAATCCAATAAGAAAGTCGAGGTTGGCCTATGAGACGCGAGTGGAAGGGAGATGACCAAGAGGAAGAATTCGAATCATCTAGGAGGAAGGTGTGCGGAAGACGTTCAGGAAGACTGAGTTGGAACAGGAGAGAGCTGGTAAAGGAGAGGGATACATTGTAAAAGCTCTACAGAGGACATGATCACCGAACAGTGAGACCAAAATGACAAACACCGGTCATAATTCTTTAACTACCAAATGGAACGAAATAGCGTCAACATCACTTACAGCCCACGAAAGCGTTTATGTAGATATGCAAGTACATTCCGTCTCGTAAGACGAATGGGGTTGCAAGATATAAAGGTTATTTCCGCAGTCCGGGTCTTAAGTTTTCATTAGATTAAATTTTATTTTAACGTTTTTTAGTTTTTCAAGTATGGACTATTTTTAATATATTACTAGATGATCATGAACGCACAAATGATCTGATAAGAAACATTAAATAAAAGTCGAAAATATATAAAATAAAATAAAATGTTTTTTAAGTATTTTGAGCTTACAGTGTTTCAAAACATTTTCCGGGAATTCACTAAGCAATTTGAGCCATCAATCTTTAATATCGGTATTTTGTGGATTATAACCTTATAACCGTATTTTGTGGATTATAACCTTTAGGTAGCCGTCAGGGGTTGTCAAAAATGACCAAAAGGCCCACTTGCCAGACTTGTTCTTCCCACCAATACCATTACCAGTACCGGAAGTATTAGGTATCCCCTTAGTCTAGACTTAGTCTGTTTACACATGCTTTCTACCTCGGTTGTTTCTCAATTTACATCTAAGTTCTGTAGAGGAAGTTCGTTAGTAAATGTAGATTATAATCTAAATTTGCTGACAATTGATAATTATCAACGAAATTTGTTTGTTTCCTTGTAGTGACGTCTGTCGCGCCATCGGTAATTCTAGTTTGAAGTATGTCCATTTTTCTCCTCGGTTGAGAGGTTTTAATCCAATTATTCCATTAAAATACTAATAAATAGTATTTCAACGGCATAAAACTTTCCATTATCGAAATACTCCGAGTACATACGTATCTTCTAGAAATCTACAGGTGATGACTAAATGTTTCTTCGTTCTTTTTGGGATTATATTTACTCCCAAGGATGGACTGAGTGAACTTCCG
Organism: Rhaphigaster nebulosa; assembly: GCA_948150685.1. NCBI lineage: Eukaryota > Metazoa > Arthropoda > Insecta > Hemiptera > Pentatomidae > Rhaphigaster > Rhaphigaster nebulosa. The sequence continues at coordinate 77,328,396 of OX411306.1, read as the reverse complement.
GATAAAAATGTCTTGCCCATTTCTATTCCTTAAAGTTTTTTTTTGCATTATGAACCACTTGCTAGCGTGAACTTCCTTAATCTCTAATATCGCAGCCAATGGAATCTCCTTACGCTAAACGCAAAATAATAAATGCATTTACAGTTTTATTTAATAAGTTAGGAAATGCAACTGTTGAAAAAATAAGGTTTTTACTTCCCTCTAGTGACCTCTGGCAGGAAGTTATACTCATGTGGTCAAAATTCTGGTATCCCGTTAACATCAGCACACCCTATTTCATGAGAAAGTACATAAAAACAAGCCAATGACTTACTACGCCCATGGCATAGTGAAATGTTGAAAACGATAACATTTAAATAAGTTTTATTAAAAAACAGTGAATAAAAAAATAATTAAATACAGTTATTATTACCTAGTGATGATAAGTAAACCTGTAATCTCTAAAAACGAACATTTCCACTTGTATTTGTACTATAAATTTTATTATGAAATAGGGGTCTGATCGTAACGTTTCAGAACCCCCTGAACCCATAGAACAGTTTCAAGTGATTATATAGAATTTTCCAAAAAAAACAACATAGTTTTTGAATTATTCGCAAACTAATTTAATGTTAGTCATAATTTTTTCTCGAGAATCTACTATATATGAAAAGTTAAAGAAATTTAAGGAAAAGATTTTAGGCAAAGGAAAAGACTTCAGGAGCCAAAAACCTACAAAAGAAAAACAACAAAAAAAAACATTTTATATATATATATATATATATATATATATATATATATATATATATATATATGTTTTTTTTTGTTTTGTTTTTTGTAGGTTTTTGGCTCCTGAAGTTTTTGCCTTAAATTTCTTTAACTTTTCATATACAGTAGATTCTCGAGAAAAATATATGTGTGTGTGTGTCTGTGTGTGTGTGTGTGTGTGTGTGTGTGTGTGTGTGTGTATGTGTGTATGTGTTTGGCTCCTGAAGTCTTTTCCTTTAAAATTAAATTAGTTTTCTGATGAAATAAATAATCAGGATGCAGCTCAAACATTTTGAGCCCAGATGATGGCCCACAGAATGGAACCGAAACGTGCTTATATAATAAAAAAAATATACTTTGTTGACTGCATCCTGATTATTTATTTCATTATAATAACATCACAGTCGATCAAGCAACATCAATAACTAAATTAGTTTGCGAATAACTCGAAAAGGATGAATTTTTGTTGCAAAATTCTACATAATCACTTGAAATGTAATTCTCTACAAAAAAAAATATAATCTAAGTCGGACATGCATTAGCAAGATACTGAGTATAGGACTTCATACACATGTTCATTTTTAATGTATTCTGTTTATGTTCGTCTGGAAACCCATTCACTTTTTTTTAGTTTCCCGAATAACTCAAAAACTTTACATCTCTGGGAACATTCCACATGATCATTTGAAAGATAATTAAATTGTCTACAAAGCCAAATTAAAAATAAATAGAACCTTAGAGCAAAGATACAACAAACAATTTGTGTATTGGACTTCACACCCAAAGCCTTAAAGAAAGTCGCATGAGTGGACAAACCTGATATTTTCATTACGTTTTCGACTTGAAGGGTTTTAGTTTTGAAGCCTTTGCTCATAAGAATAAAACCCAGTAAAGATTATAAAACAATTAAATACAATGTTTAATACTCAAATCATACCATGCTACAGCTCTAGTTTTGGAGGTGTTATTTTATTAGATTAGTCATGTTTGATTATACGATTCTCTTTAATTAATAAAAACGTAATTGTTTTCTGGTAATCGAGTTGAATTTATTCTTGAAAGAACTGCACCTTACAGAATATAAATTTAAACTGCCAAGATTCAGATTCTATTCTCTATCAGGAAATCAATGAAACAGGACAGATAATTAATTATTGTTGGCACAGTCTTCTTTATTCCAGGAACGATTTAGAACTACGGTTTCAAGAAGCAGAATAGAAAATGGCTGCTATTCGGCCGTTGAATAAACTGACCGCTGTTTAAACTTCACAGAAAAACTGATCCACTCTGTAAGCTACACATTCGATATTAATTATTTTACGTTTCAGTTGAAAATGCAAAATTATTATTCAATCATTTTAAATCCTTAGTGTGAGCTATGATATTTATTTTTATTTATATCATTTTAAAGTATCGAGATCTTTCCAAGTTGCTGATAGCAATTTTATTATTGCCATTAATTTCTGTCATTCCATTTTTATACTATTTTAACGTTTTTATTTGGGTTTTAACCTCTTTATGTACTCCAACTAGGGCAAACTGGACGGATTATTCTACAGATTGCCAGCCTATTCTAGCCAGAATAAAAGGGTCAAGATTTATGCAGTGGTTCCGCCACCAACTGGTACTACTTTTGGTACATACTATACAAGAACAATGTTGACAATCGAAGGCTTACAGTCCACGAGAAAGGAACCAATCAACAGGTTAGGCACACGTTTGGTGACACCTGTTTTTGATTATGCCGTACTGAAGTCTCAAGATTTTTTTTTGGGTGGTATACTAATGTGAATCGCAAAATCCTAAGTGAAACGCAAATTAAATTGCCTCTTCGTTCCAGGATGTTTGGTCACCTATGGACAGTTTTTAGGAAGTTTGTTTTTATATTTCAAGCATAGGTACTAACAAACTTTGTTTTTCTATTCTTCCTCCTGACCTGTATGGGAACAGTTTTTAAAATACGAATGGTCAGAAAAGACAAAAGGTTAATAATCAATTGACAGATTTTTGTGGCATTGTTGTAGATTCCACCAAATATCTTTATTACGGTGGTACTCGTCAACGGTTTTCAATCTGTACTTATACAATCAGTGGTCAATGAAGGACGAAGAAACTCATACATACCTGAGTGCTTGTTTTATTGCACTGTAAAAATGTTTTATGCCCTACAGTGTGACATTTTCCGAAGGAAATTTACAAGACGTTCATTAAGTAGTCGGATAAAAAAAGGAAATAATCTGGGATTGCGAAACTTCAACCATTTTCAGATGGGATAAATATACCGGTTGACTACTACTTTCCAAAAACTGTTATTCATAGCACCTAAATTACATTAAGTTGTAGCGCATAACAAAATGGAGAAGTGCAAGAATGGATTAACTAATTACAGCTGTCAACACTGTTCAAAACATAACCATAGCAATAGTTTCCTTACGAAAGGTATGTTCAAGAATAAAAAACAATCTTATTTTATTTTAAGCTAAAATCTTTTCTCTTCAAAAGATAAAAAAAAACATTAGGTGGCATCGTTATCATTGTTTATATTATTTCAATGGAGATCATCCGTTTCCCGAGATATGAGCATAAATCTTAAAAGCGTGCGATCTGTTTGGTTTAACAAATGGCAGTATACCAAAATCCGTTCAGTAGGCTAGGCAGATTTTTTTTTTTATTAAAAAATTATATTTATAAAAATCGTTGATGAATAGTGTCATTGCCATTTTATCCCACGAGAAAACTCCGGGGTGACTCCACAAAAAAATATCGATGTAGGCTCCAAATACTTTATACATACTATACGTACAGTTTATACATTATACATTATAATTTATATAGTTTAATTTATTTATATATATATATATATATATATATATATATATATATATATATATATATATATATATATATATAACGGGCCACCGTGGTTTTGTTTTAAAAGCTACAAGAAGAATGAATTCAGATTAACTTAATATTGAAGTAAAATAAAGTTTAGCATTTGTCTCCTTTCAACAACATCGTCTCAATGTCTGTTATTACTATTAGAGTTACTATTATTAGAGTATTCTATAGATCTTTGCCGATCTTGAATACTAGTTTTAAAATATAAAATCTTATAAGATCTTTGTTGATCTATTTTACTATATCGCATTAAAATGGTTCTATTTTGGGGATATTCTTTTCGAATTTTATTTATATGATTAAATTAAGGAATCAATATTTATAATTGTGTGCTAAATTAAATATTTAATTAAATTCATTTAATTCAAACTTATAAAGACATAATTAAAACCCTGGCGATATCGGAGATTTGGCTTGGAAACGTTAGTAATTTCAAATAAAACAAAACACCCGTGTGTTTTGTTAGGGAATCAACAATTACTTTGATTCATAGAAACAATGATCTAACAATAGTTCATTATACCCCCTGTCCATCCCTAAATTGCCGGATAAGTCAATTTTTGTCTGTTGTGGGCAAATGCCTCATTTTTTAAATCGAGCAGTGCTGATTCCTGAGAATCAGGGTGAAAATGCTGGAGTGAGTTCCTCAACAAAATCTTTCTTGAAGACGTGGCTTGGTGGGCATGAAAATATATTATCAATACATCCAGATAAAAAAATTTATTGTTACATTTGTGATAAAACTGTAAGATTGATTTTATAGTTCATTTAATTTTTGATTATTCTCTTCTTCTTATACCACTCTGACATGATTTGACCATGCACGTACACAGGGTTGACAAAATAATATGAGATAACATCGATGGAATAAGTAAAATAATTTACAATGTGAAAAAAATTTACTCGAGTTTAAAAAAATTTAAACCAACCTGAGTTTAAATTAGAATTTAAAATTAGGAACCCAAATTTACCATGACTCCCAGAGACAACAAATTAGGTGCTTGGGTGAAGGCAGCACACCTCTGTGCTATGCAGGAAATCATGAAAAAATAGAAGATACCGTATGCGCTTTGTAAGACGATTCGACCTCCATCAAAAATGCTAAAACCTTGTCTCAGGATTAAACTATTTATGCAGGATTCATTTTTATACTAGCCAATTTTTCATTTTTACTTCTACGATTGCCAAAAGTAAAGCGAGAAACTCGCCCATAGTGAAATTAACTAATTACCTGATTGAAAATGTCATTATTCAATTTTCTTAGGAGCACCTTTCAAAATATTTGGAAAAATTACAGGCCACTCCGCAAAGATTCCCAGACTGGGTTGTCATGTTAAAAGGAAAATCCACAAAGCCCATCTCATTGGGTGAGAGTGGCACGTTTTCATTGAATGAAAGCCTCGTTTTCAAAAGCACCAAAAACGCCGGTGGACGTTATTAAGCAGCTGCCGACGTTTACTAAATGTTTAAATCTACTTGATAGTTTAAATCTAGAAAATCTAAAGAAATATTCGATTTTATCTCTTAATAAATAAATATTCTTGTTATTAATTTTAATTATAATTACTTCTAATTCTAATTATAGTGAACATTAGATACGCTTTAACATTCCTCCATTTTTTTTGTCTATATTACTCCATTTATCGTGTTTAAAATGTGTTTTGTGTATTATAATGTTCAAACATTATAGTATCTAATGTATACAATATATGATTGTATTAGCTCCAATATTTCATTAACGGCTTAAGATCGGTTTTAGATTATTTTAGTAAAAATTAATTTTTTATGATCTATAACTTGGAAAATAAATAACTTCAGATTCAAGCTCTATATATTCAATTATTTTTTAATTCTTCCTGGGAAATTCCTTTTTAGTGTTGAAATTATGAATATTCAACAAAACTTAGAATTGCTCCTTGCTATGGCATCACACCAGCCGCATGGATAAGTAATGTAAAGAGATAAAAGCATTTTAATTTATCATATGATAGGATGTCATTCCGATAGTCAACAAGAAAAAATGTTTTTGATTCATTTTTCTAAAATTTATTTTTGATGATAAAAAGAATCCACTTTTCCACTACACTTCTTGCATTTGTTTTAGCTTTTAGATCCTGTACTAAAGATTAACGGCTATTGGCAAAAGAACGAGGGCCACATTGTTAGCGTGACTTGACGCTACCTAGCCAGGATCCAGGTTCCAAAGGGAAGATGTGCCCTCTGGAGTCTATTTATATCAAATCTCTCCTCAGTGCTATTTCAAGTCGCACCACTGTCAGAGGCTATTTTTAAAGTTACAACTTATTTCAAATAGCGAACTCTCTTTTGGTTCCGTATCTGCCCGCTGGCTGGTGTTGCCTGTCTTTGGTAGACATACTGGGCTACCCGCCGAAACGTATCATGGCTACTTATCAGCGAAACCTGTTGAGAACGCCTGTCGAGCCAAGATGTTATTATTTGTTGGTTTAATGGCGCGTCACTCATTTTATAAATTTATTTGACCGTTAATATTTTTTTTTATTATTTATTCATTGAAATTTACAACTGTATTAACAAAAAAAAAATTCAACAAGTAAATGAGAACCATGATGACATGTAAGTTATATAATGAAACTACCCTTCGTTAGCACGTCAATAACAATTCTAAACTAGAAGGTCCCGTGGTCATCTTCTTTTAGGTTTTAAACGAGGAGGTTTGGATGAGAATGGAGTTTATCATGGAAGGAAAGGTACCTGGTTCTGGCCAAATCGGCAACATCTGGAACATTAAGGTCATTAAGGAAGATTTTATTTGTTACAAAATAAGGAGCATTAAGCTTTTACGAAGGATTTTGGAATGTATCTGTTCTACAGGGATAAGTGGGATATTATTAAAGGATACTGTAGGACAGGAAGTCATAGGTTTACGACGGAGGGTAAAGGTGATTTGATGGGATTTGTTGGAATTTATTTTAATCCTCCAGTTTCGACACCAGCCTATAAGGTCTGTGATATAATGATTTAAAAGATTGGGATGCAATAATAGGATCATTATTGGCTGATAGCACACATGTGCCATTAGCATGCATAGTGAGGACAATGCATGAGGGTTGGGACGTCAGCTGCATAAACTGTATAGAGGATGGGATCAAGGATATTGCTTTGAGGAACACCTGAAGATTGAGAAAGGAGGGATGAATAGGCACAATGGTGATTTACTTTGAATGATAAAAGAATATGCAGCACTTATTTAAGTTACCATGTAACTCCTTTTGTTCAGCCTGAGCCAATACGATCTTGTCATAACGAAGGAATGTAACAAGTGCTGCATATTCTTTTACATAGCTTTTATGACTATGAGGGGATTAAGCATTAACAGGCTACTTATTTGTTGGCTTATTTGTGATTTATCGATTGAGTATGATAAGGGTCCGAATCTGTTTTAGAACTAATGGCATCACTGACAAGAGAGGGGTAGGAACGGGAGTTTGTAAAGCAGTCTCTGGCGCCAAACTCGGTTAAAAGCCTGTTCTACGTCCAGTAAGACTCACGAGCAGTACAATCCGTGCTCAAATGCAGAGGATTCTCCCTCTTAAGTTGCCACTTCCAGTTTTTCAATTGATATAAAAGTCTTTAAAATAAAAAATAAAATAAAATTTGAGATGTTTTGTATTATTTTTCATTATGATCTTTGATGAAAGATTATTATGGCGTACAAGTAAAGTACCACTTTCGGCTCACCAATTTTGACCAAAATCTAGTATATTATTTATAATGATATAAAAGCCTTACCAACTAAATTTGAGATATTTTGTATTATATTTTAATACGATTTTTGATGAAAGATTATTATGACCTACAAGAAAAAGTACTACTTTCAGGAGGCCAATTTTAGTTTCAGATACCAAATTTGAAAAATTTGGTATTACATTTTAATGCCATTTTTTATTAAAATCTATTATGGCCTACAAGTAAAGTGATCGTATAGTGATCAAAAAGAGAGCTGCAGAACTAAATGTTACGACAATCTCAAATACGAAATTTCAACATTCTACGGATAACTGTTTTACGAACGAACGAATGTACGTACGTAAAGAAAATCGAAGGTACCGACATTAGAGAGGTTGAACCCGCTATAAGATATAACTTATATCTTATTCTCCTCAGACTTGTTCAGCTCACAAATGGGAAAGAAAACAAGTATTTAACGCCCCATTTTAATATTTAAAACAATTAACAAAATTGTTTAATTGGAGTGGGAAAAAATCGCGTTTAACCTTTTATCACCGAACCATATGATATCTGTATTATATTTTAATATGATTTTTGATGAAAATTTATAATGACCTTCAAGAAAGTACTCCTTCTGGCTCACCAATATCAACCAAAATATAGAATATTATTTAAATAAATATAAAAGTCTTATTTACCAAATTTCAGATGTTTTACATTATATTTTAATATGATTTTTGATGAAAATTTATTAGGACTTTCTGAAAGTAACGCTTCCGGTTTTCCAATTCATACTAAAATCTAGTAAGTTATTTAGATGAATATATAAATCATAAATACCAAATTTGAAACGATTTGCACTATATGTTAATATAATTTTTTATGAAAATGATTTTGAATTATGCGAGATACGAACGAACGTACATAAAGAAGTTACAACGAAACTAGTCAAAATGGATTCAGGGATGGTCCAAATGGATATTTCCGTTTAAATCTGAAAACCGAAAATTTCTGCGATTACAATATTTCCTTTACTGCGTACAAAGAAGTAAAAATACAATTTGTTTACACATACTGATATTGAAACATAAATTGAGGAAGGGAATGAGGTGGAACGGAATTAAGAAGCTTATTTAAAATAAAGTGGAATGGAATTAAGTGTACTGGAACAGAATATTTTTTTTTCAAAAATATTTATTTTTTTAATTTATCTCTCTTCCTTTTTCATGATTTTGGATTAAATTGTACTTTTATTAGCGTTTTCTCTGCTATAAGTATTTTTTGATAGTGTAAAACCTCGCAACTTTCTTTTTTTCTAAATTAAAAAAAATAACTTCAAGATTATGAAGGTCCATATTTAAATGTACTACGTATTTATATCAAAACATGAAAACTAGGCCGTTAAACACATTATTTCATAAGACATACGAAAAATTGATTTATAAGCAATATTATCAAATATAATTTTATAAAAATTCCAAAAGGGTAGGAAAATATCTGTGAAACCAGTCTTGAAAGTATCTCATAGATGTTTTCTAGCGGTAATTGAACCGAATGCGTTAAACACTTTCTTAAAAATAGAAGAATTATTTTCGATCAGTTTAAATCATATTTTAACAGATGAGTCCTTTTTACAAGCACATAGGAAGTAAAATTTTGTTTCTAATAAAATCAAAATCGCATAACTGATTTTTGGTCCCATAGGTTCGCGGCGGCAGTGACGATATGGTGATCTTAATGTTTAATATTTTGTAAGTGTCCGTTCAGAGAGCTCAATTTATCTCTCGGTAACGAAAATTTGGCTGTCCGGGTGTCCGTTGCATAGAGGTCTATATTTCTATACTTTCAGGGTAGGATGTCTACTGGTGAGTTGTGTTTTTTAGGAGAGGTTTCACTGTATTATTATTATTTTTTTTTAAGCTTGCCTAATTGGGATTATACTCAGCCTGGGTCGGTAACTTGTAGGATTACCTATTTGGAGTGCATTAGAGCGTTAAAAAAAACAAAAAACATTACAACAAATGTAGGTGTTGGTATAATTGACCGTAGATGCAATTTTAAGAATAAGTTAGTCGGGATGTGCTGTCAATGAAGAACAACTAATAAATAGAGCTTATATTTATTGTGTGCCGACGTTTCGGCTTAAGTTTTAGGCCATCGGGGCAGAAAGGCGTATAGCCAAGTTTATAGCGACTATATATATTATATAGTTTATGGCGTTATATATTTATCCATTTATTTTTAAATGTATTTTTTATTTAGTTGGCGCTTGGCTCTACTCCTCTCTGCCCTGATAATGGCCTAAATCTTAGGCCGAAACGTCTGCACACGATAAAAAATAAGTTCCACTTCACCAGTTCAGACCTCTTCTTCTTAAAAAGACAACAACAAATGTAAATGTTAATTAAGAAATGCTAGAAGTTGTATTAGTACATTCAATACCAATTTAATAAATACATCCTGCATATAACCTTCAGATGTTTAATTATGTTAGTATCAAAACAGAATGTTTTTTTAAAAACAGTTGAGTAATGAAGGAAATGACATTGATCGCCTGACCGCGAACAGCAAATATTTCCCTTTCGTAAATGTGCTCCATGAGTCACTGCATGGCTTCAAACTTAAATTAAATATCATCTAAATATTATTTAAAAATCTTATATCAAATTGTAAATGATCGATTTCTTCTTTTACTCCCATGTTCGTTCAAAGAAAATGAAGGAGTCACAAAGCAAGACCTCTCCTGCCGGTATTCAACCTAAACCATGAGAGCTTATGATTGGAAATTATTTCAGAATATGATTAGGTTTAATATGAGAGTATACATATATAAATAACTTCTCTCTCTACTTCCGTATGATAAATATGTCCAAACCGTATAGGGAGTATTTCGCAAGATTATATTTTTATTTATAACTGCTTCACTTCCGTAGGTTAGTATCAGAAGTTACATTATTTTTTGTACATGATATTATAATTAAACTGATATTTAATTAAAAATTAAGGAATGAGTTGTTGAAAATTTAATATGTTACAAGCACAGAAGACAAACTATTCAACAAAGGATGTTTCAACTTATATTGCATATCTTTCCACGATAGCTGAACGAAAAATATAGGAAGTAGAATATTAAAAACGAATAATTTGATACTTTTTTGGGATTTTCATGATAACATTTATTTATCAACTTTTTTGGGATTTTCATGATAACATTTATCATGAAAATCCCAAAAAAGTATCAAATTATTCGTTTTTAATATTCTACTTCTTATATTTTTCGTTCAGCTATCGTGGAAAGATATGCAATATAAACCAGCCAAGGGAGTAGTCGAAAGCTGCATACAAATCACTGAAACATTTCGTAATTAGTTATTTATAGAATGATTTGACGTAGAAGTCCCCACATTGCACAACAATAATCTAATTTCGCTTCAACAAGAGGCCTGCGTCTTCCTGTATGCAACTGAAGCAGATCTACTCAACACGTGATGTAAAAAAAAAATATTAAAGATTGCATTAATCACAGCGTTTTATCCCATAGATAAAAGCAAGGCAATTAATACTATGAAGTGATTATGATAAGCTTTTAAATGAACTCTGAAATCTACAACAAAATCAAAATCAAACGATTTATATCGATTTCAACTTCAATTTCCCAAGTTCTCTTATTTGATCTCAGCAAGTTTTTTAAAAGAAACCTTTCCAAATTCCTTTTACTTATCTTACTAATTCTAACTAATTGTAATTCATTACTTACTAAATTCGCAATCTAGAATTTCTACCTGATAACCAGTCTTAGTCAAGCCAATATTAAAGAATTGCTGAAAAAAACAAAAATCAATTGTTGGAGACCCCCAAATTACGATAATAACGTATATTTTCATACTTTTGAATTTTATTATTGCCTTTTGGGTATCAGTGCTGGACAGAAGAGGTGCAGAAGAAGACTGTGGCCAACGAAGGAGTAAATCGTTCAAGCAGTGAGCAATGTAAAAAAAAATCTCCAATATTCGACAAGATTAGTGTGAGAGATATCAAAGAAAATTTACAGAACCCATTACACCAATCAATTACATCTATTACATCAATTTTGAGTCCTATTTTCTCTAAAAATAAAAGAATTTTGCGCTATATTTAAGTTCATCGGAGAGGAAGTTCATTTTAAATCCGTTTTATAATCCCTGAATAATGATTTGGTGGATTTCTGGGATGTCTGGCAAGGGATGTATTGATGGATTGCATCATTATCATTACATTGTTATGAATTTCGCTTGTACGAATAATGGTACCCAATAAAACCGAGGAAAAGGGGATATTATCACGTTAGTGGCTATAATTACTATTAGTTATTACTTTGTTATTTTACAAAGAATCATGAGCCAGTTTCTAAGAATGCAGATCTATTCCTTCATGTTGACAAACATCCACATGGAATGCTGTTTAGTCGCTCTAAGTGTCTGAGTGGAAGAGTGCAGACTAGACGAATAACGAATACAAAATAACAAATAGTGCTTCTTAATTCGTCATTCGCGATAAGCGAATCATAACTTTATTCTTTATTTTGTGTTATGGAAATAATACGTGTATTAGGTTTTATTTGGTGCATTCCTTATTCTTGAATTATTTTAATATTTCATGTTATTAATTAAATAAGTTGAAACTTGAATTCTGCAAATATTTTCTTAAGGAACTTTAGACTATTAGGGAAAGAAGAAGGCTACCAGAACGTTCAACGAAACATCCGGTCACTAACAAAAATTTTGACTGTAAATATTCCAAGACCAAAGCAGTGAAAATTTTTCTTGGTCGACTACATTGTTTAGAATTCGTCTCATTAGGAATTACATTTAGACGTTATTAAACGTACGAAAACGGCAGAAAATATTTACGATTTTACACGTTATTTCCGTAATCCCCGATTTTATTACCAAATGACGCTTTCTCGAAATAATTTCACTATTTTTAAAATGTTTTTGCAGGGAACTTGCCTTCACATATATGAAGTTGTCATGACAGCTATTATAAAATTACTTATTTTTTTGTAGTTTTTTCCATTCGTCTACTAAAGGAGAACATTTCGAAGAAATTAATGCGTATAAACCTTCCGGAAGAAATTCTCTATATGATAGTAGAAACCGCATCAAAATTTACAGGCTTAATTTTTGTATAAAATAATAAGATTATACGAAAAAAAGATAATTATATAGGTGAAAAATAATAAATGTATATATTTGTCAAGAATAAACAAAGTGCAATTAATTTTTTTCGTTATTTCTTATTAGATTTTTTTTCGAGTAATGCAAAGGTCAGTGGTACTCCATAAAGCCAACATGTATTACGCCATCAATAGTTAAGCTTCAGAATATTAAAGTCTTGGGACGAAAATGAATCATCTTCTTTATCAATGCTTGTCGCCGACTGAGGAAAATTTATGTTTTAAACAGGCTATCTTATCTCAGGTGAGAAAATATTTATAAATCGTTACCAGTTTAATGACTCAGGGGCAGCTCTAAGCAATGCAATGAACTGCAGTTGAAAAACACAACGTTAGCCTAATATAATGCATGCATATGTGAGTGTATATATACATAAGTTAAGATGGGACTTTTGATAAATAGTACCATACTATGTGAATCCTGAGATTAAGAAGTATTAAGTTAGTTTCTGTACTTAGAACTACTTTGTATAGACTAAGCTGTAATTTTTGGTTATTTATTTTTGTTTGCAGTTTATTTTATGTTGTTATACAATTTTTTTTTTTTTTTTTTGAGTTTACGAGGTTGTTCGTAAACTGGCAGGGAGAGAGTTAAGATGGAACTTAACAGCTCTAAGTATAGCCAATAATTCCAAACTATCATTATAAACATTGTAAATAGTATATATACAGAATCTGAATAAAGTTAGTGTTTAACCAGCCTTCACGTGAGTTCTTTATCTCCCCATTATCTCTTTTTTTTTTTTTATGTTTTGCGTGGCGAAGCTCTTAAGTGGTGCCGAAACCCCGGGAACTTTTTTAGCAGTTCACAGTGAGAATTTTTTTTCTTTTTCTTTTTTTTACGGAAGAATATTTTGATTTTGTTACTTATCAATTTTTATTTTTATTTTTCTCGCATTTAAAAAGAAAGAAGTGTGCTAGTATGAATAAACAAAGACAAAGAGAGATCCTTAGGCCAGCAACGTTAAAGCTGGAGTCTTTACAGCCAGAACCGGTGAATCCCGAATTCCCGCCATTGTCATCAACAACTTTCACAATGGCGCGGGCGGACTTAGCTGCGCAGGAAGCGAATAGAATCGCACAGGAGACGAACGAGTTAGAAAAAATAAAGCTGAAAGAGGCGAATGAACAGGATATCAGAAGAGAAATTTCGGACTTAAAGAAATTCAACGGAGATGTGGGAGAGTTAAATAATTTCCTCAAAGGTGGGGACGGCATTATGAGCAGCATACAATCCCAGGTAGCAGTGGATCTTCTAGAAGAATCAGATGCCAAAAGGCCCTAACACGTCGGGTCAGAATGAGCGTCCGAAACCTGATTCAAGCGGATGAGGATACCTCGTGGCAGGTAATCAAGGAAAGACTGAAAAAAATCTATGGAGGGGGACGATGGGCCCCAGAAGAAACATGCTTCAAATGTTTCGAGAAATGAAAAGAACGAACCAGACAAAGGGTTAGTACGCTGCAGGCCTCCTCGTGAAGTTAAATAGGATAAATGAGAAATTGCGAGAGGTAATGGACACAAGTGCAATCGAGGCGTGGATGATATTTATGACCACAGTCCTGAAGGTACAGTTAGCCAGGAATACGGGGAGGAAGGACGGTCTACCCAGAGACAAATCATTCATAGAATGTGCACAAGAAATGGTGGACGCGAGTGCCCGTGATGAGGAAGAGAGAGAAGAGTACGAACCAGGGTGGAGTAAAGTGTCTTACCGGAGGATCGAGGCAGGAAGGAATAGAGTAAGACAGGATCTGGGAAGAAGGAGAGGAGGAGAATTTGGGAGAAAAGAAAAATTACCGAGAGAAAGAAGGCAATTTGTGGGTAGGAAGAATGGCAAGAATGGCAGAAGAGAGGAAAGGAAGTGCCATGAATGTGGCAAGACAGGGCACTTGGTAGCTCAGTGCCCGCGTACACGGTGTTTTGAATGCCATAATGAGGGACATATAGCCAGGCAATATATACGGCGCAGGGAACATGACCGAGGAGAACTAATGGAGATCAACGCTCAAAGAATGTGGTGGAGGAGCAGAATACCGTCGGAATCAGCCAGATCTTCAGAGACTTCAGGGTCCGAGATGGAGAGCAGCGAAACCCGCTGCAGAGGAACCTCTGGAGGGAGAAGCAAGCAACGGAGTACAGGGCGATGAACAGAGCAGGTAAAGAGAGAATGAGGATCGTATGAACGGAGGGGCATCCTTCTTTGTGTGAACAGTGTTGTAAAGAAGTGTGATCGGTTGCCTGTTATAGAGTTTTGTAAAGGGTGGAAGTGTTTGGTGGACACAGGAAGTTCCTGTACATTAGTGGATAGAGATAGGTTAGAGATATTATTTAAAGGAAAGAGTAAGCCAGACGTGAGACCATGCCAATGCAAAGTAGTCACTTTGAGTGGGCCCTGTATGATTGAAGGAGAAATCGATTTACCCTTAGAGAAGTGGGGAAAGAATGGGGGGTGATGACGCTGCATGCTGTGGAAATCATGCCGCGTGAGTATGGGGAGATTTTGGGGTGCGATTAGTTTAACAAATTAGGGGTGAAGATCCGTAGTTCAGGCGGTTAATGGGCAATTAGGATCGGGAAAAAGACGTACGAAACGACGCAAGACGCGAAAGGGAGCGTTAGGTATGTTGGGGTAATCATCACGGGTGCAGATTGGAGACAAAGTGTAAGGGAGGAATTCGTAGACATTTTTTTTCGCGAAGGAAATCCACTGAGCGCGACGGGAGATTCTCAACGAAATCAATTTGAAATCCGATAAGGTTACCTACGAGAAGGAGTGGAGGTACCCACAAGCATTGAGGGGACACATTCGCGAGGAAATCGAGGGGCTAAAACGTCAAAAGATCATCGTGGATAGTACTTCGCCCTTTAATAGACCACTATGGGCAGTCAAGAAGAAACCCGTCGACGGAGAAACAAAGGAACGCTATAGGATAGTTGTAGATTTTTGGCAATTAAATGAGAACACGCTAGATGAAAAGTACCCCATTCCTAGGCTGGAGGACATCTTGGACAGGCTGGGTGGAGCATCGGTGTGTAGTACACTCGATCTGAAATCAGGGTACTATCAAATTCGCATGCTCCCCAGAGACCAAGCCATAACAGCGTTTACTTTCGAAAGAGGGCATTTATGAGTTTACCCGTATGCCGTTCGGTTTAAAGAAAGCACCTATAACGTTCCAAAGACTGATGGACGAATTTTTGCGTGGTATGGATGAAAATGTGCCAAGTATACATGGATGATCTCCTGGTTTTTAGTAAGACAGAGGCGAGTCATACAGAGGATCTGCGACAAGTCTTCACTAGAATACGACAGTTTGGGCTGAAACTATCGACGGAAAAATCGGCATTGGATCAAAGGCAGATTAGTTTTCTTGGACACCTGATTTCGGCGGAAGGGGTACGACCAGATGGAAAGAAAGTAGAAGCAATAGAGAAAATGGAAATGCCTAGCGATGTGAAGGGGATCAGAAGATTGTTAGGAACTCTCAATTACTACCGTCTATTTGTCCCGGAGATGGCCGAAAACCTGGTACCTCTGAACGAACTGTTGAGGAAGGGACGCACGGTTAGGTTTACGCCAGAGATTGAGGCGAATATCAGAAAGTGCATGTTGCAGTTACAAACGGATTGCAGTTACCAGTCCTCAGATTCTCAGATTTTTCCAAACCATTTTCAATCACCACAGATGCCAGCGAATATGCACTGGGGGCGGTTTTATCGCAGGAAGGTGAAAGGGGGAATGGCCCGTGGCATATGCTAGCAGGAGGCTTACAGACGCGGAGACCCGGTATAACGCCCTTGAACGAGAACTGTTAGGAATTGTATGGGCAGTGCAACACTTTCGGCCATATGTATTCGGAAAAAGGTTTAAAGTGCACACAGATCATCGTCCTCTGTTATGGGTGGGCAATCTGATGGAGTCCCCGGCTAGAGTCATGCGATGGAAGGAGATTCTAAGTCAATACAATCTGAAAGTAGTGTATAAACAGGGAAAAGATAATGTCGTAGCTGACTGATAATCTCGCGCTTTACAAATAAATATGATTGAAACGTCGGGGGATCCTACAAGATTCGTGCGGGAATGGACGCCAGACGGGGAAGGAGAACGCGGGGTTGATCGCCAAGGCAATGGGGACCCCTCGGATGACGAGTCAGGGGACGAGAGACCAGCAGAGTTGGAAGAGCTAATTAACGACAAGACTCGATAGGTCATCTGGAAAACAAGAACTACGGGGCTTGTAAAAATGGACTTTTCCAAATATGATAAACATACCATCGTCACTATTTGGTCCCAACCTGGAGTCAAGGAGGAGCAAATCTGCCGAGTGTTAAAATACGCATCTAAGGTAGGCGCGACCCATTATTTATATGTCGGCAACGCAACGATGTGGGACAAGATCCGTAACTTGTGGAGAACTGAAAAAATAGGGATAGACAGAACCTTTATCCGATGCCGCTCTATCGTGGAAACAATTCGCGATCACGAACAGCAAAAAGATGTGACGATTGCATACCATCAAGGGAAGACGAACCACCGAGGAATCAACGAGACGTTGGCGGCCTTGAAAAGAAGGTATTATTGGGTAGGAATGCGGAAGACGGAAGAAGAGGTAATGAGGAACTGCCATATTTGCCACACGGCTATGACCGGAACCTACCCCTTAGGACTAAAAACCGAGACGAAGACACCTTCGGTACCGTTAACGGACCTTCAAGTTGACACTTTTACGTGGAGAGGGTTTAAATGGGTGACAGTAGTAGATATTTTTAGCAAAACAGCAGTGGCCCACCCGGTGAAGAAGAAATCGGCGGCAGCGATTAATAGCGCCCTCCAAACATGGTTATAGTAATATGGAGTGCCAGATACGATCTCCTCGGATGGTGGCAGGGAATTTTACAACGCCCAGTTACGACAAGAGACAAAAAGGCTGGGAATTTCATGGCACTGGAATATGGCCGGACATCCTCAAAGTAGGGGGAGGGAGGGTCCAATGGCTTCATAATATCCTGGGTGAACATCTCCAAGTATTGCACGCAGATAAGGAGTTGGAAGCAGATGAGGCGATGCCCCGAGCCATAGCAGCGTATAACCATTCCATACACCTAGCTACTGGGTTTTCCCCTTTCGAGGCCCTTTTTGGTTTGCGCGCACGAAGGAGAGACGAGGGAGATACGGCCGTGGATGAGGACATGGCGGAACAACTAGCCACAAATAGAGTGGAACTCGAGAGAATATGGGGGCCAATGGTCGCGGAAAAAAGTAAGAGAGTAGCGCGGGAGAACGAGGGTGTAAAGGATATTATGAGTACTATTAAAATAGGCACTATCGTTTAAAGAAAAATTATGTCAAATCGCGCAAAGGAAGTTATTAGATATGAGGGTCCATTCAAAGTGATTGCGATTAGGAAGCACAATCTCGTCACTATTCAGAGTATGGCGGAGCCCAAGAAACGGAGGACTGTACATATTGAGCAACTTAAGGTTCCAGTTTCCCCCACTGCCAGAGCATAAAAGTGTATCTATTTGTATTGTATGTTTTTCTAGAATAGAGCAATGTATTTTTAGTTTTGTGTAAATAGAGTTTTGATAAATTACCTTAGTTTATACTTTGTGTACTTTGTGAATCCTGAGATTAAGAAGTATTGAGTTAGTTTCTGTATATAGACTAAGCTGTAATTTTTGGTTATTTATTTTTGTTTGCAGTTTATTTTATGTTGTTATACAATTGTTTGTGTTTTTTTTATTTTTTTTTGAGTTTACGAGGATGTTCGCATATGTATATCGTCGATTATCCGAACTAATGTTGTCAGTGGTGGTTCGGATAATCAAAAGTTCGGATAATCGAAATTCACGTACTCGCACACATACATATATATATGTATGAATGAGCCCATATATATTATGGGCTGTCAAGAAGACCGTTTTCGCAAAAACCAAGTGTAAATAGCATCTTCCACCAATTCGCTTTTTTCATAGTTTTACGGTTTGAACTGCCCGCCTCACTGTAAAGATTATGTGCATACCTGGTGATTGAATCAGAATTATTTTTTATTCCGGTTATCGTTGATTTACCAACACCGAACTCGATAGCTAATGTCTGACCCGATTCACCTTTTTTCAGCCGCGTAATAATTTCCATTTTATCTTTTAATGAAAGAACCACTCGTTTTCTTTTTGTTGGCATGTTTTAATTTAAAAAAAAAGTGATCCCAAATGCGGTATACACCTCACAAAGAACGGTTTAAAACTGAAAGTAAGCTATCTACAACCAGCCAAATGAAAGGAAAGGGTTTCACAAAAACAAATGCAATGAACTAATTAGGTATACAGTTCTAAGTCAACAAATACGTATTGAACGTTAAAGTTTATTGAACACACACACACACTTATGAACCAGATACAAATACTATTTAACGAAGCAGTTTCTGAGAAATAATTAAGGATGGCTTCCTTTATAGACGTTCCTTTATTTCTGGAAAACTTCCTTTATTCTGGGAAAATAATTTTATTTTTCGTTTAATTTTATTCAAAATAACATTAATTTTAACAATACCAATAAGTAATTAGTAATGATCAAATTAATTAAAATTACACTCATAAAAAAAAGAGAAAAAAAAGAAAACCGTTCCGATAATCAAACGTTCGGATAATCGACGCTCCACGGGGTGTGTATATATATATATATATATATATATATATATATATATATATATATATATATACACACATATATATTAGTATAGATATGTATTTCAATTATAAATAGTTCTCAGCAACGTGAAAGTTTATATTTCTGTAATAATGTGCGAGATTTGGGAATTAATCAATTTTCTATTTTATTTAAAAAAAAAATTTTCCTCTACCCATGGAAGAGGAGGCATCAATGAAGATCATTCTTGATTTACCCGTTGTAGATATCGTTTGATCAAAAAATTTGCTTATTAAAAAAATATAATTATTTGGTTGTCAATATCTTTTACTAGAAATCTCCCACCTCTTGCTTCTCTTAAATTTCTGAACCATATTTGACTAAACATCAGACGAAGGTAATGGTTTGTTCAGAATCTAATTAAAAGCAATTTTTTCATTTTTTGGTAAACAGAATAATAAATAATACATATCTATAGGCAGTCAAAGCACAATGCAATGTTATTATAACTTGGGGTGTATGAAAACAGATCTTTTGGTGCTCTTTTTTTGGTTTGGTATTCAGAGGATCTTGGATGTCTCGCTCTTGGGAGTCCGTAGCAGAAGACGAAGGCCACCCTGGAGAATTTTTTTTTTGTTTGGCTTTTTATTGATTTTGTGAGCAATTTGATTTATTTTTTAATTTTATGAATGGATCATTCTTATATTCCGTGGCCATTTGGATTTTCTGGATCTTGCAAGTTAGATTTAAAAAAAATTTGATTAAAATTTGATCGGGAATATTAGTATAGATAATAAACCTAAGCGTCGATTGTCTGTTTTTACAATACTTGTCAGACATGTTTACTCACTA
This sequence comes from Rhaphigaster nebulosa, assembly GCA_948150685.1. Lineage (NCBI taxonomy): Eukaryota > Metazoa > Arthropoda > Insecta > Hemiptera > Pentatomidae > Rhaphigaster > Rhaphigaster nebulosa. The sequence continues at coordinate 77,308,321 of OX411306.1, read as the reverse complement.
CCGAAGATGGAAAAGCTTTGTATTCATGCGTGTAATAAAAATCATTTTTGCCCTCGAAAATATTCACACTCTTTTTACAAAATCGGGCTAGTATTAGCAAAAATACAGAATATTGGACTAACGGAAAGTGGCAATTGTATCATCGATTTCACACTTATTTATAATTTTCTCGTAAACGGCTCTAACGCACACCACACCATATTTTTCCTTATATGTTATCCTACACAAGACAATAAAAATTATTGTATTTATAATAGTGGCCATCAAATTGTGAAATTATAATAACAAATGCTGATATAATCTCGTGTGTTACAATTTGAATGAATCACGAAAATCGTAAAAATTTACATTGGCAGACTTGTCTGTAAGCCACTAAATTAAAGGGTTCAACAATTTTTTGCTTTGCATCAAACATATATTTTAAAACCAAAACAATATTGATCCTACCGTGCTTCCTTAATTACCTTAAATTCTTAAAATATATTTTTTTTTTAGGAACTCTTATAGTAAGAAATATTTAGTTATAAGACTATTTTCGTAAACGAATAAAATAAAATGAAAATTAGGGAAAAATATTTTTCGTATTTAAAAAAATTACCAACACATAAATGGAGCTATTTATGGTACATATTAAAATGGTTTTCCTCTTTGACGCTGTAAAGATATCGCAGCTGACAGATTCATTTAATATAGTAAAAAAAAAAAAAAAAGAGGAAAAATGTAAAACTTTAAAAAAAAAATATTTTAGTAAAAAGTGTAATATTCGTGAAGTATTTCATATTATCAAAACTATAAATTTTATTTTCGCTTATTTATTTCATACATATATTATTTATTTAGTTCAGTCGAGTAATCTACCATTTGTGTATTTTTTAGAAAACGGATTGCACTATGTCTTAACTGATTTCTTATTTGCTGAAGTTCATTCAATTGGAAATTTGGGAATTTTTGAGAGAGACAATGAAATATATATGACATGATGTTTATTCTGTATCTCTTATTTTATGCTAGCTCAGAATCATGACGTTCATTTTTATTCAAATGCAGTTATATTTAAGTTCTTTCGTTAATTTCGTTTCTGAAAAAAACCTCTTACTTAAGAATAATTTTTTTTTTTTTATGGAATAATATTAATGATATGATATCTGAAAAATTATTTTACTAGTTTGATAAGACTATCTTTGGTAGTGATTTTGAATGAGAAAATATCTTAGCTATTTTAAACAGTAAAAACGTATATTTTTAGTATTTATTTATGTGCCTATTTTAGTCTACTCTATTTATATTTCAGTCAGTTATAGTTCTTACAACTTTAGTGCCTTTTTCTCGTACTCATTACTCCCTACCGTCTTTCTGCTCTTAGGGATGGTTAGAATATATTAGGTATCTTGGAGCATATATAAATATATTCTTAAACATTGCCTGATTTAGTTTTATTTTACAATTATCCATTGAAAACCTTAAATTGTTGATGAGAAAAAAAATAGAGATAAATGTTTCATTTAATTTAATTAAATATCGATTATTTTCAAGGATAAACCATGAATGAAGTAAAATATTTTTAGCTAAAGGATAGAAAAAATAATAAACAACATAGCTACAAAGCAATCGAAGAAGAAAAATTGTAAGTTTCGGTAATGTGATGCTTCTCAAGTTGTAAATATTTTCTGGTATCAGCACATACTTAAAGAGCATAATCTTAGTATCGATATTATTTAGTGCAAAAGTAGGTAATCAGGTGACTACTAATAATCATATCCCTGGTATTTAAACAAGAAGGAAATGATATTACGCAGTACTTACCGACGATATAGCGGCAGGTAGATACCCACTTGGTAGAAATACACGAACCTGAGCAAAAACTAAGGTCGAGATGACACCTGAACACGGTAGTCGCTACAACTACACTGGTCAATTATAATGCTGGTGAGTCAGAGCCCCACCACCTCCCTTAGCATCCTCACTGGCGGCCTCAGGTCTTTCAGTCTCTAATAGATCCTCTTATTTTCATCAAGATCGATGGATACAATATAAATACATAGTAATAACATGCATAAATGCATAAACTGTATCAAGATTTTCAGTTATCTATTGAAACTATGTCTACTTTTCGTTTTTGATGTTACGATGATTAGCGTTAAGCCCATCATAGAATTTTCTTTTTACATTTCAAATATTTCTGATAATAAGAAGGAATTTTTTTTTAAGTTTGAAGATGATTAAAATTTAATTCTGAATATTTAAGTTGGATTTAACCCTCAGAAATAATATGAGCTGAGAGTTAAAAGAAAGATTAGACTAGCCTTACGCAAAAAAACGTGAACAATTATTATATCTGAAAAATATACTTCAGCAAGAAGCCAACCTGAAAATACCAACAATTATCTACATACGAAAACAAACAAAATTCCAAAAATCACTTAGAATCTATATTAATTTAATCGAGTTAATGGAATGGTTATGATTGTCGACTTTGGAATATTTTTGCTCGAAACTCGTTGTATTTCTGAACTCTGAACTAACTAAAATTCATCGCTCGAATTTCAGGGAAACAAAAGTTCCTTAGAAATGGCAAAAATGAACTTAATTATTTTAGGATTGTGGAAGCTATAAAAATTTACTGAACAAAATTTGAATCGGTTTTGTCAATAATAGGACACTCGCTCTAGCCAATAGGCTACTTTGGAATGTATATCAAAAAATAAATAAATATATAAACATAACTGAAGATTAAATTAAAATAAATAAGGTGCATTACAAATCTCTCTGGCACTTTCTATTTTTTGTATTTTTTCAGAACGCGATATTCCCTTAATTTTTCGTGAAACTGAATACATGACTTTGGTGATCGAAAAGAGGCCTACTAAAATTTTAACATACTACATAATTTTAACTCAAAAATATTTTTTTATTATTTTTTTTTTTTTTACCGAAAAATCTATGTTAGAGAAAACCCTTGATTTCAAAATGGTCCAAATGTATTATTTTAAAAGAACTAAAAAAACTTAGTAAAATTAAAATAAATTAGAGTTAACAGGTAGTTAATAATGTACGTCAATGACATGGACAGACACATCGTAATTTTTTTATTTTAACTATTGCCGATATGTTTATTTATGCTTAAACTGAAATTTAACTGTTTTCCCCATATATTTAAAGAAAAAAGTGAATTTATAAATCTATTAGTCTCAGAGAGGATGATATTTTATAACAATACAGATATGATCCATAAATTTGCTTTATTGCTCAGCCTTTTATTAAATCAAGCTTCTTATACTTTATAACATTTACAAATCTCATACTAATCCCCAGTGACAAACAGTGTTCCAATAATATACCACTCAGAAGAGAAACAAGGGATTTAGGCCTGTGGTCGATCCTGCAGTAAGGTTTTCAAAAGTTAAATTTGTATGTTATAAATCAAGTATTTTCTTACTGCCAAGATTCTTATCTTGATCATAATGGCAACGGATTCGATAGACCACCCACCAATGGTCTTTAAAATCTCTGTTAACCTACTGTCTGTTGCAATAATTTTGGGTTTCCTTTAAATTGAAAGGATGATATCATATGACGAATTTGAAACTTAAAAACCAATATGTTTTCACTATCCTAATCATATTCATATGGAAAAAAAAACAGAGCTCAAAGGACCATCGTCGACCATCCATATACGTCGACCAGATATGTAAATATATATATGTCGATATATATATATATATATATATATATATATATATATATATATATATATATATATATATATATATATATATATATATATATATATATATATATATATCGACATATATATATTTATAATCATATTTATAAGACATATATATATTTATATATATATATATATATAATCTGTAAATATGTAAATATACTAAATGTTAAAGGTTAGGCAAGAAGATATATTAACAAAAATGTTATCAAGGTTTTAATGAAACCTTAAATTCTTTGAGAAATTTTTATGAGAAGGTTCTTTTGTGTAAAACTTTTATCTTAATATATATTATAATTTTATGCATATATATATAAATATATATATATATATATATATATATATATATATATATATATATATATATTATTTTATTATAATATATTATTATTTTATATTATATATATATATATATATATATATATATATATATATATATACAAATAATATATTCATATATATACTCCATTCACTTGCCAAAAATCTGAATACGTAAAAAGTATAATAAACCTAAAAAATTCTGATGCCATTTGAAAGAACATGTAAACACCTTCAGGAAATGAAGTTGCAGAGTTGTGTACTACCGTGATAAATTAAAATGCCTTGGCTACAAATTATTTAAAAAAAAAAATTTTCATAGTTTTCCATAAATGGTCTAAAACATTCCATAAAGTCTAAAAAAAGCGATTCTTGTTTTAGGAACATTCTCAACTTTTTCTTACATTCTGAACTTATTCTGAACATTTTCAAGCATTTTATGCAAGAACTTTTATGTTAAAACTTTAATTATAAGTTCTTATGAGATCTTTTTGGTCAGAACTTAGATGGTAAAAGTTTTTTGAGAACTGTATCGTAAGAATTTTTGTACTAATAGTTCTTTAAGAACTTTATCGGAAGGACTATGTACCAATTCTATATTATCAAAATTCTCCTCAGAACTTTTTAGTGAGATTATAATAAAAGTTCTTATTATTAGAGTTCCCAATTATATGTGAAACATACATATGTATTTGTGCCTTGAAAGGTTTTCTTATCTTAAAATGTTATATTTTTAATTATACATTCTGCAGATAATTTAATCAAAATTAAAAATTAATTTTTAAATTAGAAAAAAGAAATAAAAAGGTAATTGTTTTTTTTTCTTTTTGTACTTTTATTTCGAATTTTATTTATTATCTATGTTTTTGTTAAAAGATTTTTTAATTTTTTCAACAAAAATGTTGTTGACCAAGGATTCTTTCACCCTCGGAAGATCCCTCTCAAGATTTACCCCAAAAGAATGTGAACAACTTATATTTGAGAACTAATATTAAAATATTGTAATAGGACTTTTAAAAGAAAAAACGTTTGGGAAGAACATATATTAACAGAAATCTTATCAAAAACCTTTAATGATATAAATTTTTTAGGAAATTTTTATCATAAGGTACTTCCGTCTAAAAGTTTTATCTTAATACTTTAACTCTAAACGTTCTTGTAAAACAGTTAAACTGAAACGTTTTAAAAAAAGTTGAATAACTGTCTCATACCCTGCCTAAAACCAATGTTTTTGATCCAACCATTGGATTTAGTGTTATCTAATGACATATAAAGTTGTAATTTTTAGACAAATTTTGGCACACAAAAAAAAAATTATTTAGAAAAATTAATTGGAGTTAGGGCTGTTTGGCTTATCACGGCAGTGTAGCGATAAATATCGTAATCCTCATTTTTTTTATTCATTTATTTTTACATTTCGTAAACATGGAAATCTCAATAGACACCTCAAGTCCTACGTCCTGACTCCAATCCGCAACAACTGAACTGGCCCAACAAGTTGCTCTTCTTTCATCAAATGATCTCGGTTGTAGGGTTAATTGGCTAGTCTCCCGATTTAGTGCGTCTTTCGCTCTTTTAGAATTTTAAATAGTTTATTGGGTATGTGTAATTTACTTTGTTACCAAGCCATAACGAGCCTCTTTCAAGCCGCCTCATTTAATGCGAAGCTTCCTGAAACAAGTGCAGAATTTTAGGATTAGCGCGAGTTTGTATTCTCTTATCTTGGTTATTCGCATATTTTATTATTTCCTTACTTACGAGGTTTACATCAAGGTCTTTATGCAGATTGTAAGTAATAAAGTACTTCCTAGTACTTTGTTTTGGAAGATTTGGATTAATTGTATATTAATTTTCTTGTAAATTACGCTACCTTCTGGAAATCCCGCACTTATTTTCTTAAGGGTCGAATATTTATTTGCCTGTCTTACTCTGAAGTATCTTTCAGTGGTATATGATTTTAATATTAGGTAGAGTTCTTATGGGAGATTTTTATGCAGCTTGAATTCCAGGCGTCTATCGAATGCCAGCGCAATAACCAAAACGACTGCTGAGCGAAAACTTTCTTTTGTTCTAGAGTTTCTTCAATCGCGTGAGAGATTTTATAAACCTGTTCAATATTAGAATACTTCTGTGATCCGGAAGCAGATTTCTCTCTTCTAACAATGGCTTCAATCTTTTCAGAAACAGTTTTTCGAACAGTTTAGAGGCCACTGGCAACAATCAAATTGGTCTGTAGGACTTTGTGTCAGTCGCTGCTTTGCTAGACTTTAAAATCAATATAACCTCAGCTTCATTCCGTAGAATTGGGACACACTTCAATCCGAAAGCCCCATTTATGAGGTGCAGCAGTTTTCTGAGGGCTTTATCTGGCAGTTACGAATAAAAATATATTCCTATTCTTGTACAAAACAGCACTTTTTTTACCGATTGCGAATATATCAAAAACTAACATCGATAGGAAAAAGTTGTACTTTCGAATAAAGAATATGGATCTGTAGAAAAAAAAATGCCTAGAAAAGTTATAAAAAAGAATGAAACTAATGACGCATATGGGTGATTATTACACTTAATTTTTTATCTATTTATCTTAGTTTTTGATATATTGACAACATATTATTACAAATTATTATTATATAAGTTTAATAATTGCATATTAGCATATGCAGTATAAATTGCATTTCATTATTACGTATAAATGTATCATTTACATTTTTATAAAAATTATAATTTTTACTAGATGCCTACATTTAGACCTCATTTCGAAAAATAAGAAATTTTATTATTAACTCTTCAGGCACATATGAAAATAAACCTCATTTCATAAGGAATTTGTAAACCTGTTTCCTCCAGTCGCAAGATCCTCAGGGCTACCCGACCCTCAAAAGACGGCGAATACTATAAATAGTTTGGAATGGCGGAAAATTTGACATTCTTAATGTGCCTTTTCTTATAAAGAGATTTTTTTAGAAATTTACTTTAAAATTTGCTCAGGTGTATTTATGAATATGTTCTAAGTCATATTTTTTTTTTTGATTATTCAGTATTGATAATAATTGATTTTTTGTGTCGTACGACCGATGACCGAAATTATGTTCCCAGTCATCTCTTTACCTCAATTTCATCTCTAGTAAAATAATTTTTGTAATTAAAATATTAATCATTTAGCTTGAGAAATTCCAATCGTTATTATCAATCCAAAACCCTAAAACAAATCTAAGATTATGTGAAACTAAAGAAGAAAGCTATAAACTTGATACTTTTCTCTTTTCTGAATTATTTGTAGTTTCCAGTTATTCTTGTTATATTATTTTCAGCAATGAACCTTTGTATCGACTATGAAACAAATTTTTTAACCTCCCTCAAAATTTTGGGTTACGTTTCATTATTCGTAAAACCCAAATATACGATACAAAAAAAAATCCGTACATTCCCCATCCACGGCTTTTCTCCGAGATTACTTAACTGATTTTGTTGAGGTTCGGCACCAAATTCCCAGGTCACCCCAGGATGATTCTCGGAACTCGACTTTACCATCCGCTTTTTTGTTTCAAAATGGCGGCCGATTTGAGATTTAATACGCCCATAACTCGGTCATTTATAAAGCTACAGGGAAAATGCGAAGTGTTTCAGAATTAGTATATTAAACATTAAAAAGAAATCTACATAATCTAGTTTATAGAAATCTACTTTTGGTTTTTTATTTTCAATGATGAACCTTCGTAATCACCTAAACATAAAAACATTCAGTAATAATTTTCAGTGTATTTTTTGTTTAAAACGAAACATGTATGCTGTTCTTCCTGATACTTACTAATATGCCATATCTCTCCTTCTCTTTATATGTATATTTAGACCATTTTGCAAATAAGAAAGTTTAGAAATACTGTGGTAAGTTTAAAAAGGCTTCGATTCAACTCGATTTTCGATTCGACTTTAAAAAGGCTTATGATTCAATAGATAGGCAAACGGTATTGAATACCGTAGATAAATTCAAGATTGACAGCAAAACATGGTCAATTATCCAACAAACATTAACAGATACAATTGCCAAAGTTAAATTCATGGCAGAAACGTCAGAAGCATTTCATATCCATATCGGAATGGATAGTCCAAGGAGATGGACTTTTCTCCCTTCTGTTTAATATGGTTATGGAAAAAACTGTGAGGACATGGGAAAAAGGAATTAAACTAAAAATGAGCAGAGAGTCAATGTGAAGTGTTTAGCTCTCGTGGACGATCTTGCCATTTTAACCAACATTAGAGAAGAAGCCAAACTTACACTGGAGATGCTTCACGAAATCTCACGGAAGGCTGGCCTAGAAATTTCTCCCGGGAAAACTCAATACATGTGAAGTAAGCCTGCAGATAATCTTTCTCTTACAACTTGGTATGACAAATTGGCACAAGCAAGGCAATTCAAATATCTAGGAGAGATCATCCAATCTATCATCTATGCATACATATAGGCAAATCTATCATCTATGCACAATAGCCAACAATCTAATCACAATCAAGAAAGAATCTCCAAATTACATAAAACATATAAGCTTAGGCGGAATGCAATAAAAAATCTATTTCAGGCACTATAACACAGTAATTCTACCAGAAGCACTCTACGCTGCAGAAACAACAGTGATTCATGGTCATACGAAAATAAGAGAGACAGAAAGGCAGGAAATGAAATTCTAGGGAAAAAGTTTCTGACGAGTATTTTTTGGGGGAATTTGGATAAAGGGGCCAACAAGAGATATACAAAAAAATAGATACTATAACGAATACGACTACTGAAGGAGAAGGATGAAAGTTTGTGACATAGCAGGATGAAATTTTGTGACATAGCAGGATGATGAAGGGTGGGCTTACAAGGAAAATCTATAGGATCGCTAGAAGTAGTATTAACTGTAATGGAAACGTTATTAAGCAAATCCCCCAATTAAGTCAATAACCACTTAAACAAATCCCCAAAGGAACAGGAAAAATGGTCGGAAGTGTGCAAGAGAGAACATAGTGAGCGAATGAAAAGAATTTGGAAGAAGAACAGTCGTTACTAATGGCCTCAGCAGTCGAAGCGACGTTAAATAAATCTAAATAAAAAAAATTTAAAAATATTTTTACATAAAAAAATATCTATTTACTTCCTTCTGGAGTAAAGATAGCCCTTGCTACGCCGATGCATTAAAAGTATAATTAGTAAATGGAAGTAAAATGATTAACTGTGGTAAGAGAATCCAGAATTTTGGGAGAAAGTATAGCTTTTAATCTCTAAAGTTTGTTCGTTAGAGTTGTTTATCATACAAACTGTGGCTAAATTTACACAGAGTTAAAGGTTTTTAAATTGGTATAACAGCTATTTCCATTATTAAAACTTGTGTTTTGACGGCTTAGTATGACGCACGTCATAGTATTTTAGATTTTATCAATATAATACATAAATTTGGCGCAATAACATGAATGGGTGCTTGTATTTTTAAACCTAATCAATGTAATTAAAAAAAAACTACTTTTAAAAGAACAGGAAACGCTGTCTCCATCGTATTTTAAGATGAATACATTAATGTAGTTTAGGGAATGTTTTCGAATAAGTAACAATTAATTAGAGCATTGATATTAGCTTAGTTTTTCGTCGCTTAAAAAAGTTCTTTGACATAAAAAAAAATAAAGTTAATTATAGTTAGGTTTAAGAGTAAGTTTTATGTTAGGCAACATATATTTTTTTTGTTTTCATAACAATTCAAACTAAGGTATGAAACAGTTACTGAAATTTTTCTAAAAGTATAAGTTTATCTGTATTAAAAGAAGTTTTACAACTAAAGTATTAAAATGCAAAATCAACATGATAAAAAGTTGCTCATGAACTTCGATGATTACAAGTTTTTGATAAAAGTTCTGTTAATATAAGTTCTTGTCAAAACTTTTTTTTAAATAAAAATTCTGATTATAAATGTACTACGAGAACATTTTAAATAAAAGTTCTCAAATATACGTTTTCACACATTTATGCGGCAAAGCTTGAGGAGAATCTTCGGAGAGGAGAGAGAGACAGCAGTATTATTATTTTTTTTTTTTTAAATAAATAATATTTTGTTTAATATGAACCTAATTAGGTGAGTATACACACAAAAACAAACATAGGTATAAATAAAATTTGAAATAAAAGAACAAATAGAATAAATACTTTAATTTTATTAAAACCAGCTACAGAATGTTTATTTGAAGATATAACATTTGAAAAACTGTCAGTCCATAAGTATTTTTTACATTAAAGTGGGAACTAAAGTTGAACAATAATAGAAAAAAAGAAAAGAATGGAATATGAATATGTAATGTGGAATATTTTTAGATTCGATTAGGATAAAGACTAGAAACATTTTATTTCTTTTTATATTTTTTTTAATAGAAAATTTTAGGCTTCTTTATGTTCTCTATATTTAGCAAATATTATTGTATAAAATGCAACCAGATCAATGAAGTTTCAGTTTTGTATTGTCCACAGACACCATTTTACAGCAAAAAATACCATTAGCAGAAATTTTCATTTCGTAAGTCAAAATTTACGAAAATTTGAAAGGGTCGCTAATGACTCACTGGGAGGGCTGGGAAGGTGACTTTGCAAGTCTGATCCTTATTCCTTGACTACCTGTCCTAGCTTAAACTAGAAAGACAACACTTATGTGAATTTATTGTTCAACGAATACAGTGTCAATCCCCTCTAAAAGGCCAAAAGATTCTGTCGGGAACAAAAGTAGAAAATGGAGATAGAGCAACCATATGTTTTAAAAATGTACATCAAATATTAGGGGGTTGTAGACCAGCTTACAATAATATTTCAAATTATAGGATTTGAATAAGAGGGAAAAAATGGTATATGCCAATTATTTTCTGTTTTTTTTTATGTTGCCATGAACAATGCTTAGATTTTAAGCGACCAGTACGGTTTATCTTTAGACAATTTATCATTTAGAAGAGAAGTAGTAAAAGCAATTTTGAGAAATTCTATAAATTTATCGGTTCGAGCTAGACCGTTGAGCAAACAAACAAGAAGTTCATTCCTCAGAAATTCTGGACCTGCATACCTCATTATTACTGGCCAAAATAGAAGATGTGCGATTTGTCTTAATAAAACGACAAAAATGTGTAATTCTTGCTCTGTACCTCTGATAAGTGTTTTCAATATCAACCATTATTACTTTATGGTTTGTTTAACTTTCAAATAAATATATGTATTTAACTTTCAAATATATGTGGTTAACTTTCAAATAAATATTTTGTTATATCTTTTCTTTTAAAAAAAAATTAAAGAAGAGTGTCTTCTTTAGAAAAAAAAAAACATGTATTCTCTATGCTTGTGTATGCCCAGTGGGTCGATAACGACCCATCAAAAATTTGTATATTACACTATTAAAAGTTTTTAAAAATTATTTTTCCATTAATAACTAAGTTATTTTGACTTACAAAAACAACAAGATTAAAAAATTTCTGACAAAAAAATAGTGGGCACAAATGGGTTAAAATGCACCAAACCTAAAGTACAGAAGGATATCAGCCTAAGTTGGATCTAGTAGAGAGGAATTTTTATTTTCTAGGGGCAACTTAGCCTGTTATTCCTTCAATACTTGAGGATAGTAAAAATTTTCATGTATTTTACTAAATTTTCTTTTCATTCATTTTATTTATTTGTCTTTCTATATTTTATATATCTGTATTTTCACAATAAATTAAATACTTCATGTTCTCGTAAGGACGTATTATACAAGATTTAACATAAACGTTGAACTGTTAAAAAAAATTACCTAAGAAAAAGCTTAAGTTGAACAAAATTTTTTTCAAAATAAAAGTGCACAGATGTTTTGGAACCCTAAATTGAAATGTGTAAATCAAATAAAAACGTCCAAATGTTAAAGTTAAATTAAGGAAAGTTTCACGTAAACACCATTGAATGTCGATGTTTAACTTCACAGATGTAGTAAGTAAAAATTGGCCATTAGAGCAGTAGGAGTTGAAAACCGTTGGAAAATGTCTAATCTACGTTGCATTCTTCTGTTTGAAAATTAGAAATTTGAGAATCTAATTCAAACTATGAATTCAAACCATTACTAAAATTTAAAACCAATACCTTTTAAGTTAAGAAAATACGATTTTATCGTTAAAATGTTGTGATTGAATGGAAAAAAAAATTATTGTTGGGAAATTTCAGACTTCGTCGCTATCCCCTTCTAATAAATATTTGTACCAACGTTCCTGTTTGTGATCACACTATCTGAGCTCGTATGTGCAATAGCAAAAAAATAATATATTAATTCATAATATACATATATGTTTGTTATATTATAAGTATAACATTTTTGTGTAGGCTGATTGTTTCAAATCAATTCACAAAAAGAATGATGGTTGTTCAATAAGATTTTTTAAAGGAAAACAGAGGTAAGGAAAGTCTATGGTGCGACTGGGTGCGTCATATCGGATATTCTTTTCTGAAACAGAAACCGATTTAGTGCGGCTATTGAAGATCTGATAGCGTGAATCAAGTAGCAATCTGGAGGGTACGTCCAAAAATATGCCGTGACCTGTTCTTTTTCTACAGGTTGTCTTCTTTTTGTGGAACATCATTCTTCATTTGCGTGAAGTGGCATCAATGTAATCAACTGGTTCAAGGCGGTTGGTTATTTAAAAACAGCTTTCGGTTTCATAACAATCTAAATTTTTAATAACTAAATTACCTCCAGCCGAAAAATGATCAAAATAAATTATTAATCGCTAAATAATGCATTGAACAATTGTGAAGTATTTTTTTTTTTTGCTAAAGAATATAGATTTTCTTTATAAGAAATTACTAATTATTATGATGTGAACAAAATGAGTAAAAAATAAAAAGTGATAAATTAATCCACGGATATGCAAGAAGAAAACAAAATTAATTAAAACGGAATCTAATTATTTTTTTTTAATACTATGGGAGGGAGGCATATGACTTAGACGTTTAAATAGGAATATTCGACGGATACATGGAAAGTTTTCTTTAGATAGTTTAAAACAAAAGTGTCCCAAAAATCCTCAAAAATCATCCGAAATTTAAAGAGAAAACACCGAAACAGAGACATCAGGAACGGCGAAACCAGCAATTCGAACGAAAAGCAATAACGTTAATTAAAGAAAAATCATTGATAAAAAAATATACATGGACTATAGAAACGGAAGAGTAGAATGAGAACTTCAAATAATTAGCCATTTGCCTAGTAAATTAACCAGGAACTTATCAGATCAGAAAATATGCATTTCAGAAAAAAATTATCGGAATATGTTTCAACATTCATGCTTCTTGAGAAAATAAGAAGCCTCAACTCACTTGTACTGCCGTATAAAAGCTTACACATTAAATAGTATATTAATAAGCTTTATAAAGGTAATTTTTACTTAATTACTGTCCAATGCATTCTCATAAATATACGTAATCATTCAGCTGAAGATATTAGAATTATAGGAAGATGAAATTATTTTTTTATAAAATGATTGGATTCAGTATCAATTATATTGTTCAAATAAACCCTTATCACTTAAATCAGTTAAGATAATTAACACCATTAATTTTTCTTAAAAAAAAATATATTGTGTCAAAAATTATTATTAGGAAACCAGCAATGGTCTAAGATATAATTTAACGTAGACACTGGTACAAGGAAAAACTCGAAATTGAGACTAGCAGAGCAACCTGGGGGTTAAATTTGGGCTGAGGAGAAACCGTCAGCCATTCTTCGAAAAGATTATTTTATTAATGGACCAGCTCTACAGCCGTCACCTGAATATAAATAAATAAAACTGAATGAGAAAGGTTAGCCGTCATTTTCTGGTGAAATACTCTTTGAGACTCTATTATTGCTAGTATTGGAATTTCAATATTGGAAAAAAAAAAGTGCAGATTTTCAAAAGGTCCCTACTTCACCGACTTATTTTTATTGTTAATTAAAAAACAATAAAAGTTAAATATAGATTCTTAATATTCTGGGGCTGAATTACAGATTCCGCAATGATAAGACAAGAAGCGGGCGAAAGATCGCAATGATGTTTTACATCTCCGTGATAACGAATTTCACAGTATAAAAAGCATAAGGATGATGCAATGCAGATAACAAAAAAACTGAACTTAAGTAAAACTCAATGAAAATGAAAAAAAAAATTCTACCTAGGCATTTTTATAAATAGAGTTAAATAAAATTTTACAAATGTCGGGGTGCAGTTAATAAGAAAAAACAATAATACATGAAATCTATTTTTTATACTTACGATACTATGTGATATGCAGAAGAGAAGATTTATACCATAAGAAGATTTATAAGGCGTTTTAATGCCACGTTGTCTAAAATTCAGTTTTTCTAGAAAATTCTTGAAATACGTTCTTTTGGTTCGAAAAACTTCTTTTTTCAATCTGTTTGATTTAATTTTGAGGAGATGTATATTTTGATTTGTCATACTGCCTTCTACCTTGGCTCTAGCCTTATCTGTTTCCTCTTTCAATTGTTGAAGTTTGTCGTTCCTAAAAGGGGCATATATTTTTTATGGGATCCTCTAGAAACTACTACATATGCAAATTCAAGTATCTTCCTCCTTACGTATTCGAAACTTGAGTCTACTTTATATGAAATGATAAGCGCTTGGATTTTTTTTTCATTAGTGAGTTGCTTGAAAATATCTCATTTGGATTTTTTGACATTCCATCGAGGGAGGCGTAGGGGCTTTCTGTACAGTTTCGAATTTGCGACAATAGATATCTGAAGTATACTATGGCCAAAGCCCCCAGGAGGTGAAATAAGGGTGTGTTTCACACGTGGTGCAATTTAAGGATGTACCAAGATAACATCTCGATGGGAGTCACTCTGGTATAGGAGATAAACTTAGGCCTATTGGATTCAGTTTTAACATACAGCATTCGTTGTTAGCAAAGATTTTACCAGTGACGTCAGAACTTGAACATCCACACAAAGGTGAGGGAGAGTGGAGATCTCCGCAAAAGGTACAAGAGGAATTCTAAGCTCTTTTAAGCCAGCATACGATATATCAGATGTATTTTTTGGTGAATCATACATAAAGAATACTTTTGAAGCTTTCCTTTCCATAGGGCCAACTCCAGTGCCTCACATTTATCATTTACTGAGAATTCTTTCCTGATCAATACTTCAGCTATGACATGTGATTTTACAATTACGATGATTCCTGAGGCAACGTGCATATTAGCTCGAGGGAGTGAGTAAGTTTGGTATTCCGGAAGGCTAAAGAGTTCAGGTTTATCTAAGGCTGCTCCTGCTTCAACAATGGTTCCAAAATCAGGATCTGTAAAGCCACACGCATTCAAGGAGAAACCCATGGCATTTTGAGACCTCGACACAATTGTAACTTTAGATATGGGCTGCTACATTGGCGACCACAGTGATCATTTAGTTCGTCATATGTTTATTTATTTTTTTTTGTTGGTAGGGGCCGACCGTCGAAGAGGCGAGGAGGAGCTCCAAGACCGCCTAAGGAGGATACGCTGGAAGAAGCTGGTCTAATCGCGGCTCTGGGCAGTGCAGAGGGGAGGCTAAGGGCTGCAACCGCAAGCCAAAGCCAGTGAGCAAGATCACACGAATCAGGAAGGAAGATGCAAAGATGCAGGCTCCATCAGGTAAAGGTGTCCACTCACCGGGCTGCACTGTAGAATACCTAATTATTGTTCCCATAATACTAGGTTGTTACAAAAGTCTTTGTACATTAATTCATTGCTGACATTAAATTCTCCATTTGAATCCTTATTCAACACTGATGTAAAAATGTCTACCTTTCATTTCATTTTATAAATTTCATTGATAATGCTGAAAGAAAAAATTATCATTCCTGATCTTTTGAGGCACTACTAGAAAAAAGAATTAGGTGCGAAGGCAGCTGCTGAGGCAATCTGTGGTGGAAGGTGAAAATGTGATGCATCGCAATACTGTAGCGTATTGGTTCAGAAGGTTCAATTCTGGGAACAACAGCCTTCAACGTAATGCTTTGTGTTTGGTGGAATTATGAGGATATTTTGCACTTTGATCTTGTTCCTGACCTTTAGCTTTACTGTGAACAACTCGAAAGAGCATATAGAGTTTTAAAGGTTTGCTCAATCATATTATGGTGATGTTTTAGGAAGACAATGCTCCTGCCCAGCATTCACTCCTAATCAAAGAAAGTTTCTCAGAAATGGAGGGTCTTTGCATCTTACCCCACCCTCCTTACAGCCCTTACATGGCACTGTTTGGCTATGGTCTTTTACGGTCAATAGCACATTTTTTGAAAGGCTGGCACTTCAGAAACAACAGGAATGTCAAATCAGAAGGTGAAGAGTTTTCCGACTTGAAAACCAAGGACAACCAATTTCAGCTTCTGGTAGAAAGATGGATTAAAATATTGGCAATGATGGCTTATATTTTGAAGATAATTTTAATTTGTAGATTTTATCCTGAAATTTAAATAAAACTTATTCTATACACAAAGATCTTTTAGCAACCTAAAAGATGTCCTTGAATTATGTACGATAAAAACAATAAATAAAGCAGAGTTTTATTGCCAGCAGTGGTATTATACACCCAATGCGAACACTACACCACTGCTGAAATCCGGTATGCCAAAAATATTGAAATGCCAGGGTTGAAGGAATAAAAAATTATTTTAAAAAATTACAGCTGACGAACGAATTGTTTAAATTTTGGTTTTTGGATTCTACCTTAGGCGTACTCGGGTCCTATCCTAGGTAAGGCGGGGGTTCCGGTAATATTCTTTTACCCCCTTGGACAATTTTTAGTCTACAAAAATGTTTTAGTCAAAGTTTTTGAAATATAGTTCTAAGATAGCTTAGAACTATATAGATGGTTCTGGCGCGTATCTTATAATACGTGCGTACGTATCTTGAAATATAAAATCTCTAATTTTGAGTGAGGTTACAACTTTTTTTCTTGGTCGATTACAAAGGTTCACTATTGAAAATAATAAACCGAAATTTGTTAGCTATTTTTCATTACCAGTGGACTCGCAGTTTACTTATCTAATGTTGAATATCGTATTTTTACTTAATTTATTTTAAAAAACCTAATGGTCTGGTATCTAAAATATCCAGATGACAGTTACTGTAGTTATAAAACAGCTGCACATTCTCTTCTAAATAGTCAAGTCCACAGATACAGTTTCCCAATCCACTTTTTATAGTAATCCTTTATATTGCGTTTGATTATTTTCACATATTTACTAAATTAATCCAAAATAAACACAAAATATAAGGGATAAATAACTCGGACTTAATTAATCCGAACTAAATAGAATTCGCTTATATATTTTATATTTAATAAACGAATTTCAAATTGAAATAAATATGGATTATTATCTAGTTTTGTTGAATCTTAAGCATATATTGCTTATTGATAGATAAACTCTACGATGTCCAGAGAGTTTATGTGTTAATTTTCCTGTTACTATGTAAACAAACAATGTATTGCGCCGACCATTATTTCAGACTAGTGCTAGTTATTTACGAGCGCGTGCCAGCCACATCAGACAATGAAGATTCAGATTCGAGGAAATACTAGCCCGAGGTTAGTCACATCGGGCAGATTGCTTTAAATTAGCCATGACTCAGTCAGATGGAACATTCTACTTCTGTCTTTTGTTTTATAACCAGCGGTATTCACTAGGGCAAACTCTAAATGTTCATCGTATTAGTTTATAACTTATAGAAATTATATAATGACAGCACATCATATTTTCAAATTCGTAAAACATATTCCAAGAGGCCGTTAATTATGTTTATATTCTTATGAAGACCCAAATATATAGGAGTCCCTTCCTGCGTGCTCTTATTTCGTACAATCACTGATTATCTAGAGTTGCTAGGGATATACCGATCAGGCACTTGTCTCCACCTAAAGAACACCTGAGCAGATGGATCACTCTTTTAGGAAGAAAAACCTTGCAAAAATATGTATAATTTCCTCGATCTCAAATTCCACGTTCCTCTCAGGTAATTGGGTTTCTTAGGACTAGGGATTTTCGCGCCAAGCTGCTGGAGGAGACATCCACTAATACCCAATTACATCGCCTGCCGAACATGAATGAATGGAATATTATTACTCTATTACTATTATGTTCCATTCATCCACACGAATCACACACCCCTCCTCGAAAATCAATTTGACAGTGCCAATGAGTAATCCGTCATTACACAGTTTTCACTGGCTTTTGAATCTGAAGTCCAGGGATATGGGCTTGGTTGCTAATAGTCTATTACTGATTGGAAATATAGTATGGTTGTCTTTAACATGCTTTCTGATTATTTATTCATCTAATTTACACTAATTTGAACATTCGGAATCATAACAAATTGCTATTGAGAGAGATATTGTAATATTTACAAATAAAGACGTTTAAAAAAAAAATCGTCGTTCCCATGCTGAACTAGCAAATATAGAAATGACTACTTTTCAATATAGCAAAAAAGCGTTCTATGTATAATGGGCAATTTCAATAATTTTTAATTTGTCTACTGGTTATTGCAAGACCAACAGAAATTTTTTAAACTATCGAAAGTGCCCCATAACCACAGGATACAACGGTTTTTTGCTCCTCTGTAAAGTAGTGATTTTCATATCCCTAAGTTTAGCATAAGGACGACAAAATTCACAGTTTTAAAACGGAGGATCTGTTATATTTTTAATCTTATTTAAATAATAGCATGCTTTTGCCGCACTGACTTGGTCTTTAACATCAGATAACTATATCTAAATTGTTACATCAATCAGACAGTCAAAGTAGGCCGATATTCTTTAGCTGAATCCAATTTCGAAACTAGGTTTTTTCTTTGTTTTTTTATGGATCAATAAGGGATAGGCAACTTTTTTATGCTTAGTGTTTATTATTTGATGCATATCAGGCACTGTTAGTTCTTCGTAAGAGGGTTTCATATTTGCATTCCAGCCTAAAAAATATGCAGGATAACAACTACAACACGGTATAAAAAAAATAGAGTATGTTCTATTTCCAACAGACACAAAACACTGAATGACGATGAAAATAAAGATAATAAATAGATAGGAAGACCTTAATATGTACACATTATGAAATCAATGATATAACAGATGAATGTGACGAAATGTTCTTGCAAAAGGCCGTAACATGTAGTGGAAGGCACCCGACTACTATACCAAGATTCAATATTCATGGGCGTCAAATTCATTAACAACCCACTAATGCGCTTAATTTGATATACAAGTACCTTCCGTCCCTTAGGACAATTAGGATTGAAAGATATAAAAATTATTTCGGTTGTTGGGGTTTTTATATTTTATTCAATTAAATTTTATTTTAACGTTTTTAGTTTTTCAAGTATCGGCTATTTATAATTATAACTAAACTAAAAGCCGAAAATACTTAGAGTGTAATGAAATATATTTTTCAGTATTTTGAGCTCACAATGTTTCAAAATAGTCATTGAGTAATTTGATCTATCAAATTTTAAAATCGGTCGTGCAGTACGCTCAAAAAATATTAGATATCTTCAAATGCATATATTTAATACGTAAAACATTTCTTTAGTATTTTGAGCTCAAAATGTTTCAAAAAATTCCTGAAATCACAACGAATAATTACAATTATCCTCCTTGTCGCTCTGCCATATTCGGGTAACAAAATTGAACGGCATTACCAACGTATCAATCTTAAACGGTATGTATAGGGTATTCGTGAAAAATGTATTAATAAAAAAATGAACACACTGCCAGTATAAATGTATGTATGATATATTTTATAGTTCTATATTTTTGTTTAAAAAAAAAAGCAAATTTAAAGGATTAGTAAAATGATATACTAAATTAGAAGATTTTGAGAATGATGAAGCACTTTGAATCGCCGTTCAGAGAAATTAATGGTTCTGGCTTTTCTAGTTTTTCACAACTGCCTCAGATATATTTAAGACTATTTTTAGAATGTTTGTCCATTTAATCTACTTATTTATATATTCTATTTCTATATTTATCAAAGAACATATCTTCCTTTATTTGATTTATACATTTCGAGGTCCTATCATCATTATCAGAACATCATATTTTCCAGCAATATATTTCGATTTATTATTGATTTATATTTTATTGCCTAATTGTATTGATTTCTGAGTGAAAATAAATCAAGTTATGGAAGTCAAGTTCACTAATAAATATAGAAATTTCTAAAGACTTCCCTCTAAATAAAAAATAAAAAATATATATTCCATATTTATCAACGCATAATAAAATAGAAATGTTTTGGAGTGACATAAATGAATAATGAAGGTGGTTTTCTTTTCTGTTTTCGATTAGAGTCATCTGGAACTATGATAGCATCAATTTTTTTGCTAGTGGAAAGATTTTCTTAGAAAGTTTGTCGAACCGTTTCTTAAAGATTTAGGGTCCGGTTCTATTTATCTCACGAATTAAATGGTGTCTTAGCTTTTTTTAACTGGCATAATAAAGATTCCAACGATTAAGTATGTTACCTGTTGTCTTTTAATTAAAGATCTTTCTTTGCTGTAAAGATCAGTGACCAAACTGGCAAATTGATACTAAATTTGTACCTTGGACATTACAAAACATGAATAATTGAGGATTTTTCTATCAAAAATAAATAAATTCACTTTCTGGAAATTATTACAAATAATTTATTCGGAGGGCATCTCATGGAGATAATGCAAATTTTTATTGAATATTTAGATTTGTAACACCTATTTGACAGGGAAAAATTTAAGATCTGAAATAAACTGAATAATTTTTGGGTGTAGAATATTAATTCGTCAAAAAAATCTTGTTATTAAAAAGTGGATACACACACACACGCACACGCACACGCAACACGCACACGCCCACGCACACGCCCACGCACACGCCCACGCACACGCACACGCACACGCACATATGCATATACATATATATATATATATATATATATATATATATATATATATATATATATATATATATATATATATATATATATATATATTTAAACTTTTCACAAATTAAACATATTAGCATAATATGCATGAATTAATTAATAAAAAGTAAAAAATATATAATAACGTAATTATTGGAAGATTCTAATACAAAGCCTTTCTAATACAAAGATTCTGATACAACGCCTCGAGTATGTCAGTGAGCAGTAAATAACGAACCAGTCACCGATGCGCCATTCAGGAATCAGAACAAATAAATACAAAATCACATTAATGCAGAACAGATATGGAAGAATTAACAAATTGAATTATAATGTCTATGAAAACGGCCATCTTTAAGACAACATAACCATTTTGGAGTAGTTATAAACTTTTTAATGCTTTCAGATGAATTAAGTATTAATGGTGATTAAGTACAAGATTGTTTATGAGACCTATTAAGTTTTGAAAACACCTCAGTGTTTTGGACATAAAAACGTTTTCATAAACCATATTAATTCATATTGTAAAATTCATTGGTTGATATAGATCGAGCACGTGGAAAATGGATTACCTCAACAATAAGAACACATACAATGTGGCATACACGTGCGATATAGACGAAAAATGTGTTTCGGCGATATGGCTGGGCTACGGGATCTCAGTAAATAATTTCGGTTGGACAGTTGAGATTATAAATAGTTCACAAGATGGGGCTGCAGATTGGAGTTCGCGGAATATGTGGCATCTCTTCTCGTTTACTGACACTTCTGAATGTCCTGTTATCGGGTTTATTTGACAACAGTGTTGCAAGAAAATAAATTGCCTCTTCTAAGAAAGTATTGCTTGTATGTTTCTGAGAATTGTGTTGTTATTGGTAGTGCCGGATTATCCATATGGGCAATATTAGCAACTGCCCATTGGTCCGGGCCTCCTATGGGCGCCATGGCCTTTAGAAAAATAAGTAGAAGTAGTTTTAATTCGCTTTACTAAATTTTTTGGTTTTACTTTTAAAGAACAAACAAAGCTTCGGTGCATAATTATTTTCCCTCCAAAATAAAACTCCTTTACACCAGCTGCCTCAGTCAACTATCAGAACGCTATTCAGTGACCTACATAGGGGAAGGGAACGGAGGATATGTTCCCGCGAAATTTACGAAAAAATATGATTTTCATACCCATCAACAGACGGTTTATATTTTGAGTAGTATTTTTGGTAATTTTTAGCAATAATATTTGATCCTGTAATGTATTATTTGCTATTAGAAAAAGGTAATATATGGTTACCTGGTAACTAGGAGTATAACCTACAGTTATGTTTCAGTGTACGCTTGAGAATAAAGTTTTTCTTGTGTTAAATGGTGATTTATTAAACACAGGCAACACATTACATTGGCGACGACTATTATAGTGAAAAAATTATTGGCTTCTGGTTATATGGGTAAAATGATTGGACTACCTTGAAATGACGATTAGACAACTACTTTACGGTTAATGCTATTAAAAGCGATGATACAAGTTGAGCATTATTTCTGAATTATTGTGATGAGGAGGCTTATAAACTAATTCTGAGTTTATGTGGACCAAAGAAGCTAGACGATTTACCATATTCTGGACTAATTTTGAAGGTGGACAAACATTTTAAAAAGTCGGATGAAGGACTTTGTGCTAGATTCCGGTTTTATAATGCACAATAGAAAACAATGAAACAATTCAAGAACGGTTTGCAAGGGTTCAGAGTTTGGCAAGTCATTGTCATTTCAAATAGGAAGAATTCACAACTATGGTAAGAGATGGTAAGAGATATTTATTATGAGAAGAGGCAAAATAATGGATAGCCTTTTGGAAGAAGATGTAACCTCTTTATCTTCGCATTATTTTCGATCCAGCTAAATGTAAAGCTAAATTGAAATCAAAATACCCAACAGTTTTTACTGAAAAAATTGGCGTTTTTAAAAGGAATCATATTAGTACTAATTTGAAGCCAGATGTACAGCCACAATTCGTTAGAGTGAGGACATTGTCTCATGCAATTGAAACAATAGGTGAAAGCAGAGCTGGTATTATAGAACCGGTATTATATCTCTTAGGGATCTCCAATTTCGAAAAAATAATCGGTCAGGATTTGAGGGGATTATTAAATGACTGTTATCTCATATATTGAGATATATCAACATCCTTTACCACGCTTAATACGTTATTTGAAAATTTTCAGGGGTGTGCCTTTTTTTTGTAAATTAGATTTAAGAAGTGGAAATCAGATTTTTGTATTGGATACAAAAAGTCAGGAGATACTTACAATCACAACTCATAGGGGTTTGTTTCGCTGCAAAGGGTTATAATTTTGAGTAGCCAATTCACCGGTACAATATACAATGCACAAAATTCAGAAATATATGGATAGTACAGTACTTTTTTGGGACTAACGGGGACAGACCGGGATTTGGATGACTTACTGGTCATCATACAGCTGATACCGAGACACTGCTGGTAAGAGTAGAAGAACTCCTTAAAAGATTACCAGATGTAGGTTTAACTTTAGCTGAAGAAAAGTGTGAGGTTTTCAAATCAGCAGTGATTTATTTAGGATTCAGAATCGACAAAGAAGGATTAAATTTAGCCAAAGAACTCGGTTGTTACATAAGTCCTTGTGTATGAAAACAACTTAACGCTTAACCCCAACTCTCACAATTATCCTATAAGGATGTTTTTATTACTATACAACTATTCATTTAGCTGGATCGAAAATACTACTAAGATAAAGAGTTTACATCTTCATCCAAAAGGCTATCCATTATTTTACCTCTTCCCATTATACATTTTTTATCGTTGTGGATTCTTCCTCTTGGAAGTAACAATGAGTAGCCAAACTCTGAACCCTTGCAAACCGATCTTGAACTGTTTCATTGTTTTCTCGTTGTGCATTATAAAATCGATATCGAGCACTAAATCCTGCATCCGACTTTTTAAATAGAAACTCGAGGGGTTCCATGCCAGTGGTGATCTAGTATATGACACTATCTATTTACTGTTTAATAATACTCCAATATAATCAACCTCTATATAAGTATGAGTTAATAAATTTGGAGGTTGGTAAACCTTTAGAATTGCTACTAACGACTGTTAAGAGGTCTAGATTTTCAGACTATACTTTCACTCACTGCGCCTGCGCAATTAAATCCTCAAACCGACGGATCCTTCTCAGTTGGAACGCTGGTGTAGGGTTAGGTCAGAATTCCAGCCTTTTTACGAAGGGGTATTGCAATGCTAAGAAGAATCTCTACAGAGGAAAAAGGTTAATTTGATCCATGACCAACTCATTCGGGTTATGCTATTAACAATTTCGATCCAAGAACCAAGTCAGGAACTGCGAACCATAGCAGGTTACCGCCAGGGAGCGGAAACTAGTAAGCCAGAGGTGTAGTAATGATAAACGATTGCTGATAACAAGTGGCGCATCCGGATTCGTTGAAGCTCAACGCCGCCTTTTCATTAGAAAATGAATGCAATTTTCTAAAACTTCATGGACGAAAATCTATTGATCCTTAGTTTTACACATAATTGGTAAAAAATTTTCACCACTTGGACTAAACTTCCCAGATCCGAAGCTAATAGAACGTTGAAGAGATTGGCCATGATATTTAAACTTAAAGATGGTGTAGGAAAGAAGGCGGTGGGGAAAAGAGATCTATTTGGTAAGTCTGACCTAACCCTACATGACTATTCCAAGTGAAAAGAATCCATTGGTTTGAGTATTTAATTGGGCATGCGCAGTGGGTGAAAGTATAGTCTGGTCTGAGAATCTAGACCTCTTCAAGGTCGTTAGTAGCGATTCCAAAGGTTTACCGAAATAACTTTTATATGTTACAATTTTATTCGTTTTAAGGGACGGAATGTGCTTGCATATCAAACTAAGCGCATTGGTGGGTTGTTAGTGGAGTTGATGCACATGAATATTAACATTGGTGTCGTAGTCAGGTGCCTTCCACTCTCTTCTTTACTCAATACATTAATTTCTTTCTGTATTTTGACATGCACAGATGAACGGGACGGTATGCACTTGCAAGGGGTCATAAAGTGTAGAGGAAGGCACCCGACTACTACACCAAGGTTCAATATTCATGGGCTTCAACTTCACTGTAGATACGCAAGTACATTTCGTCCCTTAAGAAGAATGGGATTGTAAGATATGAAATTTATTTCCGTAGTCGGGGTTCTTATTTTTTATAAAACTTAATTTTATTTTAAGGTTTTTAGTTTTTCAAGTATTGGCTATTTATAATTTATTAACATATGATCATGAACTTACAAATGATATGATAAGAAACATCAACAAAAAGCCGATATTACTTAGAAAATAAAGAAATATTTTAAAATATTTTGAGCTCAAAATATTTCAAAATACTAACGAAAATTCACTGAGTGATTTGAGCCATCAAACGTTAATATTGGTCATGCAGTTTAATCAAAAAATCGTTAGATTCCCTCAAACGGACAGATTAAACACATTCAATACAACATTTCTTTAGTATTTTGGGCTCCAAATGTTTCAAAACCTTCAAGGGATCACAGCGGTAATTTGTCCCATCAAACTTGAAAATAGGTTAAGCCATTCTCTCAAAAAATCGTAGGAGCTCAAGCTAAAACCGTATGACCGACAGGTCAGGTAGGGAAAAAAAAACTAAACGCGTTACTCTCCTTGTGGTTAAGCTGTAGTCGGGTAATAAAAATCAAATTTAGTAGGTAGGTTAGGTCAGGTAACATTTTGTTAAATTGTATAACGAAATCAAAGTTTAAAGTACTAATGTGTGTCATTTATAAAACAAAACTATTCATAGATAATGATAAATATTGAAATGAAATGCAATTTATGCAAAACCCGCAAATAAAGAAAATAAACTAAGGTTATAACAATGATTTATTTTTCGGTTGACTAAGCTGTTAAACATCATCAATATCAATTAGAAAATGGCATTAGAAAATATTCGAATATTAAAATCATGTTTTCAAAACATTATCTTTTCTGAAATTAAGATATCTCTTCACTTTTCTACATTTATTTGAATGACTATACTACCTATGTATATAGTTTTGTCGATTATCTCAAAGTACTTTTCTGCCTAGTCGGTCAATAAACGTGTCGCACTCTTAGCTAAATTTGAAACAGTGTAATAAATTCTCAAACTTAATACAATTAACGGCCGCATTAACTGACGAAAATAAAATATAAACGATTAAGTGTATTTCAAAAATATCGTTAGCCTTCGAACAGAAGCCACTTCGTTTGTCAATTATTATGATAAATGATTTCTGGTGAAAAAACAACATAATAGATTAAATTAATCTGTCCGCCAAATTTCAGGCAAATAAGGCACTGGATGGCTTAGAGACGTTTGCCAACTGTAAAAATGTAAAATGTAAAAATATATGGCTTTCTAAGTGAATATAGGATTTTTTCAATTTTGGACTTGGCGAGTTTTCCTTGAATGCCCACAATATATTGTCTTAGGTTCAACGTATTGAGCGAATCTTATTCTATAATCGAATCTATCATAAAATATACCTAGAAGAAGAATAGAAGAACTAGAGGAGCCTAAAAACTCGACTGCACCGCCAAAATAAAACTTGTAATATTTCAGTTATTAATGCACAAAGTACCAGTAAAAGATATTAAAAAAAAATGTATACCAAAAAATATTTTTGGAGAATGACCGAGATCACTAGTGAATCGAGATAAAGTCTTCCGCATTTACATACACACTATAATTTTAATGTGCCAGTGTTGCATTTGATGTTTAAAAATATAAAGCCTGGGGACCTACCTCACTGAAGCTTATGGTCCCACCATCTATTTTTTACTGTAGCTCAACTTGCTTTGGGAAAAACTAGGAGTTATTTTTGTTGAGGAAGTCGTGAATATGGTTTAATAAATATATGAATATAAACAAGTATATATTCTCCGCTTTAATGCTATTTTTAGAGTTTGTACGTAACGATAGGAAATATAATATTGGACAGGCATGTTTTGTCAACTTTATCTACTTTTAAAATCACAGCTGAGTCGTGGAAATCCGGTATAAACTTATATAAACTTCAGACTCAAAAAAAAAACTGGGAAATCTGATTTATTTTTTTTTTGTATCAATAATATTAAAGCGGCGAAACCATTGTTTATTTTACACTTTTCAATGTTCATTAAACAATTAAAAAGAAAATTATAAGACTGCATATTTCAGCAATTTGTTTAAAATAGGTATCTATTTGTTCATTTAAATTTTAATAAGATCAAACAAAAATCGAAATACATTTTAAAATGTAATGCAATTCAACTAATTTAGAAAACTTTTATATGAGGCTATCGATAGAAATAAAAATATAACTAAGAATTTCAATTTAAATCGTATTTTTTTTTCTGTACCGTCCCACATTTTATATTCTGAAGGAAATACACATTACATTATGTTTATATAGAAAAATATCAAATTTAATACAAAAATGCATTAAAGTCGTACCTATCATCAATCACAACTATCCCTGTACTATCTCAATGTTAATTAATGGGTTCATGACATTAAGAAAGAATGCATAAATAAATTCTTTAAAGATACGTATTTATTTATTTTCTTTTTTCTCGATAGCATTTTTTTCCTCTTTGATTTTCTCTTTCAGAGACTTTGGGCTCATCCTGTTTTTGGTGATACCTAAGTAAATCAGAGAATTAATAAAAATTTCATATTAACACTATAAATATACATTTCAGTTTTAGAGAGGTAACAAAAATTATATTGAAATCCTCCCAAAACTATAATATAATATAATATATATATATATATATATATATATATATATATATATATATATATATATATATATATATATATATATATATATATATATATAAATTTAAATTAAATTTAAATATATATATAAATCATATTCTCACCAATTCTTTACTGGATTTTATTTTATCAACGTTGTAGTATTAAATTTAATTTCCGATATGTGCACCAAATCATCAGCACGCCATAACCCCCTGAACATTACCCGGCGCCAGAACTAGAGGAGGGAGGGGGGGCAAAAGGGACACTTGGGCAGGGGCGCAGAATTTGGAGGGCGGGAATTTCGAACAAAATTTTATTTTTAGGTTTTGCAAAAATAATCGTTACTGCTTTTTAATTGTCCTGACTTGAATTCAGTTAATAAATCTGAGTTAATGTTTATGAGATTATATTAATTTCGAAATACATTGCATAAAATTTTGTAAGAAAACTTGACTATTTTTTGGGGGGATGAAAGAAGAGACGGTGTGTTTTGGTGTGATTGTTGGATTTATCTCTTTGTTGAGCTACCGATTTGTTCACTTTTTCTTCAGTGCCAGCAATATCGCGATATTATTCGGATATAGTGACGTAGTATAACCTAGCATTCTCGAATGGCAGTGATGACTTGGTCCACCAGGCCCAGATGGGTACCAGTTTGCCTTGGCTAAGCTTCTATAAACAGTGTGTAAAAATAAATAGAGAACTGCTCACCAGGCATCAGCTGATTGTTTTGATAGCAACGCTTTCTAGACGTTAACCTCGATTCAGAAAATTTTAGCGAGTTCGTGCACTAATCAACCGTTATATATTGATAACTATCGTGGACTATCTTACTACTATATATTCCAGAATGTTACACATTTTTTGATAATTAATCTTCTAAAATGCATTAGGTGTTTTTAATGCATCGGTGGAATTTGTGCGGAAAAGTATGGGCAAGTAACTGTATTTCTTATATAAAAGAAAATTAAATAATATTTTAGATTTGTTGTACTGGACTTATGTAGGCTAAAGGAAATGAATATGTATTTCATATAAACGAAATTATCTATTTTTTTTTTTAATTTTACTTACCTTTACTTTTTAAACGAGCGGTTTATAAAATGATTATTATACTACTAGGATATGAAACATTGGCTTCGCAAAATTTGTGGATTCTAAAAAAATATATATAATAAAAAAACAAAACAGGATTTCATTAAATTCATAATAGTTTTTGGGGCCTGCGGCAAATACTGATGGCAATATCAGAACCACATACTGTGGACAATTAGTAGTTTAGTAGATTAGTAGATGTTATTGACAATATAACAAATTGACAATGATAATACTTCTAAAAAATCTGCACAAGAATTAGTCAAAGGCTTCTAACCGACGCATAGTGCATCATTAGTGGACAAAAATCATAAATCAAAATATTTTTTTAAGAGTTATCTACGACATGATATTTTATCCCTACCATTATCCCCTTTTTTTGCATTTCTTTGTGAGATAAAACAATTTATTTCTTGTTCCAAATGGATTTCTCCTCATAGGAAAAAAAACATTACCAATCACATAATTTTCTGTCCAAGATATGTACATTAAAATATTACATTCAAATTTAAATATTACTACAAATAAGGAAGATTAAATCGTTAGAGAACATTAAAGTATGATCGATCAATATTATTTAAAACTTTAACTTTGAAGCTTAAATAAAAATCGTCAAATATCGTTTTGGACTTTCTTGCCTATTCTTGTTGCTTCGTGTATTCATGTTTATTTGCAGTATAGTTTGGCTGCGTATGCATGCGACTTCCATAGTTTCATCATAATTATATGCAGGGGTGCCCCACTCAACGACGCACCCTCCCTTAGTCGAGGACGCCCCCCTCATCCCTCCAAACTTACGGCTACTGCTATAAACGAAATTAAAGTAGACAAAATTTCTATATTTTGCGTCCATAAAAATGTCTTAAGATTAACCACTAAGCCGCCAGAGCGCGACGAAGGACTATAAAACAGTGCCAAAAAACGATCTATGGCTCTTTACGCCCGATTTTCTTAAAAACTATTGAAGCTACCCTACTTTTGACGATGCATGCTATTAAACTTCATGAAATACACATTAAAAGTACATATTAACTATGTACACTAGGGTTTTCCTCCTCCAAGAGTTCTTGATCTGTGGTATCAGGCTGGTCAGAAAAGTCGAAATCTAGTTTCGCCAGCAGGTCCATGTCAACGATATCGTATTCGTTTCTGTCCACCAATACATTTCTCGAATAACCAAGGCCTGCCTGTTTGCAGCCACAATTTTTTAAGCAGGTTTTGGTGCACTTGGAGGTCTTGGATGCACTTGGACCAATTTCAGCTATAAGGGACATCAGTGGTAATTGGTTCAAGATCGTTTATGGTTCTCTTCCCCTAATATCTCCACTATAATTGCTGAGCCTGGTGGTACACTCTATCCTGATTGGCTACAGCTGTTAAGGGTGGTAGTTCTGCTACTTTGGACAAGGCTCTGAATCCTGGCCTCTTGTATGATACGAAGCTGAGTTGGCTCAAAGAGGGCGCAGTCCTCTCACTTTAATCATATACAAGGACTTAGGCAGGAATTTCTTCAGGAGAGGGTCGGTCCTAGAGAAATTTGGCAGATATATATATATATATATATATATATATATATATATATATATATATATATATATATATATATGAAATATAGGTAATTTTGCCTTTATTCAAGACAATGATTGAGGATCAGACGCAAATTTAAGTGTGTTGTGGCGTTTTAGAGCAGAAATCAACTCTTTATAATTTCATCATTTTAATAGAACTTTAAAAAAATTCGGACGAAAATAGATTTTTGAAGGAGAATTCGGCTGATAATAATAAGGCCATTTCCAAGAAAATTGATGAAAAATGGACGAAGATTTACTTGTTCTAAAGATTTCTAGAGCAGAATATTTAGCTTTAATGTCGCCCTTTTCAATATAATTTTTAAAATCGGATGAAAATTTGTGTTTTGAAGATTTATGGGGCAGAATTCAGCTCCGTTATAATTTTCAAAATTAGGGGCGAATAGTTAAAGTTTTGAACCTTTCAGGTGCAGATATTAGCTTGTTATAATATATCCCTTTCTAAGAAATTTTTTGAATTTGAAGTTCCTGCAGGAATAAAAATTTTAGTTAACGCATAATATTTCTGTTCGTTAAAAATGTTGATATCTCAATAATGTCATTTAGTTGAAGCCAAGGCTTCCATTACAACTCGAAGTTAGTAGTGCCATTCAAAAGGCACCGCAAGAACCTAAAACTCTACTAATATTGATAAATTGAATACCATTAGATTTAACAATTTTAAAAATTAAGTTTAAGTTTTGAAGTAAAAATAGTCTCCTCACCTCTTTTTTCTTCTAAATTAATTTTATTTTTTTCCCTTTCTCACAATTTAATAATAATCCTTTTGATCTTTTTGGGAAGGGAGGCAACCTTATGCATACGCCCATGCCCTTATAATGAAACTAGGAAACGTTCCTCCGTTTGTTTTTGCTTTTCAAATTTTCAAATTTTTACGACGCAGCATTTTTTTGAGCAGCCAATCAGAAGCCAGCATTTGGTCACGTGACCTATGGGGGGAAATTTGAATTTGAATGTTTGCCTCGACCTAGCCTTAACTGCCACGTGGTCTTGCCTCGACCCTACCTTAACCACCACGTGGTCTCACCTCGATCTAACCTTAACTATTAGGCCCCTTTTTAGTCACGTGACCCTTATGCCCCGCCCCCTTTTAGTCACGTGACCCGCGGCACTTCCTGGTCTATGCTTCGCCCCCATGTTTTAGTCACGTGACCCCCTTTGTACTCTCTGGTCTACGCTCCGCCCACAAGGATTAGTAACGTAATCCAGTCACGTGACACATTGCACCCTCCGCTATATGTTCCGCCCACATGTTTTAGCCACGTGATTCAGTCACGTGACCCCTTTGTATCCTCTGATCTACGCTCCGCCTACAAGGATTAGTCACGTGTTCCAGTCACTTGACCCGCGGCACCTCCTGACCTATGCTCCGCCCACTAGGACTATCCCCTCCACCCATTGAAGGGTCAGGTACCCTCCTTATAGGACATGAGTGTACCTGGCCGCCATTTCGTTTTTCTTACACAGTCATTTTGTTTTTCTACAGTTTGAGAGACTTGAGGTTTTGTTGATGGTTTAGGTACCCACTTTATAAAGCATGAGTGTGCCCGACCTCCATTTTGTTTTTCTACCGTTTGAGGACTTAAGGTTTTGTTGTAAGGTCAGGTACCAACTTTATAGTCTGTAACCTTCCCAACGGTTATATAATCATAACCTATACGATGAAGGGTCAGGCACCCTCCTTATAGGGCATGAGTGTACCCAACCACCATTTTGTTTGTGAAATATTCAATGAAATATTTCATATAATTGATATAATATAATATGATATGATATAATATAATATGATATGATATAATATAATATAATATGATATGATATAATATAATATGATATAATTTCATATAATATAATATTTATATTTCATATAATTATATAATATTTCATATAATTTCATTGAAATATTTCATATAATAATCCTTAATAATAGACTTTTTTCAAATAAATCTCCTTTATTCGATACACTGTGCGATGCCACTATTTCAAGCAAAGCGTATTTAGTTTGGGCACTGGAAAATATGGAAGTACTGTATGATGTGATAAAATGATGTTTCATCTTCGCATATGATAAGACAGAATTATTTATTCTCGCCATCTTCCAAATTCCCCAATATTGTAGCCGCTTAAATATGTTTTTTATAATATCGGTTTGTGCATAACATCTGTTTATACCTATAATCTTTTTGCAGGTTTCATCTTTATGCTCATTGTAGCCTATCAGAATTAATTACGCGTAACTCCAATTATGAGAATAATTAGGTTTTCAAATTGCAGGATGTCTTCAATATTAGCATCCTTTCATTGTAATCCTCATTATTTAAAAATAAAAATGTCAAGTTTTCAATATATTTTTTTAGCTGTATCATGATGATATAACATCCCGCTCCACAATAAGATAGTATTGAGTTGGTTAAAAAATGTTAAATTTAGTGATTATTAAATTTCATAAAAAAATTATGGATGCTATTAAATTTTACAAACGATACCCATAAACAGGATATAACAATATATCATCATAAGTTTAAATGAAAAAAATTAAGTTAACTAAAGCACGTACTTGTCACACAGTAGTCGGAATTGTAAGATGTTTCCATTCTGCTCTTGTGAACAGCTTCCCACAACAGTCTCAGGTCGTTTTCATTTGTTCCAAAATTTTCATCCTTAAGTAAAATGAGAATAAATAAATTAAAATAACTTCGTTATAGTTCTATAAAATGTGAATCATATTTTCCTATTACTACTGTGTCCTCGGATCTTGAAACAACGATTACGACTGGGAAAAAATAACAATGTAACAGTGTCATAAATGAAGAGTACATGGAAAAAAATGGGGAGAATCGTCCAATTCTGCTGAACAATATGTACAAAGTGGTATGGACCTCCATTTCAGAACGGATGTGAATCTCCCCCTTTCTTCCGTGGGCTCTTCAATTACAGCATGGTCAATTTACACCAACACACACAATCTAAGTTGACCAACATATCAGGACTTCACATATAACTAGTTGCAGAAGTTAAACATCTGATGGAAAAGCAATAGACTATAATATTTATAGAGTACTGTTCACTTGTCTATCAGTCAACGGTTCGATTTGTATAGTTTTTAAACATTGTTGTTAATTAAGTTTTTTTCAGCCAGGGTGTAAATTGATAAGTCACCAACTATTCATGAAATTGTTTCCATGGATTTATAATTTAAGAAGACAGCCCCATTCCTATGTAGGCCTAGGATCCCTTCAAAACACGCACACAGTCTTTCATTGTATCTAGCGTAGTTCGATTATAGTTATATTTCCACAAAGGTTTCGATGCCACAAATTACCATAAATATAGAAATGTGAATGTATGAATAAGAATAGAAAGATTATAGTTTATTATAGATTGCAAATGTTTCACTATCACAAAAGTGATTCCTGATTTTTTTTTTAAATGAACTATTTAAAAAAAGAGTATCTTATTTCAAAAGCGAACTAAAATAATTTCTTTTGGATCCACTATATTTTTATAAATATTTACCTTCGCGGATCCCCAAATCGTTTCATTTTTTTTTCATACGAGATTATTCCAAGAGAAACAACCCATTTTAAAAAAATAAAAATGAATAATATGTGCAAATATATCAACAAATTTTGTTGAAGTACATGTCTAAGCAATGAAAATATTTACTTCAGAGTAATTAAAAACAAAGTGCAACAGGCCCAAGAGCGATTATGCACATGAAAATTATCACGAATATTGGTTCTCATAGGTGTTTCTGGCTGTTCTTTCTTGATAGATCTTAAGGAGGTGTCTGAACCATCTTAGCTTGTGCTCCTCTGGGATGGTCTCGGTTGGTTTAACTTCGAGACTAGTATTGTGGTATAGCGGGTCCTATCTCGTCGAACCTTTCCTTCCACTTTACGAAGGTATCGCATCTCCATGGTTTGGATTCGGCTTTTTTGTTTCGAGGTGAGGGTCCACGATTAGAAAGAGTACGAAAGAACAGAGAGAAACGTCGATTTATAAACGGCCATTTTTGTTTACATGGTCACCTCTCTCTTACCCAGAAAACCCCTCCGAAGTTAATAGAACACTCTCCCGGCTGCTCCACTTCTTCAAGTCACCTCCTCGTCGATGTAACCGCTTTCGTTGAGATGGGCATCCAGATGTTGAAAATTCTCCAGCTGCTCTAATATATCTTGCTTTGCTCTCAGTATTCTCTTTACTCTCAGGGGTTTCATTCCTGTCCGTATGCACTTGGATTTTCCCGGGTTCATTTTCATATTTATTGCGGTTACTTCTTCTTGAAGAATGTTTATGTTGTGCTGGAGGTCTCGGTCGTTGGCAGCCAGCAAGATGAGGTCGTCAGCGAATGCTAAGATGGCGAACATTGTGGGTTACAACCTGCAGGTTTCTGTGTACTTACTGGAACTGCCTCATTCTTGGTTATTTCCTCCTTATTGCCAGCTCTAAGACTATTATGAACAGCAGTGGACTTAAGCTACAACCTTGGCGAATATCTAGAGTCTTGTTATAGAGACTCATCATAACCAATGTTGTCCCTCGATCGATGCCCCTCTCAGACAGTGCCTGCTCTATGTCCTAAAAAATCACATTTTTAGTAAGACTTATAAGGCTTTTAGCCACAATTTGATAAAAAAAAAAAAAGGCAAAAAACGAAAGGTAACCTTTTTTTTTTGGTGAAATTTGAGCACGGATATCTTGAAACAAAGGTTTTAGTCAATCTTATATCACATTTTGCCAGCTTTAATTTTGTATAGAATGGTCTAATCGTTAAGACGCAAAATTTCTGAAATATAAGTGAAAACCCGAAAAAAGAGGCCTTCAAGCTGCACCCTACCCGCCCTTTATTATATTTTATCTTTGTTGCCGGGACTTAAGGATTGATTAAACTTGACAGCTGTTACACGAACGGAGGGTTTTGACTGATTTCAGCCATTATTTTCTTTTGTAATTCTTTATTGATTCGAATAATAATCTACTTGAAATATTATATTTACATTGTGGCTTTAAGCTAAATAATATAGATAACAATGTAGATAATTATACAGATTCAATTAGATAATTTAGTAAAAACGTGACTTTTTGCATAGCTCTGCAACATTAAAGCTCATGCGCGATCGGAAGATGTGAACCGATTTCATTTTTTTTTCCACTTTTTTTTATCTCCCTAATTCGCTACATGGTGTGGATCAGCAACAACTGCTTTGGGAAAGACAACTGACTTTATCGATTCTCGTAACTGAAGATGCATTCCAAATTCGTAAATGAAGATGCTTTCCAGACGATTTCAAAAACGAAAAACCTAGTAACAGATGTGGAATTAGCCAATTATTTTAATTTAGAGACTTATTTTAAATATACAATCTGAAAGAAAACATATTTTTGAGGCGGTGTATGCCATCAGATGCTTCAGAGTCCGTAGATGCAAAGATGAAATTTAAAAATATTAGAAGAAAAATGCAAATCTTTAGGCAAATATGTATAAAACTGATAAATAAAATAAATACATTGAAGCAAAAGGACTAGAAATAGAGATGAAATTGTTCCGAAAAATTAATGGCATTATTGGGTCAGACACGTTTTTGAAGTGGATTTTTATCCACAACCTAGAAGAACTTTTCCCAAATGCACTGATTACATTGAGAGCTCTAGTGACTTTAACTGTTTCAGAGTGAGAGAAGTTTTTATTAAATAGTTAGAAATAATCTCTTAGAAATAGTAGTTATAGTAATTAAGAATTATATTTGATCAGGTATGAATTAGAAAAATTGAATGATTTGGCAATTATTTCAATAGAAAGTTGTGGTATTGATATTGCACGATCAATTAATATTGACGAAGTGCGAGTGCAATTTGCAAAAATGAAGTTTGTCGTTTTTTTCATATAGAATTAGTTATATTTTTCTGTAAATAAGCAATTTTAAAATAATAAAATATAATTTGTATAAGTAGTTTTCATTTCAATGCATATCCTGTTTAGATATAATATATATATATATATATATATATATATATATATATATATATATATATATATATATATATATATATATATATATTTATATACAACTCATAATTTTATTTTACTGAAATACTTTTTTCGAACGTAAAAATATCTATAAAATGATTAAATGATTGCTAGTTAAAATTTACATAAATTTTAAAATTATATTTGTGCCATCCACACACAATAAGTCCACAACATATTATTTACAAAAATATTTTAAGATGGCAACGTGTTGATGTAGCAACTCAGCATCCCCAATTCAGAAGAAGCAGCGGTTCGAATCCGTTTCTGGGAAGGTTAACTTAGCTTACTTACGTTAACTAACTGTCTAGAAAAGGTTGGTAGCCTGTAGATAACTCGTCCTTACTATTAATACTTGGAGAATATAAGGACTTCATACTCAATAAACAATAAAGTAAAAAAAATATATCAGAAAGTTTACGTAAACTTTTTTTTCATATATATTTATCGCTATCTTAGATCTACACCCACTTTCGTTTTAGCGAGATCCTCCAGTTCTTCTTCCAAAGCTGAGCGTGCCTCCTGCTCCATATCAAAATAATCTCTTTTTTTCAAACGAAAGTCACGTTTCATTTTGGCTGCCCCATTATCGAAAGTAAAACGATACATTTTCAGTACCAAATGAAATTAGAATCTACGCTAAAATTATTTCGTATCAGAACATATGATTATATTTTATCTAATCTGTGGCTTGACATAATCCTTATCGATGGCTTTACCTACTCCAATATTTGTCAGAAAGGCGCTTTAAATTTGTTTAAAATTACATCATAAATACTTCTCTATATTATTATCAACAGATACCTCTAAATAATGATGCAAAAAAAACAAAAAAAAAAAACATTAAAATTATAACTGCTTCATATTTTTGTTTAAATTGTTTCGATTTAAATTTTCAAACACTCTTTTGAAAAAAAGCGACCAAGCCACATTTGTTATGTAATACATCGATATTGATTGCATTGATAATTTATGTTTTCAATAAATTACACAATAAAGAGTAAAAAGATTAATTTTTTGAGCCTAGAATATCAATGTGATGATTGTATTAATAATATTTACATATTGTTACTATAGTTAACCTAAATCTACACCAAATAGTTTCATTGCAACATCCTACTAAGCTTTGGGATACATACCAGAAATTGATATCTTCTTCTATCCATTATATTTTAACTTATAATTTTGCCCAAGGACCAAACCGAATAGACTAGCTTTTCATAATTTTTATCATCCGAGTTTTCTTAATGCAAATATTTTGCAAATTTTGAGATATCTGGTTCGTGAGAAAATATACATGACTAAAATAACATTATCAGGTGTTGTTGGTCACATGGATATTCAACCATCACCTAATGATCATCATAGTCGTTTGAGGTTAAGTAATTGACCAATATACTTCCGGTAATCCTTATAAAGAAAGGGATTGTAGCGTAACTAAAACATCATCCACCTGAAAACTAGAATAATTCAACACTAAACTATTAATGAACCAGTGAGGTAACAGGGGAGAAAATACATAAGTAATTTAATGAACGTAATATAGAAATGATTTTTGCTTGTTTGGTTTATTTTATTTACTTAAGACTGAACCAAATAGTGACCTTGGTAATTATTTATCATGCCTACTTATATCGCACTTACAATGCACTTCATCAGTTACTTAAAATGTATCGTTTTACTTTCGATAATGACGAAGCCAAAATGAATCGTGACTTTCGTACGAAAGAAATGGAATAATACCATAAATAAACAATCTATAAACGGATTTGTTGTCAAAACCCTCATTGAATTCACGCTAATTCGCTCTTAAATTGTATAATTAGATATTTATTTTGGGCATTAGAAAAAAAAGAGAACCAGTAATGAGGTTTCAATAAATTTTTATACAAACATGACTAGTCTCTCTAGGCGTTAGGTTAAAGTTGGTGTATTCCCCTCTCTTCCAAGCATTAATTTCTTATTTTCTCGTTTTCACTCATGAACCCTCCTGTATGTTTACACTAGAAAACCAACGAAAAAAAAGGTGATCAATTCAACTTTAACCAAACAATCCTTTACTCTTAAAGACTAGCTTTCAAATAAAAAAAAGCTTTTTTTTTCTCCTTCTTGCATGGAGCGCCTCATTTAATCATTTATTACATATAGTAATAATTACAATTGCCACTTTGCCAACAGATACCACGCCAAATTTTAGTTCTGTTTCTCCTAAGCCGAGGCACAAAACTCAGAGGGAAGCATTCCTGTGGTTGGAATCAATAACGGTCATCATTCTTCAGCAGAACGTGCTCTTTAATAAACCGTGAAACGAAGCGCCGATAATGATACACTTGGTGTTCAAATACTCCCATACCAAGGCTTCTTTCCTGGCGTGACAGCCTTATTGATATCATTCCCATTTACGGCTGCTCTTATTTTGCTGCGTGAATATTTTTACAATTTATTTGTTTTTTGAGGGAATTAAAATGATTCCGTATCAATGGCAAGGTTAAGATCTAGCAAATCAATTAAGGTTCCGTCGTCTACGAACTGTCAACCGCAGACAGAAAACATTCCCCACACTCAAAATATTGAAGTATTGTGATGGTAAATATCTTCGATAACAAGAGAACAATTTTTATTTTATTTTCAGTTTCTGAAAAACTGTCAGGTAGTATTCGCGTAGTTGTTCACTTCTTACTGTTTACGGGAGAGAGGAGGAGACTGACCTCCCTCCATGGAGCTAGCGACCCCAACACCTAGAAAATTTGGTCATGCTCTCATATATTTAAAATAAGACCCCGTTGGTTCAAGTATTTGTATGTAAATAAATCATAAATTAAATTCCAACAATTACAAAGAAGTTCTGAAAGAATGGTTATCTCAATAATGCTGAAGACTGCTATAAGTGGCGCTCTTCTAGAACTCTTTCTTGTGGAAAGGTAGTTATGAGGAACAAATGATAGTATGATGGAGGAGACATCTCCATACTCTCCAAAAATGGAGAGCGGAGAAATTACATAATTTCTCCGCTCTGCATTTTTGCGTTTGTGCAGGGTGAATGTCAATCTTAGGAGCCTAATGCTCGCTATTCCGTAAGTGGAGGTAACAGCTGACTTGAAAATTTAATGCATCTTTAGTCAATTAATAAACCCATAACAGAAAAGATATTGGATTAGAAATAAATGAAGATAAGACAAAATAATGTATCAGTGTAGATGAAACGACATTCCCAAACATACACAGAATTAAATATCTGGACTTCATAATGCCATTACCAAATGATATTCACTGAGATAGCCCAAGCTATAACTGCGAGCTGAGCCTTCTATACCCTACCATGGAATCATTTTAGAAAAAAAATACCGAAAAATCTCTGAAAAACTTAAGTTGAGAGTAATAAAACCCATAATGTTATACAGTTGCGAGACTTGGTCTAGAACAAGCACAAGGATTAAACAGGATCGAGAAAAGGAAAGGTCCTTCGCAGATTACTAAAGCAAGCGACCTGGGAGGACAGTTCAGAAATAATGAGTAAAATAGAGTAATTACTTTAGAAAACTCATCAGTCTATGTCTAGCGGTATAATGGCAAGGAGATTAAGATGGGTGGAACATCGATGCGTATCAACACAACCACGAGTGCGCTTCAGTAGTTGGCATGGAATTGAATAAACAAAGTGCTACACGGAGTTAATTTTAAAACTAATGCCAGGTCGAATAAGACAGCATAAGTTCTCAAACTCTGTAAAGCTAATAGAAAAACAAAAAGAAGGATATAAACCTTTTTTTAAACATCTTGCATTTTTAATTTAATACCTCATATCCTATCTCAATTTTAAATGATTTATTCTTTTAAAAAGTATACCTTAAAAAAGTAAACCTATAAAAAGTATAGTTTAGATTTATTTTATTATCCTTTATAAGATC
Source organism: Rhaphigaster nebulosa (assembly GCA_948150685.1). Classification (NCBI taxonomy): domain Eukaryota; kingdom Metazoa; phylum Arthropoda; class Insecta; order Hemiptera; family Pentatomidae; genus Rhaphigaster; species Rhaphigaster nebulosa. The sequence goes on along the minus strand of OX411306.1, from coordinate 77,267,881 downwards.
CTTTTAAAAAATCTTTCAACAATTTACACCTTAAAATGATTCCGAGAGTCATTCTCTTAAAGAGTATGAGCTAAGAGATAAGACGAAAATAATGGTGTAAGATAATCATCAATATTTTGTTTGGCATTGGATCCAATGTAAAATTAAAATCCTTGTTATAACAATACCTAGAAGTTACATCCGCATGACCACACTAGAAAATCCTGTAATAACAAAGATATTAACGAATTTATTTATTATCCAATATTTCGAACCTCATTTTAAATAGTCTTTATTTGCAGGTTATCATAAGTTGCTTCCGGGTCCAATATTGAGCAATTTGGCTTGAGTACAGTCGAATACTAATGCGGTGTGATGTACTAACAAACAACTTAACTAAATAATAATTACTAATTCAAACTTATGATTCTTGAGTTAAAATTTTGGGTCGCAGCTTAAAAATAACTCAGGTGATAGTTCATGCATTCTCTACACGTTTTTTGCTCGAGGCATACATGAAATTAATTCTATTTTTTAACTGAGTTTTTATCAGCCTTCACAAAAAACATTTCTACTCATTAAAATTAAAATAATTTAAAAAAAAACCTGTACCACAGCAAACCGTGAAGGCTCTTGGATTCAGTAATTGGCCAAAATCACAGCCCAGGTTTTCCCCCAATAAAGGGTAGCCACTTAATAGAGACAAGGTGATCAACGTCTCTGGACCCAAAGGTCTATACACGGCTGATATAACAGGATCAATAATTATCTGCCACAGCCGGAATCGAACCCTGGCCCAGGAGATAGGATCACAATGCCTTACTCACTGCGCTACCAAGCTCCTTTTGGACTAAAAAATCAAAATAAAAATATGTTATACCAATAGAATTCTTAGGAAAAATGGCAGTTTTTTTTTTCAAATTATTATTACTTTTAATTTTCTCCATTTTGGCGGCTTTCCAAATCTGTGCCACTGGTTACCCTATCCAAACGATAAACTAGGTCAGCCATTTCATTCAGATTTGCCAACCCTGTCCCTGAATCCTAATTTAAAATTTCTTTCACAGACCGGTTGGTAAATGATATATCAAGAATCGCTTGTTAAACACAGGACCGAGAATAGTAGAGTACTACAGAGAATACTTTAAAAATAAAAAAAAAAATCTTTACTAATCTTAATAATTTATTGATGTTCTTAAATGAATGACTTTCTAATAATTATTATCTGAAACGCTGGCTTGTTTGCAAGTTCGCAAAACCTTGCTTTGATATCCTTCCAGAATATTCGGAGGTGTATAAGTTATCGCTCTCGAAAGTAGCTGGTGCTGAAACACAAGGAGTATTGATGTATTATTTTGAAATATATATTTTATGAAAGCACTTTTCAGTTAAGAATAATTATAAAATTTTTACGAGACTACAGATTACCTTATTTTTATTATTCATACCATTATACATTAGCAGGCTCTCCCTTATCTGGGTCTAAGTCAATCAGAGTAACATAGGGCAAGGGAATCCATCAAAGTGAACGATTAAGTAACCAAAAAAAAACAAAACATTAATACTATCATAAAAAATAATGTTTAGAAACACGGAAGCTAAGAAATAAAACACAGTTTAGTAATCAAATTAGTAGCTGCTGTTTCTTCATAAGAAAAATCTGATTGGTCATCCTTTTTCATTCCAGTTATTTATTACTGGTTGATATTTGGGCTCCATTACCAAAGTTCTGAGATGTTTCAACAACTTTCTATTTTACTCCAAAAAACAAGAAACTTTGGAATTTCTCATAGTATTAACAAAACCTCTCGGTATCTGAACGAAAAAAAAAACTGCTTGCCTATTAATATATACATATCAGAGATCAGACATAATGTTAAAATTTCTCTAACTTTTGAACGGTTAGAGATACGATTGTAAACTATTATATATTCTTAAATGAAATTAAATGCTCTACAACTTTTTTCTTAAACTATTCAAGGACTGAAAACGGTTCATAAAACAAATTTTCATTTTGTGTTTTACATGGCCGTTTATAGCGATATATAGCGATGTGTGAGGGGCTCAACCGATTTTTAACTTTTATGACTCAAATTACACTTTGAGTTCCTGTGAGTGTTTTGAAACCATATGAGTTCAAAATACTGAAAACATTTTGTAAAGTACTGTATAGCAGTTTTCTCCATGTCTGTAAATATTAATTCAATATTCCAGGATGCAGCATGATGCTTCTCCAACAGTTCCCTTAAAATAAATATATGGTCTTCGCGATGTAAAATCCATATTGATCATCTGCACCTTTAAACTCGTATTTTAATTCTTTTCTAATGATTTTGCTAAGGATTTTAAAGAAGAGATTTGCAACACAGATTCCTCTGTAATTTTTGCATTGCTTTCTATCCCCTATGTTATAAATTGGGTTGAGGTAACTGAGCTTCATTTCTTTTGGTATTGGTACCATACCATAATATTAAAAATTACTCAGTCTCTATAATTTTTCATCGGATCCTGGTGAGAATTTTATGGAACCACCCTAAAGCTGGTAATAATAACCTTGGTTCATAAAGGTTCAATTATGGAATGGAAGATATGATAATGTTTTTCCTCGATTGAATTTGATTATGGACAGTCCAGACACAAGTGACAACCACACACCAGTTCGTGCTAACAGTTTTTTTACTTCCTACAAGTGTTTATAATTTTTGTTTTAACATTTACTTCGTACCGTGAGAATACAGATTAATATCACGTTCTTAAGGCCAACGTATTTTCAAATACTAATTCCCGGGATCGTAATAAGAAAATATTAAATCATTAAAGAATTGATTACGAAAAAAACTACTGGAAATAGAATAAAAAAGGTATCTAATAGATTTGGTACTGAATGTAGAAGAATAAAATATAATGCAAATAAAATAAGTTTAGATAAATATTAAGAGAGAGAAATGCTTTATTTACAGGAATGCTGCTCAAATTCCTTGCGTTGCTAAATACACAGCATACTAATCAATCTATAGCTAAACGTACGATAATATTATACATAATATTCATAACATTATAATTATGTTATAAAATAATTATAGTAGTTCGTAAATCTGTCACAGAGTCATGGTCACGTCAGCTGATCGATCATAACCTTACTCAAAGAAACACACCCGTTGCAAACATATATTACCAATGTCATAGCTTTAATATATTAATACATTTAATTAATTTTGAGTACAACATAATACTAGTACAACAACTAGCACTCTCTGCCATTTCTACTAATTACTTCTTATACAATTGCTTTGTATTCAATTGTAACATTCTTATTCATTAGAATTATTTAAATCATCACTGTTTTAATTACATATTATTTAAAATTACAATAGTGCTGTCGCTCTCTATGTTCGCTCAAAAGATAAATGAAACGGATCCTTTTCATTTGAGGTCGGAGCCTTGCCATAATTTCAATTATTACTGCTTTAATTAAATCACAGCTGTCAGCTTTCGCTAGCTAGGCTCGCATAATAGATATACAAACCCCCAAATGATCCTTTTCAGTTGAAGTCGGTCCCTTACCGTCATTTAAATTATTAATGCTTTAGGTACAACTTCCACAGACCACCGGAACTCGACAGAACTATTGTAATTTTAAATAATATCTAATTGAAGAAGTAATAGTTCCAATTAATACGAATGTTACAATTGAATACGAAGCAGTTAGTTAGCAGTTAGCAGAAATGGCGCTAGAGAGTACAAGTGCGCCGACCTTCGCCTGCAGGCGCATCAGATGCGACCCGATGGTCTAGTTGTGCCACATTTTCTTATAAATAGAATGCTGATAGTAAAAACAATTGGTTATTGTATCTATTTCATATAATAATTGTATCTAATTCATATATATATATATATATATATATATAATTCTATAACGATAATACTGACCTATATTGAAGGAGATGCCTCTGGGGCCGAGGATGTTAGGCGGGCCGATGGCTATCGTCTTGAAGGTGGAGACGTCTCTGTAGCTACCCTGAGAGGGGCTCTTAATCATCGCCACTGGGGTCACGATCGGATCGTCGTGGTCCTTCTTCATCGTTCTGTAGTCTGCCATTGGGAACCCTGAGGCAGTGGGATAATGTAAATCAAGAGAGACTAGTTTAATGATATACTAATTATTAATGTATGGTGGCCAAAAATTATTTAGAAAAATGTTTCCTCCACAAAAATCAATTTGTGTTGTTAAAGATATTTTCATCGTTGGATTTATAAAGCATAGGTATAATCTAGAAGATGGGAGATCGCTCAAAAATAAAACGCACAGTAACAAATTTTACTGTTTATGTGTGCCAACATTTCAGTGCACTGTTCCATATAACGTTGCATGGCATTATTCAACGTAGATCGAGACGTCGGCACACATATAAAGTATAATATGTTACAGTCTATTATATTTCTGACCGCAATCATAACCATTATCTCTTTTTCAATTTCTTCGAGGATCAAATATTTCTCCATCATCGTAAAATTAATACATAACCATAGAATAAAAATAATACCACTTCCTTATAGAGCCTTTATGAAAGAAGGTGACAAAGGTAATAGGGTTTATTCTTGAAAAATATATTTCGTTCAAATATTTTTTTATTGTTATTGATTGAAATCTAAATAGTTTTTATTTCCAAATGTTTGCTAAATAATAAGTTTTAATTAAACAAAAATGCAATAAATATGCGTGAAATTTAAAATATCTAAACGCAATGTTATTGGTTAGACCGTAGTGAGAGAGTGAGACATCAAATTTCATGGCAGCATAACTACTTCGTATGGTTGCTGCGTACTTTCTTTAAGTGATCGACGATAAATTGAATTATACCACGGTTTCTGTCTTTAGGTGTTGTGTGAAATCATTTACTAAAATGCCTGAAAGAGGATTTGTTAAAGCGCGGTCAAATAAACTTCCAAGAATAGACGGTATTATAGTGTCGTTTTATTTTCATTCTTCAAATCCAGATTTTAGTAGCTTTTGCTTAAATGAAAAGTGAAGTCACATAAACCCCGCGAAAAAAGGTGCGTTTGAAAAGCCAAAATATCTTGTCCAAAGGAAATATATTTCTTTTTAATTTAATACGAATCGCTATGTATTGAGAATACAGAGATTGAAAGAAATATTTCCGATTAAGTAATAGTAATTAAATACTGATTCAGTCAATATTAACATAAATAAATTGCATTTTGAAACAAAGAAACAGCGGGCTCGGGATCCTTGAGGTCTATACCTACGAGGGCCGAGATCTGGCCTACAGACCGCTCAAGGAGTCATAATGATGAGCAAAAGTGAAAGCACCATAAAAACTGGAGATAGGCCCGGTCGACAATGTGTTATAAAACCAGTCGCCTAAGGATACAAGGAACAATAGAGAAAAAAGTTCAAACATTTCGAAGGCCTCTTCAAAAATTCCTACAGCATCAACTAATCAGAAGGCCCTAAAGAAGAGTGGGGACAAAATGTAGCTTTCAAGAAGGAGAAGGGAAAAAGAGAGAACAGGCAGAGCTAGATAGAAGGTAAAAGAGTGAGGTTCATGGGAGTTCTAGCTAGAAGGTAGAAGAGTGAGGTTAGAGGAGTTCTAGCTAGAAGGGAGACGAGTATGGTTCTAAGAGTAGAAGCAATTCGGCAATTTTTCCCTCTTTTCCTGTTTGAGAACCGACAATGAATTGACGTCCGGAGTTGCTCCACTTTAGTGGAGCAATAAAAATTGCTCCATTTTTGCGTTTACACGCAATTCATCAAGTTGCTCTTCGAACGTTGTCAGGTACTCACGATGTGGGAAGAAGAAGAAGAAATTGCTGCTGTAGTTGTTCGGGCTTCAGCACAGAGGAAAAGGACGAGAACTATTTGGCAGAGAGATTACTTCAACCAGCGAGATTCGCCTATAGCAGTCACCTCAGAAGTTCTGCTCGACAACTGGCTGTTCGTAAATTTAGCTAGGATGTCCACATCTCACTTTGAAATTCTCGTTGGTTTAGTCGGACCAAAAATTCAGAAAAATTATACAGTTAAGGGGAATGCAATACCAGTATCAACGAGGCTCGCCATCAAACTGAGGTTTTTAGTTACTGACGATTCATGCCACAGCTTGATGTACCTATTCCGAATGCATTACTCAACGATTAGCTTAATTATTCCAGATATTGTACAAGGACTCATAATAGTATAAGTAATACGATTTTAATTGTTGTTGGAACATTGACTATTATTGTAACGATTATACTTGGTACAGAGAATAAATGGTAGATATATGTATAAGAATAACAGGTATAAACGCCAATTATATACCTATTTATGATGTAAAATAGTAAATAATGATGTCATAAATTATTAAAAGTAAATAATTATAAATTCGTAAATAATTATCGAAGTTCCATCCGAAACTACTGGTATCTCATCCCCACCCTGTCTGTCCCGAAAAAAGTTGCCGAAAATGAGCAATAGAAACCCACCGGCCAAATATATAAAATAGTTGCTGAATTCAACTCTCGAAAATATTGCTCCACTCAGGGCATTAGTTGTCGGAGACATTGGTGAAAAAGTCGTCGAATGCAAGGAAAAAGTTGTTGGACGCAGGATAAAAGTTGTTCAGCAATTTTTGATTTGACGTCTCAACTCACGTTTCAGCAATAGTTGCCGTGAAAAGTTGCTCGTCTAATTGGGCCTTAAGATGCACATGTAACGAGCTCCTTCATCTCGGGCTGCTAAATTTTCGAAACAGACATGTCATTAACTAAAATCCTCAGTTTCCCATGGTCTAAAAGAATTATCTGGCAAAACGTTTAGGGTGCTGGTGTTGGATCTTCCTGGATTGATATGGACAAAACCACTCTTCTAAAGGACCTGATCTAGATGATCCACTAACCGAAAAGTGAGTAAATCGGTCTTTTTCATAATTATCTCATACACTAAAAACAGCTAAATTCAATTGGTAATAAATGTGATAACTGGGAGGGAAGAAGAGTGAGAAAATGAAAATTATTATTTACTGAACATTAGCTGAACAGCTAATTGATTTTTGAATATTGATTTAGCCTGATGAATGTCTAGTGACAGTCCGAAACCGGTCGAGAAGGAAATAAAAACCATACAGGAAGGCAACATCTTTTTATTGTTCCAATAGAGATTCCTGTAACATCAAGCCATAATTAAAGATTTTTAGTTTTATATCAATATGTATACCTCTATTAGTGTAATCTGTACCGTACAATGACACTAGCGATTCATCCACGTCGGCACAAGGATGCTGTATGATTTCATTTTCCAAAATCGCTCGCTAGAAAAAGCAATGTACCAAGTTACTCTCCTACAAAAAATATAAATAAGAAATCATACAAAGTAATACGTATGTGGTAGAAATTTTAATTAAAATGAATGATAAATATTAATGTGGTCCCGTTGCTGTATATAGGCTGTCCCAATAATTTTTGAGATTTGACATACACATGTTATAAGACATCTTATTCAGGACCAGATTTAACACTAGGCCCACAAGGTCCATGCCGACGGGCGCACAATGCCAGAATGAGCACGGTAAAAAAATATTTGTTTAATTAATAAAGAAAATGTTTATGATGAGTTGAGAAAAATCTCATAAAATCATTAGTGTTGTGGTAAAATAAAAATTGCCATTATAAATATTATTTACTTGAGGAAAAATGCCGGACCGATTACTTCTCCCCTCTCCGACGGTACGAAGATGGAACGACAAAACCTCTGGGCCTAGGAATGCCTACACTATAAATCCGGCCCTGATGTAATTAGTAATTTTTTTTTTAAATTAACAAAGGCCATACAATGAAAAAACAAATTTTTTTAGCTGCTTGATGTTATATTACCTCCGAGGCGACTTGTATCATTGCTTCCCGGTAGGCACGCTCCTTTTCTTTGAGGTGTTTCGCTCGTCTGTAGTGAGGGCTCCAGTTGTGTCTCTCACAGTGGCACAAATTTCTGTCCAGTGGCGATTCCGACTTCTCTTCATGGAACAAGCTTATGTCTTCGGGAGGTTTTCCTGGCCTTGATTTTAAAATTGATACGACTAAACATTAATCATCAATACTAATACTAACGGAATGTCCGAAAATTTAATTTATAAAAAAATAAAAATTCACTGTCATAAGAATATCAGCTGCTGTAGGAATAAGTCAGCACGGTACTATAAAGATTTTGTCTCCTCAAGTTCAGTGCATGAGCTCCCTCGCAGAGAATAAATTTCCTTGAGTGGTCTAAAGTTTTTATAGGTCTATGTAGTTTCTATCGCTTTCGTCCCATTTAGAACCTGGCAGAATTGAGGAAGCAGATTTAGTTGGAAACGCAGCTAGAACAGATCCGGTCAATAAAGTTGTTCACATAAACAAGACAACTGCTTTGTAATAGTGTCTGCATATTAAAAAAAAAAATTCATTGAGAGTCACCATGGCAAAAAGGAAGAGAGAGCGAAAAATTGTGTTAAGTTTAAAAAAACTATCAAGAAAAATGAAACCATTATCAAGTTGTGTTTGGCAGACTAGACAGTTGACCAAACAATAATTACCTACTGTTAGTAATTACCTAGGGATTCTTTCATTAAAACCATCGATACTGTCAAGGCCGAATTAAGCTTTGACAGGTGAGGGACCTGACAGTGCTGAGTGACTATTATAAAGCCTGAATATATGTTTTATAATAATATATCAAATTTAGTTTTTAGGTAGAAACATTTAATTAAATTTTGTACCAACACCAAATTTTAATAAACCAGTGCTAATGTATGTCACTTATAAAAACAAAACTGTTCATAGATGTATCTTATGTCATAAATATCGTGCAATTTATGCAATGTCTACTCGCAAAAAAATAATTTTTAGAGTTAATTTTAAATTTGCGTAAATACCTTTGGGCGAATGGGCGTGTTCTTCTTTGGGAAACCTCCTCTTAGAGGTTGACATGAAAGGCACTCATAGTGTATCTGTTGTCTATGGAATGTTGGAAGTGTATAAACAGTACAGAACTGGACATAAAATGCTGCACTGCGGCACCCCAGCACCGTTCGTTCATTTTTTGTGGCGTCAAACTGCTTTGATTATCAACGCCATTTAATTATTTTCCTGCATTATAATGTTTTATATTTGTTTTTAATATATGTATGCACGTACATCAACAAACCTACACATTTGCACATATACTTTTATTTTATTTTTTCGTCTGTTTCTCCTACTTTTTTTTTATCTTTACTAACAAAGGAATTTTAGTCCTTGTTAACTCCTATTTACTTTAAAGTCATATTGTTGATAACAGAATATTCCACATCAAAACCTTAAAGACTGATTCTATTGTACGGTCATCTCCGAGAGTTGTTGATCAATTCGGATTTAAACCAAAACTATTGAGCTGTGAGGTAAAATATGGGTATTTCTGGAAAATATGGCTTGTCGTGACTTGCTATTACAATACTCGCTTCTTGGTTGCGCTTGTTTTGTCATGAGGTTAAAGTAAGTCTGATGTGGCGTATTCTCAATCTAGTCAGTACGACCGCCTCCCTACGACATTTGTGGCTTGATATACTCCAGGGCTGGATTTCTTTTTTTTTAATTTTTGGTTTACTCAGTGGGTTTTCATTTCACATGGACTGCCTATTTATGCTTATATCTATATTTAATATACTTTGCGGTGGGTTTGCTTAGCTCTGATGGAGTTAAAAACGCCACTAAACATCATTATTATCATTTTTTTAAACATCAAACAACGCCATTAAACATCACTATTACCAGTTAGAAAATTGCATTAAAATATCGAAATATTCAATCATGTTTTCAAAACATTATCTTTCCTAGAATTAAAATATCTCTTCATTTTCTGCATATATCTATAGTTAATGCATTTAATAGGTAGTTTCGCCGATTTTGGAAAAGATTGTGAAACTATTTTTATGCTTTCCTACTTTGTATTTTTTTTTTTAAGAACTACAATTATTTCAGTAATAAATGCACAAGAATATATTTTTGAGTTTTATTTTCCCAAAAGTATTTTAAATAGAAAAAGAATGGAAATTAATTATTGTCGGGTCATATTGACCCAGCCTCACCAGTTTTGTTTCACCCTCAAGCCTTTTGTTAATTTAGAAATGCTGAGGGAGGTAGCTTCATGACAGTTGTCAATGTCAGTCAGTGAAATCGAGTAATATTTTAGAGAGAAAATTAAAAAAGTGGGGCAAAGTGAACCACAGAAGCTAACAAACAAATTCAAACAAAACAGGGAAATTTCTTACCTTGCTGTCAGCTGGTAATAGTTATAAGAAAACATTCTTCCGTCTATATAATATTTTGTTTTTGGTAACACTCTGCGCCATGTTATAGCAGAAATAGAAAAAGTTAACTTGATTTCCCTGAATTTGTGTGAATTTTACTTTTTGTTTTGGGTTCGGTAAGTGATTATAAAATACACATTTTTAAATAGTTTTATCATAAAGTAGATCTATTTTCCTTTTGGCTGGTATATTTAAATTAGTTTTAACTCTTTAATTCCAACACTCATTGTGGGGCTAAGTGAGGCATATATTAATGGAGCAAAGTGAACCAACGCATGCATGCCAACTTGTGGCCTAAAACCTACATTTCTTATAATTTGTTAAAACGGTGAGGAAAAACAAGCCCAAAGGAAAACTTAATAAAACTGATGTTGAATTGATGATGTAAACCGTAAAAAAACATTTTTATAATGAACTATATTTGGAAAATTGGCTTAGGTGTATGGATTCTACCTATGCAGATATCTCCTTTCTAAATAAACCACAGAAAACCTAACTATCATCATTGACAATTTGTTTCCCACATTTCAAACCTAAGTTGTGGAAATGTTTAATGTACAATACCTGTTTAATAAAAAGCATATTATTTGGGATTGCAACTACAGAAGGCAGAAAAAAATGAGAAAATATTGGCAGGATTGGATTGGTTCTAGGGCTTCAGCCAACTCAAGCCAAAGAAAACCTGAAAATTGTAGTCTCAGCAGACCAATCTCTTTCAATCGTGAAAACGATAAAATATTTTTTTGTAATTTAAAAAAAAGGTTATGGGAGAGACCATAGGCTCATAGGTCCTTCTAGGATTTTCAACCTCGATCAAACTTGAGAACGCTCGATGAACTCGAGAGTGCCAGGCCAATAACCAAAAATTCTTGCAAAATAAAGGTTCAACTAGCTTAAGCTTAACCCATGTGTGGGACAAAGTTAGCGGAAAAAAAGGATTTTGGAAATAAATAGAAACTAATATTAAATTAAAGAAATAACTTTTTGCAATCCACAAATTTGCAATTTTTCTCTGAAATGGTGTTTTAATTAGTATTTATTGCTTTTCCCAATCACAATTAAAATGTTTTATAAAAAAAGTGGTTCAGTTAGCCCCACTATATTTTTTGTCCTTTAAAAGTAAAATCAAAATCTTTGTAAAGCTAATTAAAACTACTTCAACTTATTTTTCTAATGAACCATGGGGCGAGCCTCTAGGAGGCACAGCTCATATGCAGTTGTCTGATTTGCCTATATGGATAATCCGACACTGGGTGTTGTTAAATCTATGTATCCGTAGCATCGATATTTTGTTCCTTCAGGTTTTAGACGATGAAAATCAGATAATACCTACGGTATTGAATGTGGTCCAATTATTGAAAAAGTTTATACTTTACTTGGCTTTATTAAGTAAGGACAACTAATTTTGAATCAAAAACTATTTTGCACTTAAAAATTTAGCAAAGCTAGAAAATGCTCTTGGTGACAGAAACGTTAGTAAGTTAACTAACTGAACAAGTCTCGATTGTATCAACTAATTTAATTTACTCGAAAAAGTCCACAATGGTTAGGTGCACAAGCCTTACAAATTGTTTTTCCTTCCTTAACGGTTGAATAAACCAAAAAGTGAATTGAACATAACAGGATTACAAATAAACACAATATTCCTTTCCCGAAATACCAGGTTTCACTCAAAAACTGTTTTTTCTTGTTCATTGCCTTAAATTGGGTTTTAGCCTTAATCAGAAATTTAAGAAATAGGCATGGCAGTACACAGGAATTTTTATAGGAGAGGCCGGAGATAAAGAACAATAGCTGGTATCAACACAATTTTTGAGTGGCGAACGCAAACGTGTTGCAGCTTTTTAGAGCAGAATTCCAATCACTATAATTTTACCGGTTTCAGGAAAAATGCTTAAACTCAGCCGAAAATTTGTGTTTTGTGGATTTCTTGAGCAGAATTCAGTTCTTTATACCGGTTATATTTTTCATAATCGGAGGCGAATTGTTAAGATTAAAATATCGTTAAAATATATCCCTCACCAAGAGATTTTTTGAAAATATGGCGTGTATTCGGGTATTTTAGTGCTAACTGGAACAGAATTCTGCTCGTTTTAATTTCAAGATGTCATGCTACATTTTTCACTATCATGATCGCAGCACATGTTCGCCAATGATGTCGAAGTGGCTGTGAAAGTAGTAGAGATTTCCTGAGGATATCGCGTCTACGGGAATAAAAAATTCATTGAACGCATAATATTCGTTAAATTTGTTGATTTCCTAATTATACAATTGTTATGTTTAGTTGAAGCAAAGGCTTCCGTTATAACTCGAAGTTAGTTGAGGCTATCAAAACGAATTGCTAGATAGTTTCTGGCTGTTGTTCCACTAAAAAACTTACAAAGATGATCATTGTACCCATTTTATACAGGAAGAGTGATATTGACCCTTCTATGTTAATATTGTGTGATTAATTGCTGAAAGGGAGGCCAAAAATCGAAAAGCGTTAAATGAATTCATACATTGAAGTAAAGCAAATAAATTACAGTCTCGATCACTTTTGGTTATTAATTTGTATGTTTTAATTATAATTTAATTATAAATACTTAGTTGAAACTGTTAATTAGCTGCTAACTATCGAGCTTTAACTGTAAAATATAACACAATATATTAACATTAAAAATAAAACTGAAAAATAGGGAGGTTACAAATCATATGGAACTGCCATCTTGAGCCTACCACAAAAATAATTAGAAAACTTGACAAAGACTATTTTTTTCACACTCCCTAATTTCTCTAATCTTATTTTTACCCGAAATGTCAAATACTAGTAGGCTCGTACGAAAGAGCTTTTTTTTATGTCATCGCATTTTATTTATGGATCTCGTTTTATTAAGAGGTCTAGCCGAGTTTGGTTCATGAAAATTCAGATAGTGAAAAAAAAATCACTATTACGTAAGCATTTTAATTATTTATTCCTGGCAACCAACAGCTACAGCTTCATAAATTGAGGGTGACGCACGCAAAGTTAAGATTTTTATTCTGATTTAAAAATAATGCGTATTAGTTCGAAAAAAAGTCAGTAATCTGCCAAAAAGCCATCGTTGGTCAAGAGATGAAAAAAGGTATGTTACCGTAAAGTGATACAGATAACCTGATGATATCATTGTTTATGTCGATGAATTGTAGCAGACTTACTTGACTTTTATCGGAGTAAGATAAGGCCACAGGAAGTCCCCTTTGTAGACGGTATTTGGAGCTTCTTTCGACATTTTCTACGATTGATTTCTAAAATGTTTAAATTTCTTGTGAGTAATAATTACGATTATATTTCCATGGCAACATACATACATATACCAAAAACTATATCAATTATCATTTATTTACAAATATTAACAGGCACATATTTGCGTACCAAACATTATGAAAAGGATTGGTAACTTTTTTTAAAAAAAGTTTCAGATATGAATCTCTGATTACGTTTTTAAAAATTGTTCCTCACAGTGAACATAACAATTGATCGACAAAGCGAACAGAATTCAAATTTTTTTGTTCAGTCATAGTTTTAAGATAAGATTCAACTTATCAAAAAAATATAAATAATAAAGTCGGCATTCAAAAGAAATCTAGCAAGAAGAACTTTTTGTTCAACTATTCTTATGCTAACAAGAGAAACAAAGCTTCCCTCAGTTACAGCTAATGCAAGACTCTTAAGCCTTGAAAAATTGTTGTCCTCCTTTCAAACGCTAACCAACAAATAAAGTCTCCCTGCAACTTTTCAAACAGGACTTCTTAAACAAGCTGAGTATAAAAATATATTTTAAAAAAATCATGGGATTTTATGCAGTATCTTATTGGGCTATTTAGTTTTTTTTAGAAAAGCTGAGATGCAGGTTACCATCATCATATATATTGTTTCTGTTTGAGAGATCTCTTATTAAGGTGAAACACTGAACCAATTAACAATCCGGTCTTTCGTTTTTTATTAATTTATTCTTCACTCAGATGAGATTTCTGGTTAGTTCTAAGCAATAGAATATATGGACCTCGTTATTTAAAAGGCGTAAGCACCATTTAGCAAACTTTACAGAAAACACATAAACGATTTCTCCCCAAATAACAATTTTTTTTTTAAATTTTATTCTTTAATGTATACAGCAGGAGTTTATTAACCTGGCAAAACCTTTACAATATATTTTAAAGGATTGTAGCACTGGTTAAGGCCAGAGTGACGACTGAGAGTGGCTAGTATTTGGTGGTTACGTCATCAGTACTCGATTTTTAGATCATTTATAATTTTTTTTTTCGATATATCGTCCCAAAATCAATTGAAACCTAAATTTCGAATTTTTGGCGCTTAAATCTTTTTCAAAAAACGACGTCGATATATACTTAGAGAATCTGGTAATGATAAGTGCAATTTTTTATTCGTACGAGTTATAATCTATTTTAAAAACAAATCTCTCAATATACTCCAATATACCCTTATAATTTTTTTACTATTTATTATCTAATCATTTTAATATTCAAATCTGTCACTATCATCTGGGCAAGTCTGCGCGTTTAGTTTTAGCGTTTTTTTTTTTTTTTTCAGCCCTGAAAAATAGATTGAGCTTTATACTTAGAATTGAATTTATCATAAAGAAAATATAAACAAATCGTTAAGATCTGTTGTAAATGGGCTGCTTTCAGTGGCGTAGCCAGAGGGAGGATCCAGGGAGTCCGGGCCTTCTCCCCCCTTTGTCAAATTATGTTTAAACTATTTAATTACAAATATACGTAACATTAGATAGGGTAAAGGCGCCTATTATTGGCATGCCACCTATTAGTGGCTCTTGTAACTTAAATTTGATAAAATAATCTCTTATGATCACTTAGGATTTCAAACTAGGCGGAACTTCAAAGCGAAATTAATCAAACACCGGTCCCCACCAAGATGAAGTATCAATTGTGTGATAATATAGATGTGAAACGCAGATCACAGATCTACGGATTTTGCTAAGAAAGTGGGTTTGGTTAACTTATGTAAGGAAATTCAAAAACGAATGCCAGAAAATTTTAAAATCTTGAATCAAGCATCCGTAGTTAGTCCGCAAAATTCATTATTTTAAATTAAATATAAGATTTCATCCATGATTTCAAATTTTAAAAATATATCTAAAACACCGGACGCGGCACTAAATGGATGGAATGAATTATTCTCTTTGTCATACAGAGCTAAAAATAAAGGAAGCTGATAAAATTGACGATTGAGGAATTTTGGATAATGGTTTCTAAACAAAAAGATACGGAGGAAACCTGAGATTTTCAAACATCAAGATGTTAGTTTTTTCACAGCTTTTCATTCCTGTCACAAATGCTCCAGTTGAGCAAACATTTTCGATTATGAATTCGGTTAGGGAAAAACTAAGAAATCGGCTTGCCATAATAACGAGTGAATCTATAATGCGTTTAAGGTACAATTTAAAAAGTGCCTCATTATTCCATACACACCGCAGAGACGTAAGCTGCATTTAATTCAGTAAACATGTACACCAATTACTTGGGTTTAACGATTATGGAGTCAATAAATAAAACTTTATACTTTTTTTATTTACAAATAAAAATTTTAAATATTTAATTCAATTATGAATACAATTTTGGTGTATATTTTTTAAATTTTCAATATCTGTTCTTCCTTATTTTCCTAATCAAAATTGGTGCCATTTATAGTTTAAACAAACAAAATTTTTGTTGTGGCTGTCTGATTATTATTGCTATTGTAGTACATATTATTGTTGTACTTTTTATTACTTATAAATACAATATCGTCTATTATATATTCCTTATATCTTATTTTAGCTATGCATAATCCAACGAGAAATTCCGAAGTAAAAAAAAAACAACTAATATTTATAATATTTCTGCTAGAATTAACGATAATTATTTAAAATTGATTTACTTTTAGTTGGAAACTATCAAATTTTAGGGAGAAATTCAACTAATTTTAGTGAGAAGAATTGGACTGACCCTGGCAACACTGTTTAACGCACAGGGAGGTGCCTCTTATCAGTTTTAGAAAGTGTGATTGTATTTTTCGAATATGTGGTATTTTTTGGCTGGCCCATTATTTTAGGTCGCCTTAAGTCTGTAGATCTGCCTGAGTGCTAATCCAGAGCGTCTGTGTAGCAGCTAATTATTAGTCTTTGTATTTATAATTAATCTATAAAATAAATATTTCATAGGTGTACTGCTGAAGTATTCCTCTATATTTCAGAAGTGATTTGGAAGATATATTTAGTTCAGTTATTTAATATTAGACATGGTCTGTGCAGGGGCATAACTAGGCATTTAAGGTTCCCGGAGAAAGGGCGCAAATCACTCACTCCTCTCTGTGTTAATAATGAAACATATTTGCTTGGAGCCTTCCAAAGCGTAGGAGGCTTCATAAATTTGATTCCAATAAAACAGTAATAAATTCGAATTATACATTTTATTCACTGTAATAAAAAAATTATCGTGTATCCAATGTAGATATATTTCATTTTTTATTATACAGTCGATATAACTATTAATACAGTAACAATATTAAGTTGAAATAAGCATTTTAAATGGAAAATATCACAGAAGCACAACCTTATACCTAATAATGTCATGGAAATTAAAATAATAATGAAGGAAACAGAAATCTAATAGCTATTTTATATAACTCCTTTAATTCCATAAATTTATATAGACAATGTGTTGCTTTGGATTATTTGATTACACGAACTTGCAGAGTAGTCTAACTATTTAACTTCTGACATTGATAAACCGTACAGACCAGATTAGACTAAAATGACTTTTTCCTTGGTAGACTCTTCCTGTGAAAAGGTATCAATGAGCTCAAAAAAGTCAATTTCTTTAACTCGTTCAATGTCAATTGAAACCAGTGCGAAATCTGCTAGTCGATTCTCACTCATCGTTGTCTCAAATAACGTTTAATTATTTTCAATTTAGGAAAAGAGCTTTTGCTATTTGAAAATAATAAAATAAAGTACGAAAACAAAAACCGTGTCTTGGAGACCCCGAATCTGTGACTATTAAAAGTTTTGCTAGCTGGCCTGGCTCTTACACTTAAGGTTACGCGTAAATAAAGATAACAGCAGTATGTTTCTCAGCTACTTAATATTTTATAATATCAATATAATCAAATATAAAAAAAATAAATACAACTGAGTCCTAAATAAGAGATAAAGTGAATCTATGTACGGCATTTATTAACCATAAGCTACACGTTTGGGCATTAATTCATATTTTATAAAATCTGCTGAGATCAGGCTTATGTTTTTCTTCTAGCTAAGCCACCACATTATTGCCATTACAAATTTTTAAAATGATTGAATAACTATGTACAAAAAATACATATTGAGATTTCAAATATTTAGTAAACGGGTAAGTCAATGTATCTTTTAGGTTTTCTAATGGGATGTTTGGTTGCTTTCTCCTCGTATTCTGAAACAAAAGCAACAAATAAGTTAAATAAAATATATTGAAACTTAAAATGAAGCAATAAACAGTCCGATTTAAAGAAAATTTAAAAATTTAGAATTTTACATGTACTGATTAGCATCGACAAAACTTGTTTTCATTGTAATAAATAACGTAACATTTTAAAGATTGTATGTGAATATCCTTAAAGGTAAAAAAGTTCGGTTACATCACAAGTGCTATAGTTTGAGAATGGCCAACAAGTTTGTACGAAACGACTTTTGGATACAACGCGACTTTAACACAATCACAATACAACACAATAAGTTTAGAAACTGTACATGTCTTCTTATTTCAAGTAATACAAGTGAAACATATCACCTCAAATATTTCTGATATATTTATTATTATTATTATTATAAAAAAATGAACATAATGAAACGTTAGATTGTTTTTTTTTTTACTTGTGTGTACATAGGCGTAAATAAGACCAAGGCAACCTATGCAATGCCTATACCCCAAATAATTAAATAAAATTTTCGCTAGGGTGTACCATTTAAATTTAATATGCCAAAAACTGAAACAAAGTCCGAAAAATTGGGGGTTAACTGTTCCTCCCTCACCGCCTTGGCTCACCATTTAGAACGGATCAAACTTAAGTTACAATTATTATCTGACGTCTAATAAACAGTTTAAAACCATTTCCAACTTTCCGATACTTACTTTCAACCAGGGTCCCAGATTAATTGGCAATGATATTGTAAACGCTTTTTTATCTTTCTAAAACCCGCCATTAATAAAATATCGATAACTGTATTTTATTTGGATTCTCAATCTAAAATATAAAAATAAACTAAAATAAACTCTCCTTATAACAGTACTGACGAGTGAAAAAAAGAAAGATAAATTGTAAATTGAGTAGACCATTGAATTGTAACTTGATATGTAAGTGAAGTGAAAGAACTGAAAATGGATGAAAAGAAGAGTTGCAACAACGAAAAATATGTTGTCCGTTGAACGATTGATGTTAATCTGAATATTATCTTATATGTAAATAATTTTGATATATTTAGTGTGTAAAAAAACTAGAAATAGGCCTCCATATGAGTATTTTTAGGTCGCGATCATAAAGGTTTTGCCAACCCAAATCGGGTTGTTTGGCCCACTGTGAACTGGTCTGAACAGAACCTGGTAATGTAAAACAATAAAATTTAAAAAAATTACTTGAGAAGTTGATTACTTGAGAAGCGAATATATTCACCTGGACTAAACAATGTAAGTTTTTTAGGACTGAAAATGCAAGAGTCCGAAAGTTAAACCAAGAGATATGAGGGGAGACATTTTTGGAGATTAAGACCCGAAAAGAGTGAAAATAAGAGTAGTCTAATCTCGTAACATAGGTTACTCGTAGGTTGTAATTAATCAAAATAAACAGTTTTTTTTTTTTTATTAAAAATGGATATTATTTATTTTTTCTTGTATTTGCCTACCTTTTTAATTGCCATTAATATCTGGTAATTAATAGTTCTAAATTAGTATTTCTAGTGTGAAATATCTCGAATCCGGCGGGAAAAAAATGCTTATGAATTGGGTAGGGACGTCTTCTGGATATTGGTGTGTATGGATGTATTCGACTTTAGTTACGCTGCTGTGTAAGAACTGATTATAACCTTACAAGCTAGAAAATGAGTGGTCGATTTTTGATAATTCGTCAATCATACAAATTCACTAACCTTGAAGTTAAAATTATAATATGAATTAGGACATATTAAAATTGTGAATAAAATAAAATCATAGTAATTTAATATAAATTACTGAGATTTTGAAAAATTCGTCAACTGTATTAAGAGAAATTCAGTCATACAAATGAAGAAGTTGGCCAATATTTTCCTTTAGTATATAATAAATATAATAAGATATAAATCATATGTATATAAGATTTTATGAATAATTTTACCAATTCGTCTGATTGTATTCTTGATTTTCTTATTGGTTTCCTCAAGGTATTCCTCTAAAGAATCATGTTTTGGCATGCACTCTGGAGATCTATATGCATAAATACAGAATTAACTATTTGTCTATGAGATTCATCAGTTACTTATAAATGATTTTTACTTTTTAGATTATAAAATTAAAAAACCTGGTGCGGTGCGCGCATCACACAACTTTCCCTTACCGTCCTATAATAATTATCTTTTTAATATAATTTTAAAGAGTTCACATAAATACTGCTTCTAACAAACTCAGCAGCATTCATTTCTTCTCCCACTTAAGTACATCAAACAGTTTTTTAAACAATTTTAGTACAACGATTCTGTACAACTTTGTCAAATTGCAAATATATTTTAAAAGTTTCTGGTTTAGTTTCCATGGAAACATTTTCTTTCCATTAAATAATGTGAAAGTAGAAATTATTAAGTTAATTTCCGCTTTTGTATTCTTAAATTACTTTATTACAGAGCGTAGTGTATTGGCGGATTGGTGGGAGAAGATTCGGTCGCATCCATCTCCTTTCGGATGCGCTCGGCTATCCATCTAGGGTCTCGTGCTCCACATAAAATCTTTATGTGTAACTGTATCTTTGCTTATACTGGTCCGATTTTGATAATTTTTTTTTTTTTTTTTTTTTAAGATAATTTAATAATCTTTCATACAATTATGTACATAATTTACTATAAATTGCATGATTTTTAATTTAAGCGCAAATAAAATATTCTTTTCGTCACAACTTTTTTCTCTGCACTTTTTCGTTGATATACTACACAAATGAAAAGTTAAAGATCTTTAAGTTGAAGACATTAGGCAAGTTTCACCAAAATCGTTGGAGCCGTTTACGAGAAAATTGTAAACAATTGTAAAATTCATGATATAAGAGCTAATTCCGGTTAGTCCGATGCGCTGTGTCTTTGCTAATACTGGTCCGATTTTGATGATTCTTTTATTGGTTTTTAGATTATTTAATTACCTTTCATACAATTTTATACATATTTTACCGTAAAATGCATACTTTTTAAGCTATGCGCAAATAAAATATTCTTTTCATCATAACTGTTTTCCCTGCAATTCCTCGGTGATTTACTACATATATGAAAAATTAAAGATCTTTATAAAGAATAATTTAGGCAAGTTTCATCAAAATCGTTAGAGCCATTTTCGAAAAATATGTAAAAAAGTGTAAAATCAATTATATAAAGTGGCACTTTAGGTCAGTCGATTTTGACGAAAAAGTTGCTGTAACATCACAGCCATATACCTATGTAATTTGAATATCGTACGACTTTTCGTTTTTGAGCTAGGCTGTTTTGCGAGGCTTGGTCATTTGTACTCAGTGGACCTTAAAACGTGTATTTCCGTTGAAAACTCGAATTTGAAAATTTTCACGATCGCAATACTTTCCCTTACTATATACTTCGTATATAGGTAAGGGAAAGTAAAAATTTATTTTTTGCTAAAGTATTAATTTATATTATTCTTAATTAATTTTTGTTATGCTTGAGGAGAAGCTGTCAGGCCCCATCATGACAGATTCAGGTGTGCGGCAGGGGTGCGTACTTTCCCCAACTCTATTTACTCTATATATCCCTCCCTCTTAAAATCCGGAATGCCTTCGCCTTATCCACATATATTTCATTTAGTTCCAATTAAGTTCGTTATTTTTTTAGTAAATCCCAAGGTTTCTTTTCTTTTTTCTTCATTTATTATTTTTTCTATCTAGGCATTTACAATTCGATTCTTACGAAAGTCGAATACACTCCTAATGTTTATTTTTATCAAGGCTTTTTAGGCATAGATTTTTTTTTGGTTTATCATTTTCAATAATAGACCTTTGGAATCGACCAAGGAAAAAAAATTTTGTAACCCACCCTCAAAATTTGAGATTTTACGTTTCAAGAAACGTAGAATCCAAATATCGAATACAATTTTTTGTTCGGTGCTTTTATTGCATTTAAACGAAAGCTGAAAACAAAATAAAAATCATTTAAATTGGACCTGAGATATAGCGTAATGAGCTTTTGATTTCCGGAGACTGATTCTCTGGGCAGCTAGTCATCGTGGCCCTAGGCTAATAAGCCTATTGGGCTTCTGACTTCCTCGTATCTCTCTGCTTTATCCTTCCTTGGATTATTTCTGCACTTCCTTTAGGTTCCTTAGTCTTTCCTTTTTTTTTTCCTACTGAAGTGCACATCAAATAATTCCTCTGTACCACTTTACATCACAGCCTACTTGCATTGACACAGTTTTTTAAATTAACACTCCCAGTTCGGCACTCTCGCGGCGATCATCTTGTTACAAGCTTCAAATTTCTTTTCCTTTGCTTACCTACTGCTTATTTTTTTTTTTTACTTGCACAGATATTTTTGAAATATTACTAAGTGGAAATAATAAACCATTGTGTAATAATTTGCAGCGTTTTTTTCCTATCTTTTAATTTTTTTTTTCTGTACCACATGACAATGTAAATATTTGTTTGCTAGTATGAAAGGTAAATAAATATTTTATTGATTAAGTTTTTGTTAAACCAGAACCATTTAAGAAATATTAAAAGATTATGAAATATGCGACATGTGCTGTCAAGATAAAGTAAGAAAACAGTAGTTCTACACACGTTTTGATGACTTCAGCTATATTCTTCTCCCCTCAGAAACTGAATATGAGGTAAAAGAAGCAGGAATGATGGAAAATTGATAGGATTCGAGCATACAAATGAATCACGGTCTTTTTTAAGGTGGCAGAATATAATACAAGTGATATGGCAGCTGATGACCATAAAATAACAATAAAAAACAGAATAAAAGAAAGATGTGTAACTGCGCTTGCACTGATGGAACTTGAACGAGCTAGAGATACACACATAGGCGAGGTAGAGAAGACAGGCAGACATCTGGTGCGTAGGCGAACCAGAACTAGACTGGACTGGACTGGATTGACAGTGGCCTGAAGGGAAATGCCTCCAGAATTTCAGATTGACTGGGCAATCGTGTTATACTCGTATTAAGACACATTTTAGAATCATATATAAAACGCTATTTTATATATATATATATATATATATATATATATATATATATATATATATATATATATATATATATATATCAGTTTTTGTTTCAATCTTGGTTACTCACACGTCATTTCTGTAACAGCATGCTCCCAAATCTGTTATCTTAGGTGGTAAACAACTAGGATCCATAGATTTCTTCAGTATCATGTTGTCATTTTCCACATCTTCATCCTTTTTACCTCTATCTGTGCTTTTAGGGAATCGGACATCGACCGTTTTTAAATTACTGACTCTCCTGGACGAATAATTATATTTCTGACAGTCCTCAGGCTCATAGAAATATTTCACCGAGTCAGGAAAGTGGCCATCAGTTACATTATTGGCGATTTGTATATAATCTGCCATTGAAGGATACTTGGCTAAAATTAAATAAGTATATGTAAGCAAACAAGATATTGTTTTAATGTTGACGCATTTTATATACTATTTATTATTATTAAACTATCGAATGATCAGACCTAGATGGTATTAAGACCATTTAATTGTACATTGGAATAATGGACTTTGATCAAAGTCGTAAGAGCCTTTTTCGAGAAAATTGTAAAAATGTGTAAAATCCGTGATATAAAGTGGAACTTAATTGATTACAGTGAAAATATTCCTTTAATATCCCGGACATATATTTATCTTAAATATGTAATTTCAGTTTCATACAACTATTCGTTTTTGAGCTAGACAGTTCACGTACAATGTTGTATTTCAACACACTAATGTATAGTATCTTTGCTAATACTGGTCCGATTTAGATAATTAATTTTTTTTTGAGAATTTAATTACCTTTTATATAATAATACATGTACCTTTTATAACATTACCATGTACTTTTATATAATAATACATACAATTTATCATAAAATCCATACTTTTTGAGTTAGGTGCAAATAAAATTTTCTTTAGTCATAACATAATCCCCTACACTTTCTCGGTGATTTACTACATAAACGAAAAGTTACAGGACTTTGAGGAAAAGACTTTAGACAAGTTTCATCAAAATCGTTAGAGCCGTTTTCGAGAAAATTGTAAAAAAGTGTAAAATTTATGGTATAAAGTGACACTTCCGGTGAGTCGATCTCAGCGGAACAGTTGCGGTAATATCCCAGGCATATACCAATACACAGACGCGCGCACACACACACGCACGCACCCGTGAGGAGTTGCTGGTCTTCCATCGGATAGTCATCATACGACCGCAACGATAAAATAATTGGAGATTTTGCTGTTGCTGAGTCATACTCAGCTTCATGTTTGGAGTTCTATCAAGCGGAATGGATGAAACTTGCTAAGGACGTCCATGGCCTAATAGGCACAATGTCAATGCAGAAATAAGAGAATATGTGAGCAGATTACAAAATCATCTCATCTCCCTAAAGAGAAAATTAGGTGACTCTACAGCAGAGAAGAAAAAACATAAGGCGGAAACACGTATGTAGACCGTGAAGCTTTCATAACTACAAACCCATCAGCCAAAGAAGAAGCAGGTTGGGCCGTCATCAACTTCTCACGAGGAGCCTACATGAAGAAAAAAGCGAATGAAGCTGGCTGCGTCTAGAAAAGAGAAGAAGGCTCCGACGAGTGGAACAACAACGGAGCAGCCCCGGCAAACCGTGGCAGCCTCAACAGTCCCCATAGAGGAGAAGGGGAGAACAGTCACCAAAAAGTCACCAATTTCAGGGCCGAAGAAAGAAAGGAAACAGTCGACAAACGTCTAGCAGCACAGATTATCAAGCGTCTCCCTGTTCATGAAGCTATTCCTAACGATGGCCCCTGGAGGGTAAGGAGTAAAAATCCCACTCACGTATGGGCACGGGCCAATCCGCGTCTTTTGAAGATTTCCACCTACCTTAGAAAAAAAAATAACACACGCACAGACCATTTTGAAAAACGTGTATTTCCGATGAAAACTCGAATTCAAAAATTTTCACGATCGCAATAGTTTCCCTTATGTATTTCACAAATAGGTAAGTGAAAGTAACAATAAACAAATTTCAAAGACTTGCAATCAATTAATTATACGAAGCACTAAGTTCAATCCGGGCAGAGGGATTATCACTTTCTTCATTGTTTCACAAAGCCTCTTCTTATAACACAATGATAATGGACTCCCATATACTTAACTATAACCTTGACTCAAACTAACTGTACTGAATGAAATCTGAACCACCACTGACTGGATCATCTGTTCTTATCTCTTAATATAGAAATGGAACGTTCTGGAAGTTTGAGGCTAGAATTTTTTCGAATAATGATCCAGAACCTCCTCGAATAAGTAAGTGACCATGGCCAACAGTATCATGACGTCAATCGATTTTTGATACTTCTATCTAAATACATCGCAATATTATTAACAGTTTACAAGATTAAATAATTCTCGAAAGCAGATGAATCATGACCCGAATACCAGTTACATGACATTAGATGGTCGAATTGATTAGAAAAATATCATATTAAATGATTAAACCGAAATCTATCGAGAAAAATGCATGAATATTAGGATTTTGCCAAGTGAGACAAGCTTTATTTTTGCCGCTCCAACTTTCACCTTCGACTCCAATAAAAATCAAAAGATTAGCAACAGTATTTTAGGCAAAATATTTCAAAGTAAATATCATCATATCATAGCATTAACGCACTTTATTTACTGTATTAAGGTTAAAGCAATCAAAACAATATTTTTTACTTAACCTAAAAATAAAATGTTCAAAATTTGCCGCCCTCTAAGTTTTGACGCTCAGGAAAAGTGTTCTCTTTGCCGCATCTCTCCTGATTTCGGCCCTAATTATATTAACTGATTTCAAACATTATATGTCGATAGAAAAATTTCGAACCCGACTTTTCACTGGAAATATACGTTTTAAGGTCCCATGTGCAAAAATAAACTAGTCTCACCAAATGGTCTATCTGTGTTTGTATATGAGTCGAAAATATGTAAGGAACTAAAACTATTTATTTAAGATACATATATGCCTGGGATGTCAAATGAATTGAGGATCTCATTTTCTAAAGGGCACATATCCATCCATTTTGGAAAAATTTTCAGTAAATTGAAAAAATAAAGAAGAGTTATAGTTTAGACTATTCTAACTTAACCGTTGCGAGAGAAAAGTATTTATTTATTCGGTTTTGATAGAAAATTATTAGATGGTTCGATTCAGTACTATACTATCAAATGAAAATTAAAACTTTGATGGATATGTGCCCTTTCGAGTGTCAGCTCCTCAATTATTCAAACTTCATGATAAACCCATTCTCTATTGGATGGAGATTTTTATAATAAAACATTTTTATAATAAATGTTTACCATTTTTTTTTTGCCACTTTTCAGATGGGTTAAGGAGTCTGACAGGGTGACAGCCACAGCGCTTTTCCATTTATATGTTTCATGGATGATATACATAAAATTTGTTGAAGGAGGACATTCCCAACATTAATTAGTACATAGAACATGCCTCCTGTTGTCGTCCAGAATCTTCTATACGCTGGTGACATAGTTCTTCTCAGAGACTCTAGGGAAAGGCTACAGCAAGCCCTTATGGAATGAAAAGAGGAGCTCCATCGAATGGGAATGACGATAAACACTGCCAAAAGTAAAGTGCTTGTTAAGTTCAGGCATGAATGCGAAGACGTACGTTATGTATTATAATAGTGTTTAATATGTTTTGCGACAGTGAGGCGCTTGAAATGTTGGACCACTTCTCCTACTTAGGAACAATCATTAGCAGATCTGGTAATGCAGATGAAGAAATTCCGGCGAAATGGAATAAATAAGGCGAACCTAATACATTAGCTGTCAGATCTGTAATAGCATAATTGGCCACCGGAATGTAAGAAAAGCAACGACGCTCCACATATACTAAGCAGTTTACCTCCCAATTCTTACATATGGAAGTGAAAGTTGGGCCATGCTTGACAGGAACATCAGCCGGATCACGGGAGTAGACATGAAACCTGTGCAGAATAGGCGGTAAAGCGAGGAGAGACCACTTGCGAAATCAGAGTATATTTTCAGACCTCTCTTGAAAAGCGACAAATCACGCTGTTCGGCCACGTTTATCCCATGGATGAGGAATGGGTTGTTGAATTAGAAAGGTTATGGAAGCCCGCCCGCAGGACCTCGGGAGGCCCGAGGATGCCCGAGAATTCTCTAACGGAACCGAGCGGACTGGCTCCGTTGGAATGAGATTCCTCTACTCTAGAAATGACACAAAAGAGGAAGAGAAAGAAGAGGAAGAATGTTTACCATGTTTTCTGAAAGTATCCTTGTAAGTACTCTGGCTCAACCGATAATCTGATTTTGTTTCATCCCGGATACCATTTCCATTCAATTGAGGATTTAACTTCATATACTAAAACATATAATTAAAGGTTTTAACTGAAGCTAAATAAGCTGAAGATTTCCTGTAATAAATTAAATCACCTGTTTCGCTATAGCTTTGTGATCTATTCTGGAAGACGCATTGATGAAATCAAGTGAGTTTGGGTGATAAAAAATGTTGGTAGATTTGTATCGGTCAGGACAACTTTAAAATGAAAATAAGAATTACTAATTAAAATAATAAATTCGAACCAGAAGCAATGAATTATCTCTATGTAGCATTCTAATGAACCTCTATGGGTGGATATATAGGTAAAATAAACAATTATTTACAAATTTACTAGTGAATATAGTCTAAAATTTGCAAAATTTAATTAAAATTGAAATAATAATTAAATATCTTTATTATTTTTTTTACAACAGAAACATTTTAGAACTAATTAACAATTATGCGATAAATACTCTGAAATATCGAGAAAAAAAAATATATATATACAGACTAAGGAGGTTACGACGCAAATTGTCTTAATTTGTTTTACTTTCTTTCTTTTTTTTTGAGGGTGCATGGAGAGGTGTAAATAAGTGGAATGTTTGGGTTGTCCAAAGGGGGAAAGGAGTGGTTGTTTGAAGAAGAAAGAAGAAATATTGAAATAACTGTGTAGCAAAACTAAAAGTATATATGTGATTCGTTGTATAAAATTAAAAGGAAAATATCTGATGTTGACAACACATGACTTCCTTGTACGCCTATTAAACTATAAATCGGTGGCTCAAAAAGTGATCCTGAATTTGGTTACTAGTTTCCGAAGATTGTAGTATCTCAAAAACGACACTCGGCGTCGCGACACGCATTTATTGACACAAACACACAAAATAATAATAATAATAGTAAAAGACTTAGCGAACCCCGAGGCTCGATGCCGATACCACTAATCGCTGTCTACAAATCTCGGTCCACCGACTACCGTCCAAACCCAGATTCATTAGATCACTCTTAATACTATCCTCCTACCTACGTTTCGGTTTACCCCTCGGACGTTTACCAGTCGGCTCAGCGTTTATTAACTTTTTAGGAATTCGTTCGTTACTGAGCCCAATTTCAACTTTGCAAGCCCATTTCAACCGTCGCGATGATATCACTTCGATTATATTAACAGGGTGCATGCTCCGCAATTCCGCGTTGTATAACCTCCTAAATTCTCCAGTTGACTCATCCTTTTTCGTACCAAATATTTTACGCAGTAGCTTATTCTCGAATACCTTAAGGCATTGTTCATCCTTCAAGGTTAGCGGCCACGTTTCACACCCTTACAGAACTGTAGGCAAGATAATAGTTTTATATATTCTAAGTTTTGTGTTTCTGGACAAAATGTGCGACCTAAGTAATGTTGATACCGAAAAATAGCAAGCATTTCTCGCCTTTATCCGCGCCTTTATTTCCTCTTGAATTTCGTTTTTTCTAGTAATCACAGACCCCAAATACTTAAATTTCTCAACATGTTCAAACCCATTTTCTCCTATATCTATATCCTCAAAATCGCCTCTGTTTCTATTGCTAACCATATATTTCGTCTTATCCGTATTTATTTTGAGGCCAACCTCTTTCCCAGCTGTCATCAACGTTGTTGTATTCAGTTTAATAGTTTCCGCGTCCTCACTTAATAATACCAAATCATCCGCAAACCCGAGCACGGATATTTTACCACCCAGATCTAAACCCCTTTCGGTACGCATTACCTTTCTAATGACATACTCTAGTGCTAAATTAAATAGGACAGGTGAAAGAGAATCGCCTTGTTTTAACCCCGAGCGAACTTCAAATTTCTCCGAAAAATAATTACCGATTCTAACTTTATTGAATGTTTCGGTCATGCACATCCCTACTAGATTTACTAACTTCTTCGGTATTCCCTGCTCAATCAAAATGTTATACAGTCTCTGGCGATCAATGGAATCATAAGCCTTTTTGAAATCCACAAAAAGCTGATGAACTACACCGTTGAATTCTAATTTTTTTTCTAATATTTGCCGTAATAAAAATATTTGATCGATAGTTGATCGGTTGCGTCTAAAACCACATTGGTAGTCTCCGATAATTTCCTCGGCAACCGGGAGGAGTGATATTCCGCGATAGTTATTACACTCCGTCCTCGGACCTTTTTTGTGAATCGGAATAAGTATAGATTCTTTCCATTCTTCGGGCATTTTTTCATTTTCCCAGATCTTTTTAACCAAAAAATGTATTTTAGAAACTCCAGCTTCACCGCACGCTTTTATTATTTCACTGGAAATGTTGTCGATTCCCGCTGCTTTATGAGATTTTAATTTTCCGATGACTATTTCGACTTCCTCCTTACTCGGTTCTTTAATTAACGGTTCAACACTCTGATATTCAGAAGGAGGAGATTGATTATTATTTCCCGAATTCAAAATACTTTCAAAGTGTTTTTTAAATTTATTCACAATGTCCCCCGGATCGGCCAAGATATTGTTATTTTCATCTCTAATTCCATTCATTGCGGGTTCAAACTGTTTACGCGATCTGTTTATATCCCTGTACATGTCTCTTACGTTGTTTTCAATGGAATTGGATAGGTCATTGGTGGAAATTTGCGTCCACCACTCTCAAGACATCGGTACCTGATGACCTATTGCAGCTGATCGCATACACCGCGATTACGTAATAAACAATCGAAGAACGGGCCAAAAATAATTTAGAAGTAATTTAAAACTCAATTGTCGCAAAAATGATAATCTTATCCTATTTTTCGCTACTGATATTTCAGAAACAGTTAGGGTTACAAAACAAAAAAGGAACTAGGTTTTTTTTTTCAATGTGGGGAATTTAATTTATATAGATTTTGTATTGTAACATTTTACACTAAACCTTATACGTTCTGAGATATTTGATAAAAAAGTTGCCTTTTTACAACCCTTCTCTCTCCCCCCTCCCCAAATTAAGGTCTACAAAACACACTGCTTTTGTGAGACAGCAAAGATCGGTTTATTTATTTATTTAGTATAAAATTAAAACTTTTGGAATCACCACTTTATTTTTCTTAAGTACCAACCTATGTTTATTAATTCCCATTGCGTGTCCCACTGTTGGGAACATTACTGTTTTATTTATTTGAAAAGAAAAGAACCAAATAGATTTAGAAATTTAGCTATAAACTAAACTATTATAATTATCGCGAGAGATTGGCTATTGAGAAGTTCGTCTCTCTATCTCAAACAATATTGAAAAAATATTATATAATAAGTATTTTCGACTTCTTTTTGCGGTTTCATACTATATCAGCGCTAAGTTCATGGACATATACATATGATTATTTTACTATATATAGTGAAATATTAATTGCTCGTAGTAAAAAATACTCTTTTTTTATAAGCTTTCATCGGATGCTGGCCAAATGTATCCCCAAGGTTGATTTAAAAAAAATCAGAAATCTCTCTCAGGCACTATTTTATGTCGAATTTGTGTTTTGGGTCAAAAAATGAGGTGTTTTCAACATTTTGAGCATTTTTTTATCGTTGGAAACTTCAATGAAAAATTAAAAAATCTATTTGATTTTAAACCTATTACAATGTATTACAACATGGAAAAATTGCGAGAGCTCAATTGTTAGGCTTCAAGAATTTGTTTGACCTTCAATCAGAAGTATTATGCAGAAGCCCAGTTTATACCTGACTCTAATGATCAATGATGGTGTCGTCCCATTAGCCAGTTAACAGGCAGATTTGTTGAAGAGAGGAGAAAAGAAAGAAAAATTATTTCTCTTGAATCAAAGATTAAAGAGGGGATTTTCACAAATCCGTGTTCTTTTTAAGGACCTGGAATTCAAAGGAAAATTGAATGAAAGTGCAAAAAGAGCTTGGTCTGCATTTGAAAACATGTGTGAACAATTTTTGGGCAACAAAAGAGCTACAAATAATAAAGACATTGTTGAAGAATTGCTTTTATCATATAAGGCCATGGGTTGCAACATGTCATTAAAAATTCATTTTTTGCACTCCCAATTGAATTTCTTCCCTCCCAATTTGGGAGCAGTTGCAGATGAGCAAAGAGAATGGTTTCATCAAGAGATAACCCAAATAGAGAAAAGGTATAGCGATAAATGCAATGAGATGTTTGCTAAAAAAAAAAAAAATTTGAGCTGATTATTTCAACGATAAAAATAACCAAACCAATAATATAACAAATAACAATAAAAAAAAAAAAAAAGAAGACTATTAGGACAATCAACGAAAGTAGGACGAAAGATACATACGGTAAAGATTTAAAAAAAAAATAAAGAAACCAAGACAAAGGCCAATTGCAGAATTTTATAGGGATAATGATAATGAAAATAATAAAACAGATAACAATTCATCTAAATGTGAAGGAGTAAAAAAGAGAAAGGATAAATAAATAAAGTATAATGAAATTAACCATGTACCTGGTTTAACAGAGCAAATTAGAAAAACATTAATAGATCACAACCATTTAAATGTAAAACTCGGTATATATAATAACAGATTGGACAAATCTTTGAGCAATATGAAAGACAGAGTGTGTGTAATGGACAAATTGGGGTATACCACCATTTGCAGTTGCAGGTTGGACTGCAATAACTGCAACCTAATGTACATAGGTGAAACATCAAAAAACCTTTAAATCAGAATCAAGCAACATATAAGCAACTGTAAAAATAATAAGAATAAGAATACAACGGAATTGGCACAACATAGTAATGAAAATAACCACAGCTTTGATTATAAAAATACCAGAATATTAGAAAGAGAAAAATACAAACGAAAAAACAACAGAAGAACAATGGAAGTAATCCACATAATAAAAAAAGGCTGTTTCATTTTTTTTTCAAAAACACCTTAATTTTCTAAAAACTAGTGCCTGATAGAATATTTTGGACTTCAGATTCGAACTCTGCACACACGAAAATATAAAAATCAGTAAAAATTTCTGAAGGGAGTGGAAAAAAAAATTTCTTTGCAAAACAGTGTTATCTAACTTTTGCGTTTTCTTGGCATTTTGCAGATGTTTACGGTACCGCATCTCAGTAGTTGTTCCAAATTTTAAAAGATATGGCGTAAAACTTGCAAGCTTGCTAGAAATTTAACGTTCATTAAAATAAGTTTTGTCAAAGGTTTACATAAAATGCACTGAAACCGAGTTACTGAGAAAAATATAAAAAAAAATGTGAAGAATTCGTTGACCAATAAAATTTGATTGCAACCGATCTAGGGTGGCAGATCTTAATATTTCCAGTCTATGGTGAGAGTATTTTCGGAGTGTACTATCTATCTAGGTGGAACTACGACCCGAGGGTGGGTCTTGGCCTCTTCTAAGAACTTCCACGATCCAGCTCTATTCATTCTGCAATGAATAGAGCTGGATCGCGGAAGCTTGGTGTCTTGAGAACTTGAGAAGAATTCTTGAGTCAGCTGCCACACTGTCCATCCACACTGTCTGGGTCTACCCCTCCTGGTTCGGTCAATCTTATCGTCGAAATGCCCGCCCCAATCTAACCTTTCGAGCTTTATAAAGTCGACCACATATAAATCCGCATACAGGGCATAAAGCTTCCGTTTTTTTTGTCTTATCTACACTACTTGCTTAACAGGGCCGTAAATCCGCCGCAAAATTTGTCGTTCGATTATTGACAGATCATTTTCATCGGCCTTTGTCATAGTCCATGCTTGTGAGACGTAGATCAACACAGGCCTGATCAAGGTCTTATACAACAACACCTTTGTTTGCCTCGTAAGTAAACGGCATCTGACCTTCCTCCTCAAGCCATAATAGTAACGATTGGACATCGCAATCCTCTTCCTATTTCTTTGGACAAATTACTGGTTGTTGTTACGAGGGATACGAGGTAGATGAACTCCTGCACTCTTTCAAATTTGTGAGGGTCTATCTCTATAAAAGTTTCACCTTGCTGGATCCCATTTGCCTTCACCACCATATATTTAATTTTGGTCTCATTTATCTCAAGGCCCAACAGTGAAGCTGCCTGTTGGATTGCCAGAAAGGTGCTCCTTAGCTCAGATTTGGATCTAGTAACTACGTCAATATCATCCGCAAAGCCCAAGATCTGGAAACTTCGATTGATAATGACCATTCCATTGCTGTTGTCTGTATCTCCGAATCTCTCACTACTTTTTCAAGGTCCAAAATAAACAGCAGACTTGCCAACTCTACTTGTATTCTGATGACATTCCTAACATCGTGCATGGCCATCTTAATAAGGCGGATTAGCTTCCTCGGTATGCCAAATTCTACCATTGTTTTGAATATTTTAGAGCGATTAATATTGTCATACGCATTCTTGAAGTCTACAAAAACATGATAGGTTGTCATGTTGTATTTCTCTCTACTTGATAGTCCTCAGGAAAAAAATTTGGTCCTCTGTAGATTTCCTCTTTCTGATGCCCGTTTGGTATTTTCCAACTATTTGTTCGGCTGAGGCACAATCGGTTAACAGGATTCCGGATAGAATTTTATATGCTGTCGGTAGGAGAGATATTCCTCTGTAATTTTTAGTCCAGTCGATCATCTTCGTGTAGATTGAGCAAATTATACCATTTTTACTATTCTGTTGGTATCATTTCATCTGCACAATTAGATTATGTAGGGTCTTATGCAAGTTCTCATCTCCATATTTAAAGAGCTCTATTAGAAGGCCATCCGTACCCGGACTTCCAGAACCTCTTGAAAATTTGGAGGGAGTTAAGCCTCATCCTCCTCTTCGCAGTTCTCATTCTGATCTTCCTGTCTAGCCTCTTCCTCTGTGTCTTCAATGGTAGAGAGGTTTAGCAGGCCTTCAAAGTGAGGCACCTATCTTTGGAGAATTTCTATTTTCTTCGTGAGCAGCGAACTAGGTAGAAAAGCAGCAAGTGGTCAATTTGGTTGAAAGTTCTACCATCTGGAGATCTCCAAGTATCCTTTCACCAGGAAATAAGGTACTCCCAATGACCAAATCCATTGAGACTGCAAAGCTTATAATTATTTTTCCATTCTCATTGCTATTCTCATGGATCATTTATCAATTGTTGGGAATAAATTTTTCCTCGGCCATTTTGGTCGACAATATCTCCCAACAATATCTTGACATCACTTCGAGAGCATCCGTCGTGCTCTTTCTCCAATGCATCATAAAAATCTTATTTTTTCATTTCGATAGATTCTTCTGTGGGAACGTGGAAATTTGTCAAGCTTATGTTATGGAATAATCCTTTAAGCCTTAGTCTGCAAAGCCTGGGACTTACGGGAGCATAGTCAATTACTTTTTCTCTCACTTTTCCTTTTACAACAAACCCGGAGCCGAGCGCGCGGTTTCTATAATAATAGCTGTAATAAATTGTGTGATAAAGATATCACATTTCTTGAGAAAAGTCTCAAGAACTTCAGTTCCAGTCCAATGAATGTCCTGGATTGCAGTGAGGTCAATTTTGTAACGGTTAATTTGCTTCAGTGGGGCTTGCAGTCCTCCGGGTCTATGAAGAGTTAAAATGTTTCAATGTCCAATTTTTATGTCCTTTAAGCGGTTCCTGGGTCAATTACCATACATCAATCCGGCGTTATCTCGTTGAGGTTTCGTATAAAGGTGGTTTAAAGGGAATGAGCTATTAGTCCTTAGCCCCCGTTTCAGATGGAAGGGCTGCCTCCTCAGAGCCACCTGAAGGACCAGTGGCTGAATGCGGTGCAAAGACCGGGCGATGGGGCCGTCACCTCTCTTTCTTGAAATCAGACACTTTTTTTGGCGTCAGATCCCGGTCTATTAAGATTAATCCTGAAGTGAATTATGCCTCTTAGGGAAAAGTGAAAACCGTCCCCATCGCGTTACATAGCGTATACTACTACTACGCAAAGCTTGGCAAGGAGACGAAAAGGAGAACGAAATATGATAATACTATTGTTAAAGTGAGGAGGCTGCCAAAAATCATTATCGAGAAAAACTGCATTACGAAAAAAATTGTGAAACTTTGGAAGTCATAATGACTGAAATGTGAGAAAATGTTTTTATTGTTAAATTAATAAACATTTTGAATTCATATAATCAATTTTCCTTTCATGATCGTGGAAAAAAATTTCAGAAACTAGTTTACTTTTCTTTTTTTTCATTTTTTCAGAAACAATACATGCTTAACAATATTTTTAATAGAAATAAAAAGAACAAATAGGTATATAAAAATGATGTATCATGTCTACATCCATGTCTAGATTCTGAAATGGTGTAAATACTTCAATTTTGAAGATATCGAAATGCGACTGTGAGTTCTTTCATAATTCTTTAAATACTGTAAATGGGCGTTTTAAAAAGAAGGTGTTATCTGAAAAACCCTAGTTGGCGTCGCTCGTCATCACACATATCGCATCGAAGTTAAAAAGCAATAGCGGATTGTGAAACTGTAGAAACAGACCTATGGCTTTTACCTCTGTCATTTTTTTTTATTAGATTATCCGTTTGGCCGTGAGAAGCATTTGAGCCGATTTATATTGGATAACTTGTATTATAAGTGCTTAGCCGACTAACGGCCGCATAGGACCCCGCGGTCTTCAAATAACTCATTCTAAATTTTGTTTAAGAAAGCGTTTCATAACTATCACGACATGTGAGACAGTAATGCTTAAGGAGTTTAAAATGTATTTGAAAAAATAACATTTTTAAAGAAATATTCTTCCCTATCACCCTATTTTAAGTTGGACCAGATAATCCTTACCTTCTGCTGTATCCGTTACTTAGAGTCCAACTGAAATTTCTTCTGTATTCTGATGTTGGTAATGCATTCATTGCTATGGCAGTTTTCGAACGAACGGCCTGCTACGACGATTTTATCTAAAATACCTACCTAACCTAAATCAGATGATTTAATGAATGACATTTTCTGTAAATATGTTTCTACCTTAAAAAATTAAATATGCGTTAAAAAAAAAAGAAATATATATATTTTTTTTTTTAAATTGGAGCGAAACAATCGGCTAAAACTTAGTGATTTTTCCGAATAGGTTGAAATAGACCATTCTGGGCCATTATCTGGCCTGTTCTGGGCACTAACAACAGATTTGCCACACAAATCCATAGCCAGCTGACCCTTAGCTAGAGCCATCAAGGTGAACTGTGTCCAGGATAAACCGTAGTACTATTCATTAGTACTATCATTTACCTATTAATGATGAAAGGATAATTAATATTAATTAGCTGTAAAGCCGTTCTAACGATGTTCACGTCAAACCAAACTTATACCACACAAATTATACTACACCTTTATGTTGTATAATTGTGTTTATGAGATATTGTACATGTAGTCATTATTTGTCGAGGTTAGGGTGATGGTAGGTATCAGACGGCCTAGAACAATGCATATAATGAGAAGCTGTACAAATGGAGGTTGATAGGGTGATCGAAGTGTCATTGGAGAATCAAGAGACATTGGAATTTTGTTTCCTTAAGTCAGACAGTGGCAATAGGGGTTCACACAAATATTCTTTAAAGTAAGCAACTCAAAAATACGGCCTAAAATACCTCTCACTGGTAGAGACGTCTTCAGTTTTTGTGGTTATACTACTCTGACTGTGGTTAAACTAAGTCAGAGTAAAGCAGGCAGTTTCCAAACAATTATAAGGCGTTAGAAGGGCTACTTGTTTACAGTAATTTTTATTTGGGATACAAAGGATAATTTATTTGGAATGTGGAAGCACAAAAGCGTTCAAGTGCCTTTAGCAAATTGAAATCAATTTTTTTTTTAAGTACCGAGTTAATCTATATCAACAGATGCAAGTTACCTGAAATTTTTAATGGAGGTTCCCATTATGCTCTAGATGGGAGCGAGGCTGTGTTTGAAAAAAGAAATCGTTTTCTAAGCGTTTGAAAAAAATTATGTTTGAACCTTAAAAGAAAATTATTTTTTCGAATAACTCGAAAACTATACATTTCCTGGAAAACTATAGGTGCTCATTAGAAAGATAATCAAATTCTTTATAAAACAAAAACAAAATCATCAATACAACTTTATAATCGTGACACCTTATCACTAGCTCGGGGCCGAACTTATCCGAAGGTCGCCGCATTACCACTTTCCAGTGCCATTTGTGTTAACTAACTGCTTTTTATTCAATTCTAACATTCGTATTCATCGGAATTATTACTGCTTTAATTAGATATTATTTAAAATTATTAGTGCTGTCGACTTGAAACACACAGATTCTCATTTAAAAGGAAGGCAATTAAATTATCAATATAATAGAAATATACCACTCACTCACTGACTGATTTAGTAATCACTGTATCTAAAAAAAACAGCAATGCCTTCTAAATGATAGTGCTCCTTATGTTGTAGATGTGCAGTAAGATGTGATTTAAAAAAAATATTACTTTAAGCGATTAAAAAAAATATTTCTAAAACATAAAAAAAGTTATAATAAAGCATAATTAATTTCGATCAAATACATTTAAAAAAGTGTTTAAATTATTAAATAAATTAGCCTAAAAACTTAGCTTAAATAACATATTTTCTAAAACAAAAAATGATGGTAGCTTTGGATTCAGAATATCATTAAAAAATAATGAAAATATCATTGACAAACATCAACAAAAAAAAAATTCACTGAGAAGGTTCGAAATTACATTCCGATATCCGAAGTATATCCGATATCAGCGTTCTTAGGCTCTTTAGAAAGTTGGGAGTTTCTGCTGCTTATACAAATAAAAAGCTATTGCATTATCTTGGGAGAGAATTTATTCTATATTTGTTTAAAAACATAAGAGGAGAACTTTACAATGTTTTAAAATAAATAGTTCTTGTATAAAAGTAACATAACAATTACAAATTATGATTGAAAAACAAGAAAAAGAAATTTTTTTTTTTTAAAACAAATTAAACATATTTTGTCTGAATTAAAGAATTTTTTTATAAATCCAGAAGAAAAAACAAGAGAGAAGAGTACAAACATAAAACGTTTCATGAAAATGAGATTAGTGATGTTACACATGCATAGAAAGCTGTTGAAGTTACTCTTCTAATCTGATAAATGATCTAATCTTCAGAATGTGTCTTCAGAATGTGATCTTCTATCTGGTTGTTGGGGGAGAACAGTGGACTTATAAAGGCTCCCCTTGGCATCAGCATTGGGCATTCAAACAGAATAAAGGTCACTTTCATCTTATTTTCATTTGCATTCCACACACAACCAAAAATCATTTTCATACAAAAATTTTAAAGTAAATCTCTAATATATTAATTAATTAATATTAATATGTTAGTTTCAACTAATCTCTACCATATAGATCAAAAACCTCTTGGGATGTTGTCTATCTTTTAAACGAGCAGAAGCCAAAGCTGTAACCAACATAAGAGGACAACCCTAATAATTATAAATTATTAATAAAGCTAATTCATAAGATAACCCTGGGCCTGTATCAAAAACAAAGCTACAATGCCATAAAATATAATGTGCATGTTAATATGTAAAGTAATAAAAATATCTAGTTGAAGGTCCTTCAAGGACTATAGTGCCATTGGATGATGAATACAAATATCTACATGACATAAATTTAATACGTAATATCAACATTTCCTAATGGATGAACAAATTATAAAATGCAAAAATCAATATTTGTTAAGTAAACTTTTGACAAGTAGTAATAAGTATGTCAAATATCAAGCTAAGAGCTGGCTGAGAATGTAGAAGTAGCAGATCAAGATTTGATTTCGGTCTGAGAAGGTTATTTTAATTTTTTCACAGACCCAGGTAAGTAAATTTCGACTATCCACTTTCCTTAAATAGAGTTTTAATATGCAGGATTATTATACCCTTTAAACCTAGTTGGAATGCATAAGGCTGACAAAACAAATAAATAATTTCACTATAAGAAATTTCATTCTTGGCGGGTACTAAATAAAAGAGAATACTCCTTATCTGAAACCAGAATGAGAAAGAGTAAACTACGAAAGGTAAGATTTTTAATAACATAAAAGCCAAAAAAAAAATAAAGGTGGTTAACATTTTATTTATGTTGCTTTATTACAATAACAAACAAAATATACATCAAAATAGCAAATTAACACTTACGAATTGTAATATTTTACTTATCA
Organism: Rhaphigaster nebulosa; assembly: GCA_948150685.1. Taxonomy (NCBI): domain Eukaryota; kingdom Metazoa; phylum Arthropoda; class Insecta; order Hemiptera; family Pentatomidae; genus Rhaphigaster; species Rhaphigaster nebulosa. The sequence goes on along the minus strand of OX411306.1, from coordinate 77,228,682 downwards.
ATGTTTACGGCTAAATATTTATTTTTATAATCCATATATAGTTACTAAATATTTATAAAATATTGTCAAGAGTGAAACTTTAAACATTACTGAATAAATAATAGTTCATAAAATGACAGTATAAAACAATATTAGGTTGCCTAACATAAAAATAATGAAAAAATTCTTAAAAATAGGAACAAGCTTAGTTTTTAAAATGACAACCCTCAAATATTTAAGCTAAGAGCACCAATTTAAATAAATATAGTATTTTTTTTCTACTTAGTAAAGAAATATGAAGCATTTACATAGCCATTGAAACACCAAAACAATATTTACAGGTTACTGATTGTAAGTTATGACGAAAAAAAATCATAAATTATTTGTATATAATTATTTAAATAACATCATATATATATTTATATACAATAAATTATAAGATTTAATTAAAATAACAAAAACTGTATTTAAAAATATATAATTATATTGTAAAAATTCCCAAACCTCCCACACATTTATAATAACACATCTGACTTTCAATATTCTACTGTTGAAGACAAAAGTAAAATACATAGGGGTAAGTAATAGCAAATGGACTATGGTTCCTGCAATGGTTGTTCTTGATTTTCTTCCCTCTGAAATTAAACAAAAGGAAAAATAATTAAAATACTTATTTAAACAAACTGAAAAAAATTGTTAAGGAAAATAACATACTGGAGGGAGTTCTTGATTATCAAGTTCAATATTTGGCAAACCAGTTTCATCAAGACCAAAAACCTATATGTTTAACAAATATAAAGTATTAATAATTATGTAAAAAATACAGCCTAATCTCAATGGAAATTCTTATAATTTTATAACTTAATTATAATTTAACTTATAATTTAATATCTTAATATTGGAAACAAGAATTGTTTATAATACAATTTCATTTTAATTAAAAGGATGTGCAATATTGACTTTCCAACGATTGCTTTTTATGTTCACATAATAATATAGTAATGACGTTTCGGGAATATGCCCATATGTATATGATAATGGGGTCATTATCAGGTCATATTTCTCAAAATTAAACTATAAAATATACCAACAGAACATAAACATATTATATATACAACAAAATTAAAATCTAATAATATCTACATACAAATCACTCATTTAATTAAATAATTACCTTTTTTTGCTTGCATATAATGGTCAATAGATAAAATTCTATATTGTCACATTGTTGAAAAAGTTGCTATAACCAAACCATCAGCTCATACGAAGGAAGGTTTCGAAGGTCAACCTTGTTCATCCTTTTAATTAACAAAGGACTAGACTACCTACTAAATTTGGATAGAAGAAATAATTTCATTTATTTATTACATAATACTAGAATCACTCTGGGAAGTGACGGATATTCTGATGGAAGAATATATCCCAAAGAAATGTATATGAAACTTGATTAGGTTAGTGCCTTTAAGTTATGAATACTAAATACTCTCATTCCAATTCAAATTTATATACTAAGCTTTTAGTTAAATCTTGCTAACTTTAAACATTTGATTTCTTGTTTTAATCAACTTATTAATTTGCTTCTAATGACCTCAGTTATTTTTCGTAAAAGTTTAGAGGTGTTTATTATCAGTAACATAGAAAGCAAAACAAATAATAAAGGGAGGCCACTTTATTTTTGCCTCAATACAAACCAAAAGAGAAATATACTTGGAAATAATCTAGTCGTATAGGCAATATTGCAAACTAGAAAAAATTAAAGAGTAAGAAAAGAATGAGTCAATATGATATAAAAAGAACATTTTCCCTTTATTTTTCCTACAAATTTAATTTCCTGTCAACACAATTTTTAAAAATCTTAGGATAGTGAATTTACCTCAATATTATCAGCTGAATTGCACTGTGTTTGATCTGCTTCAGCCAGTTCTGCTTCCACCTGATAACATATGAAATATTAATTCTTTTGAACAAACTATAGAAAATGTATTTAAAGCGAAGAAATAATTCATTCATTTGGTTATTGGTATAATTGAACCATTCCTCGCACTAAAAATAAAAAAAAAGAGTTAAAAGATGGACTTATTAACTTCTAATTACTTGCCCAAAAGAAGAAGTTTAACAACTTTAAAATCAACGTACACTAGGAGCTTTTGGTTGCTGAGGAGGAGGAGCAAGAGATATACCTCCAACAGCACCTTCCTCTTCTTCTTGTTCAATTCCATTATCATTCAACTCCTAGAAGAATATACAAAAACATAATTTAAAAAAAAATGTTTTGTAGATTATTTGTTTATCAATATTTAAGATAACATACATTCATGCTTGCACCTGTCTGGTGGCCAGGGTTAACCAGAACTTGAGCAATTGTACAAAGGATGTTACCAGAAGCTGGTCTCATTCTATAAAAAAATAAAGTATTTTTTTGAAAACCAGATTGAGATATATAGTAATTTCTGATATATAAAATAAAGATAAAATTAGAGTATATTGAATTTTAGAATATTAAAATGTAAAAACAGGAGTTTAGAGTGGAAGTTGATCTAGTTTTGTTAATAGAAATATGTTTGAAACATTCATTAGAATTTAATTTAGAAAATATTCCTTCTTTGATTGTGAGCAAATATATTATTTTCATGTATAAAAATGTGTAGCTGAATTCGCTTTAAAGAAACTTTCTGTTAAAAAATAATTAACAGAGCCATAAAAGCAGTGAATCAATGCCTGAGTGTAGTGTCGGTAGTGATACAAAAGTGAACTACATTTAGTATATACTAATTTCAAAGTCATTAATAAATGATAAATCCAACATAAATTAAAAATATAAATTTTTCTAGCTTTGTGTGTGTAAATGAATTATACAAATAAACAAACCAAAGCTCAGGAAGGAAGAAAATAGATAATAATGAACTACTTTTCCATAATAATTAAATTTGTGTTCACTAAAATAAGCGTCACTCTTAAAGGACAGTCATTGGGTGAAGAAGACAATCCAAGAATTTCACGTCTAACGTCGCAATATGAATGCACCCGCCTGTCCTTATTGATCATTACCTTGGATTCCAGAAACCAACAAAATAAAACCAAGGTCCTATTCCATTATTCCTTACACCACTATTCAGGCTGCTTTCAGAGCCTGCTTAGAGCACTCCAATTTGTTCAAAGTAAACAGTGTCGGCCTAAATCGACACTCGTTTAAGAGCACCGCGGTAGGATTGAACCGGCCAACAAAGACAACATGGCGTGTCGACATACACGTGCCAGAGGTGCACCACAAAGCCCATCAACCACTGACAGGACATGCCAGTTGTAATGACAGACGGTAAACTGACAGCGTGGCACGCAGAACCAACTATGAGCTTTTTAATCATAACAACTTTAATAAACGCTATTGGAGCTGGAATTACAGCGGCTGTTGCCCTCCAATAGATCCTCATTAAAGGATTTATGGTGTTCGGATTCATGGTAGCGCTGCTAGAGTTAAATATCAGTTTTACTACTGTGATTTTCTTCTACTGAATAGAAAGAGTAGAGAATACAGGAAGGATATGAAGAAAGAAAACAACTAAAGGAGTATTTCAAAATCTTGTCAACTTTTAATTTTTTAAATCAATAATTTTTTATTTTCATTAATTTAATTATGTTCATAATATGTTTTAGATATAAGTTTTTTCTCACGACAAACTTAATACAAACTCAAATCCATTAATTCAAGGACTATAAACACGAGACTTACCTGCCACAAGACAACATTTACAAAGGAGCTGGAATTGAAATAGTCTCCTACACTAACTTTTTAAATTTATATTTTTATGGAGAGGTATCATTGGATGACCTTTACTTTCATGCCTTCATGACATTATTTTTCATTGTAAATCTCATATGTTGGTTTTAACAGATTTTTATTTACAGTTGTGAATTAATTAAATAAAGTAAAAAAAAATATATAAATTTTGGGGAACGTTTAAACATTTCATAAATATTGATAAATCCACTTTTTATTTTTTTATGAAATGAAAAAATATTTATCTTTTAAATTTTCAATGTATAAACCTTTTTGCAATCAATTATATTTCGAACCTGGAAGTTTTTATTTTTACTCGTAATACCCAATTTTTGAGAATACGAAATATTTTAAAATAAAAATACAAAGAATACAAAATTTTAATATATATATAAATAAATAGCCACATTCATCACCAGATATATAACAGTTGGTTAAACGTTAAAGAGAAAAAAATCATGGACCTATATATATATCTAAAAATATATACCTTCAAATTAACACAAGGAGGTAAAAGGAGGATAATATAGGAAAAGCACCCAATTTACAGATGAAACATCGTACCTATGGAGGAGATAAGAAAAACAAAGAAGACTATATGAGAATGAAAGAATCACAGCATAGAAAATTTTCTTTCAACTGAAACAGATAAAGTGGCATTGGTACTGGGCTTCACTATTGGTATTTATCCAAGAAAAGAAACATCTAATTAATGATTCCTGTCTCTAAAGAACAGAAAATTCTAAGAATGGAAAAAGTTAGCAGACAAGACTCAGATATTCAACGAATGAGGCATTATGAAGTTGGAAAGATGGGATCAGTGCATAGCACCAATAAATAATAATCAAGGAAACATTTGTATCTATAAAAGTTAGTGAAACTTTTTAAGCTAATTGTCCATCCTCTTAATTGTTTATATCTTGTAAAGCCCTAAGCCATTAAGTTAGTACAAAATTAGTTAGGAGTACTAGTAGGAAAATCTTTGGAACTATTTTTGCACTTCACAACAAAAGAAGTATTAGTAAATAAGAACCAGAACATTAGATTCCAATACCTGGTTCCCTTAAATTTAGAAAGAGCAGCAAGAAGAGCGGTTTCCATGTTTCCATCAAGAGCTAATGTTCTGCATAAATAACCAACAATTTCTGAGACAACATCACTAGTGCATGTTTCACTTTCTTGCCTCTCAATTAATCTTGAAACATCTTCTAAAACACTTTCTCTTTTTCTGCGGCAATCAACCTGGAAAATAAGAAAAGAATACAGGTATGTGATTTCATTTGATAAAACATTCTTTGGAAGTGATACTGATCAACAGCTAGGCTGACACTGTAGTAATTGAGTGGTCAATGGCTTAAAATGAAATTTCATCTATTTCAGATTTATATTAATCACGTTTTTGTAAAGTCAAAACAAGTATTTAATACCTTCAAGAAATGAATTTGGAAATACCCAAGAACCTGAGCGTGGGATCCAAGCAGCCTCCCAAATTCACAAAACAAATTATTATTCACACATTAAAGATTTTAATGCCAGTAGCAAGTTATTATTTAATAGAAAGAAAGGTTTTAAAATATTGCTGTGAAAAAATGGAACAAATTTTCTTCTTCAACCTATAAAAATGTAGATATGGTGAGAACTATGAATATTTCAGAAGATATGTTTGTTTATTGAGGTGAATTTATAAGATGAAATTATCTATGATGCATATGAATCAATTCATAATGGATCAATAATATTGAAATCTAAAATCCTTATGAAATCAAAATAGAGCAGGAAAGACAGAGTATCTATTCTCTATGGATTACTATGCGGATATATTATTATAGTGGTATATATACATATATACTATATATTATAGTCATATATATAGTCGTACATATATTACTATAGCCGGATAAGAAAATAAAATTGATAAAACTGGTAAGAATTAAAAATATTTGGATCAGAATTGTATTGATTTCAAACAGGGAAGGCATAACATATTGACTCCTCAAAGCCAAATGGCAAGGTACATCAATAAGAACCCTCAACCTGCTTTCAAATATCCGTTCGATAATCATCATCTCCAAAGTAGAATAATTATAGTGACATAATAACGAGGTCAGATAAATAATTAAATAGCAATCTCCTGATTTTTTGTTACTTATCACATCCCCAAGCAATTTAGATATCAATTTAGCAATCAAAATTAAAATGGAGATACCTTTTAGAGAGTACATTTTAAATCAATATATTTATTTGCATCGGGTCTGATGAGTTTTCATCCGAACTTGTTTATGTTGTTCATTCGAGCTAAAAAATAACTCATGCATTTCATTATGTCCATTTTTAACTATTAAACAACAGCAACAAATAATAAGAAAGAAAAACAAACAATAAAACAGATCAAAAAGATGAAGATAAAGAGGATAAAAGAAATAGATATATTCTTATTTGGTGAAGTTGAGCTGCTTAATCCTCTGGAGTACTCCTTTAGATCCTCTAAATGACTGATAATAAATACTAATAAAATGAAGCCAACAGATTCCAGATGTATTTCATAATTATTGCCGCAACCTCATATTCAATCATATTAAATTTTAAATTATATGTATGAATTGAAAAGAAACAATTTAACTTATTAAATGCCATTTTATTTATTTATATTTTTAAAATAAAGCAATATTTCAGAGTTAACAACCTGAACTATAGGTAGTAAAAAAATCATTGATTGTTTTCAACAGTTCAAGGCTACAAAACAAAATTATGAAGAGAAGTTGTTTATATTACTGGCAATACTTAACAATATACTTTTAACAGTACTGTTGATTAGGTATACCATCACGCATATAACTTTACACTGAAGGAAATCATCGTGGTACGTCACAATCAGAAAGAAGAAGTCTCAACTGGCTTTATGCTAAAACTTTTCATAGATATGTCAATAATATCTCGTTAAGGAAGATAATGAGAAGCGAGCAAATAGTGCTAACAGAATTTCAAGTCAATTTGAATGGATTACTTAAAGTAGGACAAAGCTGGCTTTTCTCAGCACTCACCCTTACTGTTCTGTGTCAATCTCAGTAGCCACTTTAAGGGTAATAGAGGCTTGGTTTTCCATCAATACATTCGTGACAAGGTAAATGACCACACAACACCTAATAGTTTCATATAATATAAATCAGCCCTAAAGTACATGCAATGCAATATGTAACATTGGCAAAAAGTAATGATCTAAGAGATAATTATGGTATTTATAATTAAATCAAATTTCTAATTTTTGCATTAAAAGTTAAACTGAAAAAACATTGTTACTTATAATAAAATCTATTTTCAAAATAAAGTTTAGGTAACATAAGTAAAATATATATCTTGACTTTATAAAACGAGGATAAAATAATTTTGTTTTCTGTTTTAATAGAACAGAGTCGAAAGCTCAATAATAATAAATTATATAACATTTTTCTTGTTTTATATGATCAGATATTAATATTTTTGCCCAAAGGCATTAATTAAATCAAATTCATTACATCGAAATTAACATGACCAAATAGGCAAGTGACGAGGCATCGGGGAAATTTAGGCTTGTTTCAACATTGGACATATAATTATTATACATTAAATTATGTAATACTGCTACTTTCTTCTATATCTAGTCCATAGTTACCAAACACAACAATTTATGTAAATTATAAAAATAATACTTACATGATGATTTCTAGCTTCTTCCATTCTGCTAGGCATATTAGGGTAAGAGTGGATTCCATGATCCAATAATTCACATTCATTTTCAAATCCAACAGGATTTCCCTCTTCGTAAGGACTCTGTAAACATTAAAAATATACATTTATATAAATAATAATGATTATTTTAAAACAAATTAATTCTAAATTTTTGAAAATAAATTAATGAAAAAAATAACTTTTTAAATCTCCATTTATTGATAAAGTTTTCAAGAGTTTCAATTTTTCCTGCTGATAAAATCTGTCTCTAAAAATTTTGTAACAAATTTAGAATAACAAAATTATCATTTTCATAACTTTTATAAAAAAAAAATCAAAAATATTATTTACAATTTTAGTTGAACATTGCATCAGTTTAATTACCAAGAAGGAGTTATTAATTTTTTTTTTATTGCTGGATACAATTATAGTAATTTCTTAACTAAAATGATTGGGTAAAATAATAAAATATAATAATATACAATATTGTATAGAGGTAGTAAAAAGAAATATCCAGAGAATAACTTACTGGTCTCTGAGATCTCAAATTCTTTAACTGAGTAAGAAGTTGCAATAACAGCTGTGGACTTCTTTCAGCCTGGGCTATTACAGTTTCAAGCTCAGAATATATTGATTGTTCCAGTGAAAACACAGCACTAGAAAAAAAAAATTATATGTTATATTATGCATACGCTTCGATGGATTTGTATTGAATAAATGTTTTAATACGACCTGTATTATGTTAATTTTATATTAATTAATTTTTATTTTCATGTTAACAAAACCTTCAATTATATTATTAAAGTAAATATTAACCGCTTTGTAGTTTTTAAATTTTTATAAACTATTTTATAATCAATTTTGTAGAAAATGTATATAATAATGTAGAAATTACTACTCAAAGAAAGCTTTAGTTTTGACTATTGCAAAATTACTGATTCTGGAAGGTTCTAGAAATTGGGAAGAGAGAATATTTGAAGATAAATTTTAACCATAATAAGACAGTCGTATGTTGAGTTGAAGTCAGAGTCTGGTTTAAATATACAAAGTTGGGCCAAAATGTTGTATATGTTTTTTTTAATTATATTTTTATCTGATATTCCTGATTATTTTTTGGAATTATCAAATTTTAGAATTATCTACTACTACAAAAAAATGTTAATAAAGTTCTAGAAATCATGCAACAGACCTGTGCAAAATTTTACTATGTTAAAATATTTGGTTATTATAACAAATTTATTCTCTTTAAATGTTATTTTTATAACAAAATAAGTTTTCTAGTTTATTTAAAGGAAAATGAAATATAAATCTAAAAATGTAGCTGTCCTTTTTTTTTTATACTCAATTCATTTTCATTATTATCATGCATTTTGTTTACAATGTTTGTAGTTATATTTAAAACAAAAGTTAGCTCACGTTGCATCTGCTTTCAGGTTACTATTATATCTTCTTCTTGATCTGCAACTATTTAGGGAACCAGAAACTTCACCTACAATATGAATATTAATTATTAGCAAAGAAAACTGCAATATATCTAATAAATAAATGAAAAAGTAAATACCTGAATGCATTTGGGTACCATTGACTTGAGAATTTCCTAAAGTATGATTTTCTTTTCTCCTTCTTCTGAAAAAGAAAATGGCATATATAATAGAGACTAAATTAGTTAAATAAAGAAATACAATTTCTTAAAAAATAAGGTATTAACCTAAACTTAGATGTGCTAGTTTTTTTGGTGAACAGTGTACAGTAAACTTCCTCTACTCCGGCACATTGGATAATCTGGCACGACTTTTGAAAAAAAAATAAAAATTCATATTGATTGCAAAACATCAATGATGCCTTGTTTACAATATGACTTCATAAAAATAAAATAAAACGAAGAGAGAAGACTAAAAACACAAATTGACATTTGAGATTTGTTTAAGATGAATTCTACCAACAAGTATTCCATGGGCTTAGATCAACAATCTTGGTCAACTTCAAATAAATTTTTTATAAGCCTACAGTATACTTCTTTGTTTAATAATCAGGTATTTTACAATCTTATGTAATTTTTTTTTCTTCTAAAAATGTTAAAAGAATAAAAAACATGTTTTACTGCCATTTTTTTTTTTATAAACGTTTATCCCAATATTCATCCTGTAATCCGGCATGCCTCAGTACAGAACATAGCAGTTCGAGGAAGTTTACTGTATACTGATTTGTGATAAAGTATATTTATTTTTCATACTTATTTTCTAATAATTAACATGCTTTGTTATAGTTTTATTTTTAAATAGTGTAGAAGTATTTATAAACCCCTAGAGGATTGCATCTTAGAATATTTTGTTCTTTATGTTAGAAGTTTGGTTGGAGACATATTTTTCATGGTCTCCACCACAGTAAGAACATTTGATTATCCTGACCTCTAAAGCTAATACTAAAGTGGTAATACTATTTAGGAAGGAGATAGGGGATTATTTGTGCCATCATAGATAAAAACATAAAGAAAGTATGAGAACATAAGAAAAGTATATATAAAGAAATGTAATTTGAAAAAATAAAAAAAGCATGTAAATAACTAAAGGGATTAAAATGTTTAAGGTTGATTTATTGCAAAGGAGATTAAATTCTTCAACAAGTATGCTAAGTTATTGCATCTTCAAGTTATCAATAATTCACATCAATAGTATTCAAACAAACTGACTATTGACAATCTTACCTTCTGGGTTTGTAATTTAATACAAACAACAAAAAATGTTGAAAGAATACAATAGGTGACAACTTTAATAAATAAATGAAAGCTATTCAAAATTATTTAACATACAAATTATCTGTCTGTGCTGATGGTCTGGGAGCAGGTAGAGATTCAGCTATACTTCCTTCATTACTTTTGTTTCTTCCTGATAAAAGATTTTGCCTTGAATAACTGAAAAATAAAAGAGCTCTGGGTAAAAAAGGAAAAATTAAACTACTAATTATTATTTATCAATGAAAATAAGTTCCATTAAAATTATTTTCAAACCGAAGGAACTTATTTTCAGAAGAAATTCAGAAATTTTTTACATAAAATCCAGAGGAAAAGAGGCTGATGCTAAAGAGGGAAATAAATATTAATAATAATAAAAGGTCTAAATGAAAGAATTAATGATGATACCACAAAACAATCGCTTCCTACACACATCCTTCCACTAAACCCTTATGTCAATCATCCCACCTATGGTTTACCGCTTCGATATCTACCTTTTGGTTTCAGCATCAATGACTTTTTTAGAGTTTCATTCATTATCAAATCCAAGAACTTTACATGCCCATTTCAACTATCACAATGGTATTTAACAGGTGCAAGCCCAGCAATTCTATGTAGCTCAGTCTCTTAATTTCTCTAATTCTCCAGGGAATCCATCTTACTCCAAGCCGAATATTCTATACAATACTTTATTTTAAAAGATCTTAAGGCGTTTTTTTTTTTTTTCTTCAAGCATAAGCAGCCATATTTTGTATACATAAAGAACAGTAGAAAGGATTGTAGTTTTGTAACTTAACAGATTATGTAGATGTAGCTGATCTATCTAAAGCTACCTAAATCAATAATATCTTTATTGATTGCAGACAAACATGCTTTTGGGTTCTTGTTTTTGATCCATTATTCTACAGTGTTATTGAGATGTTATTCCTCTCTCCCTCCTCTCATCACCAAATAGGAGAGCATATTGTCATATTAGCATCATATCAGCATATTGTCATACCTGTCGGTGATGGGTGCAAATATGGTTATTGTAACTTCTTCCCAGTTAGGTTGTATGGACTCGCTGACCAATAAGAAGAGTTAACCCTCCATGAAGCCAGTGTGACTTAAGTTTTATTGTCTTACTAACATATTTTGGGTTCCAAAAATACTTCAAACAGTTATGGATTTCTCATTCTACTTTTAAAATATTACGGTAAAAATATTTTAATTTGTTGATGCAATTCTTTTCAAAAATATAATGAAATAACTTTCAGCTTTCTGGACCATTGCCCAGAAAGCTGAAAGTTGTAACCTAAAAGTTACAAACTGAGTAATTGTATTACTAATAAATAACTGGTATTCTTGTCTTTAGTCTTGCTTAAATTTCCTCTTGAATTTCATTTCTTTTAATAATTGTAGATGCCAAATACTAATACATTTGTATGTATTCCCAAATGTATCTATATCAATGAAATCATCATCATATAAATAGTTATATCCTTATTTATTTTAAGACCCATTTCTTTATCAGCTTCTACCATATTTAATTTAATAGTTTCTGCATCTTCACCTCTTAATACCAAATCATCAGCATACCCACCAAGCCAATATTAACCAACCACTCAGAGTTTGAGTAGCCACTGACTTAGTACTCCAAATGAAACGATGGAGTAACTGAAGTGAAGACAACTTCAATGGTCCCAATGACAATCACTCCACTCCATTGTTCCATTTGGAGTGAGCATCACTTGCTGGCTTTTCAGCTTACTGACAGGTGATTCATACTCAAACTGGTCATTCAGTTGCTCTTATTTATTTAGATTTTTCGTGTGTTATAAAGACTTAATAAGCAGCTGATCTTTTTTTTATTTACCTAACCATCATAAGAGCTAAAATCTGCTTTTTATAAAGCTTAGATTAATGTTTAAGTTTTATTAAAAAATATATAATTTTTCGAAAATTCCATTCACTGTTTCATTATATATTTGAAAAGAAATGCATCAACAAATTAAAATATTTTTACCATAATATTTTAAAAGCAGAATGAGAAATTCACGACTGTTTGAGGTACTTTTGTAATCCAAAGTATGCTAATATGATCTTAAAACCACACAGGCTTCATGGAATGGATATTCTTGTGAATGGCCACATGGCTCTTCTTGTTGGTTAGCGAGTCTATAGGACCCAGCTGAGAAGAAGTTTTAAGGAAGTTATTATAACTATACTTATGATATGCTCGCCTATATGATGATGAGAGGAGGGAGTGAGGAAAAACACCTCAATAATACTCCAGAATAATGGATCAAGAACAGAAACACAAAAATATATCAGTATACAATCAATAAAGCTATTATTGATTTAATTAGCTTTAGGTAGATCAGCTACATCTACAAAATCTGTTGACTACCACTTAATAGATTCACTCAAGAGGTAAAGAAACTCCAAGGGTGGTTAGTCATTGGAGATTGAGTAGATGACACAATCCATTCACTGTTTAGTAATACTCCAAGATAATCAAAACCTTTGTAAGTCAGGAGTTTATAAATTTGGAGATTTACACCAAAACGTTATGTTTCCATTTTGTATGATAATTTTATAAAAAATAAAAACTCTGACTACGGAAATAACTTTTATATCTTACAATCCTATTCACGTTAAGGGACAGAATGTACTTACATATCTACTAAAGGGCATTGGTGGGTTGTTAGTGAAGTTGACGCCCATGAATATTAAAACTTGGTGTTGTCAAATGCCTTCCAGACCCAAACAAAATAAAATCTTGTATATTCAATACATTAATTTACTTTCTGTATGTTTACATGCACAGATACAAGGAGCTTTCTGTATTTTAAATGTGCACAGAAACATGGGGCGGAATGTACTTATAAGGGGCTGTAATATGCAGTGGAAGGCACCCGAATACTACAAATATAAGAAACTTATAAGAAACATCAACAAAAATCTGAAAATACTTAAATAAAATGAAATGTTTTTTTTTTTTCAGTATTTTGAACTCACAATGTTTCAAAACATTCACAGAAATCCACTGAGCATTTTGAGCAATCTAACCTAAAAATCGATCATACAGTTCTCTAAAAAACTATTAGATATCCTCAACGGATCGATTAAACACATTTAATAAATTTCTTTAATATTTTGGACTCAAAATGGTTCAAAACATTCACGGGATCACAACGAATAATTTGAGCCATTAAACTTTAAAATTGGTTGAGCCATTCCCTCAAAAAATCGTTATGATACCCTCAAACGGACAGATTTAACACATTCAACACAACATTTCTTTAGGATTTTGAGCTCAAAATGGTTCAATACATTCACAGGTTCACAACGAATTAATTGAGTTATTGGGCTGTAGGATGACATAATTGTTACGCTTTAGGGTGATCTTGTGATATCTTCGCACTATTCAATTTGGTACCACTTAATCTTGAATATAAAGTAATTCTAGCAAAAATACTCCTTTCCATGACAATACATTTTTTTTTATACTTAATGGAAATGTAACTTTTTGGTGTGAACCTCCACAAAAATAAAACAAGTGTTATACTTGTTTCCTCCAATTGCTTTGAGATTTTTTTAAAAATAATCAAGATTTTCATACATACAACAGAAAATAATTGAAAACATTAAAAGAAACTACAATTATTACAAATTTATGAAACAAAAATTATCTACAGGTAGTACCTTCTGAAATTATCCCAATAATTATTGGCTCTGTTACCAGGTGGGACTTGATTGTTCAGAGTTTGAGGTGAAGATTGTGCCCATAAAAGTCCTGATGGATCAAAGTTTAAGTTGTTACCATAGCCACCGCATTTATACATACGTCCTTCTTCTTGAATCTGTAATATTTTATAGTTACAAAACAATCTAATGGTTTATTTAAATTTCAGTTTGGTAATTAAGTACAATATTTTGCTTCCTCACTAACGAAGGTAAGGAAGCTTTCAATTCATGCAGGATATTTGAAAAAATTTTTGTCCCCAGAATCAAAAATTTCCACCTGCGTTTTACTTTTTATACATCTAGGAACTGATTTGGTTTTGTGTCTGTTTGTAATCAAATCCATACGACAGGCATAACACTTACTACCATAAATCCGATTTTGATGAAATTTTCAGGGATTGTAGGGGTTGGTACCCGATGGTTCCAAATCAATTTTATCAAATTCCATTGACTACTTTCTATGCCAAACTTATTTTCCTTGACACACCTATATTTTGCATATGGCCCATTAGCTTTCGCCCAAGTTTGGAAGAACAATGGAGATCAGAATAAAAATGGTTTATTATAAATTTTATCAAAATCCATCCACTAGTTTGGCTTAAGCATGTGCAAAATTATTAATCAGTTAAACTGTTTTTTGAGTCTACTAAAAAGTAAGGTTATAGCACATAGGATATTTTTTCATGACAACGATGATATACTGTTTTAATGTATTTTAATTTTGTTTTACTTATGATTAAACGATCATCAACGGTAAACAGAGGTCGTATCAGCATGATATGCCACTGGTAGAAGAACAAATTGTCAAATTGCTGAGGGACATGAAAACCTAACAGTGTTAGATTTAGCGATGTAGGCATTAAGAGAAAGGGTAATTTTTGATCTTCACCTATGAGTAGATGCGAAGACCAAATTTAATTACAAGAGAGAATGCTTGGCAGAACTTCTAGACAATTTAAGAATGGAAACGGTAATGGGTGAAAACTGCAATATGGGCTTTCTCAGACTATAGCATGAGGGACCAATGGACCCAACTACACAGCTATGGCAATGATGTTGATCTATAAGTCTTAGATGATGGGTTTTGGAGACTGCTGTGGTAATGACACATGAGACACTGAGGGCCAAATGTCATGAAAATTCGACTCTATAGGACTCATTGAAAATGAGTTCCCATTTTGGTGGATGATGAGAGCTACCAGCATTTAGTAGAATTCATCTAGAGGTGACACACATTGAAGAAACAAGTCCACTACAACCTCAGGGTCCCAAGTAGGAGACAACTGAAAGCTGGAGGAAGCCAGACAAGGAACCTATTGAAGATGGAGGAGGTCCAGGATATAAAAAAGTCCATATATTACATATAAAATTAATTAAGCTAATATTATCTTCCAAATAAACATCTTTGTAGATTTTTCCGGGAGATGGAGAGTTATCTTTTGTTGGTTTTGTTGAGAATTTAATTATCTTTCAAATGGTCATAACAAAATAATTCTAAATTTTCTTTTTGCCATAACTTTTTATTGGAGATGTAGTTTATATATATATATATATGGATAGTTAATAGTTGAAGGGCTTGAAGTATAAGACTTTAGGCAAGTTTCATCAAAATCGTTGGAGCCATTTTGGCACAACAGTTCATAGAAAAACAAGTTTTTCAGCTACTGCACAGCCACTATTGGGCTCGCATTTGTATACAGGTATCGGGTGCCGAAACCCTATAAAATAAAGAATCGATCCACCCATTCAAGAGATGATCATAAAATCGTAACACAGACACACAAACCAATGGACAAAAATATGTTTTTCGGACTCAGGAGGCTCTGAAACATACAGAGCCGTCTAACTTACTCCATTTAACTGCACATCAAAATTTTTACAATACTTTCCTCACCTAGTAACAGTAGAAAAGTAACAAGCAATATAGTGCGATTAGAAACTTCTTTTTGCTCTCCTGTAAAACTTTGAAAATGTTACTTGAGACAGTTTACTTCTGACTTACAGATACAAGTAATTTGTGAATGAGAATTAATTTAATTAAGCTCATTAAAACTTTGATTCAATATTTTTTAGTAGGTATATATAAGAATGAAATGAGTTCAATGAAATTAATTCTCATCCAACTGAACTAGGGAAGCCCAGGCAATTATCTACAAAAAAAAAAGAAAAAAAAAAAGACTTTTATTTTGTTTGAGCAATCTTAAAATTTATAGAAACATACATAACTGACTTATATTTTCTTTATTAAAATTTCAACTGGCTTATACTGAATATTATAAAACTATGCAGGATTTAAGTAAAAATCTTGTTTTAGGCTAGAAAAGGGAAAAAGAGAACAAGCAGTAAGTTTCCCCTAAATCATTTATATAATTACAAATTTAAATAATTAACATTCAAAAATGCAAACATTTTTATTCAGTACATAAAAATTTCATTTGGTTTACAGAATTTTTTTTCTATTAAAAATCCAAAGAGCCTTTAAAAAAGTTGATAATATGTTTGACACATCTCTGTATGATAAGTGATACAAAGGGGTACAACTGTACAACACAAGTAGAAAAAAACCCTGTAACAATTACTGTAATGGTGATATCTTGTATGCTTACCATAGCTAAAGCTTGTCTCAAACCAGCCAATTCTCTTTGCTGATGCCATATAAGCTGACAACACTGATTAAGGGAATTAATCAGAAGCTGGTGCTGGTGCCATTGAGGTGTTGGAGGACCCATGAACTGCATGAACCCTAATTATTGGGAAAAATTATTTAAAACTAATGATAACAAAGCTAAATATATAAATAATAAAAAGTGAAATTACCAAGGTTAGGTTGAGGTAGCCATGGTTGGGGAGACGAAAAATTAACTACTTGCTGCTTCTCGAGCATTCCTTGGTACAGAATCTGCATTTGCTCCATTTGAATTTGTAACTAAAAATTAAATGTTTTGAACTTTTCTAAACTAACTTTAAGACCAATCTTACGTTTAAGAACTGTTCAACATAAACAGTCAACAGGGTGTCCAGTGACATACCATGAAAACATTCAAGGATATCAAGGCTATGAACTGTAAAATTCAAGGTGCTTTTCATCAATTAATTGGATTAAATTTAAAACAAAAGTTGAACCATAAAATGCTGTATTTGGTCAGCTTATGATAAAATGTAGAATTCGGAATTGAGAAAAAATTTGAATAATTATAAAAGTTGTATTCCTGTTTGATAATGACAAATTGTTACTTAACTTTAATGTATAATATGACATAAATATTTTTTTTAAGTTTTGACATCATAATAAGTCAAAATTTTAGGGAAAAAGTATTACAACGATAGTGTCACTGGTAGACACCAGAGGGCCATACGATGACATCTATAGCGATAACTATGACATCTCCCCTTTCTTAATTCATCTAAAGAAACTATCGTATCTCTGTTAAAAAGCGAAGCTGGCAGTGAAATGGTGTTAAATTTTGTATAATACTATAATATATACTATTTCCTGTGGAAGATCATAATATTTCTTTCCTTTTTAAATTTTTTGCATCAATTTTTAATATTGATTTTAATTTTGTGTAAGAAATATATGTAGTTCAAAAATAGTTTTTTTATTGTTTTTGTATCTTTATTAAATAATTTTTTTAATTTATTAAATTTTTAGGTTTTAATTATTAAGGCATGCTATGAAGTTTTAATTTGCCATTCTGAATATATTTATTAATTATGTTATGAATTATCTTATTGCATTACTTCTGTAACAGATTTGTGGTTTAGTTATTTTTCATATTCTTTTTCTTGCAAGAAACTTAATAATATCAGGATTGTGAAGATTTAAAAGTTCAAGTGAATCCAAGTTCCTTTAATCAGCTTAAGTTATACGTTGCATTTATTCAAAGCTTGTAATTTTTTATTTTTTCATTAAATGGAAATTTGCCTTCCATAAACTGTATCAAACATGAAACAAGTTTTTATAATTGTGTTTATTTTTCATTCTTCTTTTCAAAGTCCAAGTGGGGAATTTGTATAATCTTTTGAAGAAAACTATCATAACTATAGAAAAAATTATGGTTGAGGGGATCAACTTTATTGAATAAAAGCTATAGAAATCATTTTAAAAAATAAAAACACGTTTAAACTGCTTTGTTTTATATCTCGAGTTTGGAAAATGATATTGACGTGGTTTAACCACTTTTTTTTTTTTTATTTTATTTTATTTTTATTTTTATTTTTTTTTGAGTATATTAAAGGAAAGATACAAATTATAAAAAATAATAGCTCTTTGGTCAAACGAATTGAAATAAATGTTTAGATTATAGAACTAACCTTACTTTTGCTCTAAAACTTATAACAGAATTTGATTCAGCTCACCAAAAAAGCTTTATGTTTAAAATATCACCGATTTTTTTTTTTTTTTTTTTTCCAGAATTGACAGTTTCGAGTATGCTTGAATGGAAAAATGGAATTAATAGAGTAAAAATTTCCGATGATTGGCTGTTTTTGAAGTATAATTCCCGACCTTCAAGGAATTCAAGGCTGCTGGACACTCTGAGTCAAACACAAAACCAAAATTAAGATTTTGTTTTTGGGCTGTTTAAGAAATTACACTAGGAGCAATAAAAATGTAAAAAATTCAAGAGGGGGAGAGGTTTAGGAAGGCTATTTAATTAGTATCAGTGAGCTTTATACAGGATTGTTGAGCTTTTCTCTGCACTTTAAAATAACAATAAAAAACATCAACATGGAATGAATTAGTGAAGTCAATTTTGACATTCTGTACTTCCAAGATGCATTATGTTTCCATGAGATGCATTATCTAATACATCTCTTATAAAAAAAAATTCTAATCAAGACTTGGGATTCTTAAACAAGTGAGGGATCAACATCACATATTCACCAACTCATATTAAGTTATTACATTTTTCTTACATTAGTTCTCTTAGCAAAATACAGTCACAAAGACATTGGATATTTTAGTTATACTTCATGAAAAAAAAAGTGCAAATAATAATGAAGTAGAATTTAGTTTGAATTATTTAGTTTAAACCAATTGATAACAGTTATTAAGAAAAAAACCTATCAAACATAATAAATAACAAATAGATACATCACTTATAAAAAACCTCTAATTAAGTATTTGGGATTCTAATACAAGTGAGAGATCACCATTACATATTCACCAACTCAAATTAAATTATTACATTTTTCTTACATCTGATATCTGTTCTGCTAAAGAAGTTGTATTAGGAACTAATTCCCTTATATCTCTCATATCTACTTCGGATACCCTAGGAGGTCTCTGCCTTACTTCACGACTGATTCCTCTTCGACTTTCTCTGGCTGGGCCTGAAAACACAACTGATATCTTAGTATGTTGTTTAGTTATGGGAAATAAAATAGATATTATTTAGAAATTTGAGAAAGATGGCTTCTTAAAATCTAAATATCACTTAACCTCCTTAACTGCCTAAGAAAGAGAAAGTAAGGCAGTCTGTCAGATAATTTTTTTTTTAAAGAGATTTCACTTAATTTACTCGTTTTGGAGTGTTCCATGACCAAATGAGCAACTTTTGAAACTTTTGGTATTGTTATCCAGAATTTGTTAGCTACCTAATTCTTATAAAATAATGAGCCATTTCTGATGGTTTTTAATTTTTATTTAGTGGCATGAAACTATTAGTTAGTTCAGAGTCAAAAAGAATGTAAAGTGTATAAAGAATATATATATTTTTTCTTTTTGGACTGGAGAGATAACCAATGGATGCATACTGTCATAAGGAACAGACAGATTCTCTCTTTTTTTTTTTTTTTTTTTTTTTTTTTTTAATAAATTAAAGATTATTATGAGGGGCTCTAACCTAACAACTTTGTTTGTAGTGGCATATAGATGTTATATATCATAATCAAGTCAATATGTTGATGTGGTGTGGTTAGTCAGTGTGATACCACACAGAAAATCTTGACAATACATGTTCTGTAAGGATGATTGGATGCGTCAAAGGGACAACACTAAGGAACCACAAGCAATCAGTGAGCTTAGATGGTATTAGCCTTAGGACAACACAGGATTATTACCATAAATGGAGAATATTAGCCACCAGACTTTGTGGGATGGAGAGGGAGAGGTACAGATACAGGTGAGGGTTTCTAGCCCTCAGATCCTGAATGCAGGAACTCCTCAGAGGGTGTTCACCTCCTGACTTTGTAGAGAGAAGAAAAACAGAATTTAGTATGTCCAAATTTGAAAATAATGTTGTAGTAGGAATTAAAGATAGGCAAGGAATAAAGAGCAGTAGCTTAACTGAATAACTAAAGGAATTTCATCACATCTTTTTGCAGAATGAACAAAAAAAGAGCCAGTAACTCTGCCAAGTTATGATTATTGTAGAATGTATTCTTTCCAGATATCAATTAAGTTATGATTTTGAAGATAAGAAGATATCTCCATTTAAATAGTAATTGCAGATAAAGTAATACTGGCTGAAATAAAAGCGAATCGACAATGTAGATATTGTCAACTGCAAAGATCAAAAATAACTTTTGTAAAAGCAGTAAAATCTATTGAAATTGCAGATAAGATAAACCATGGAATTCAAAAGAAAAAGTCTTTTACAAAGTAGCTAAACAAACATCTCTAAGAAATGCGGCCCATTGCTATCTTAACATGATTGTTACTATTCCAAACATTACCATCCAACCTTTGCACAAATATTCCAAAATAAAACTCACATTAATGTAAGAACTACTGCTACTAAAAAAAGCATTAAGACCAAAGATATTTCATTATAAAGAGTTAAGGTAATTAAAACAATTATTACCTATAAAACCAAGAAAATATGATGAAGCAGTTTAATTAAAAGCTGATGTGGGCAAGATTGTAGCTTGATCAGTACTCAAGTGATCACTTAACCGATTCTAAAGGGCAAACCTTGTCACAGCTAGTAAATAGACCAAGGAGAATATATAATTTTTTTTTTTCAACATTCCTTCAATTCTTCCTCATGATGTGCAAAACTTACCTAAAACATTATTACTTCCATGGCAACCAAGAACACGAAAACTGATTATTAACATGGTTGCAAAAGTTTCACAAAGCCTAATCTAAATCAATGAAATGTTGAGCCATGTTGGTATTATTTTTTTAATTACTCTAACTGCTTTTCTGAGCAGTTAAAAGAATAATGACAGATTCAGAAGTACTTGGCCTAAAATTAATAAACAATGAAAGAAAATTTTAGATTTAATCAGGAAAAAAAATAAGAAAATGTGTTCGGTATTTACCTGTAGCAACTTTAGAACCTGGCTGATGACCATTTGTACTGAAAAATAAAATAAAAATATTTGTTTTAAAAAAAAATGAAAAATATCGTCAATTTTACAATAATAATTATGATTGCCTAAACATAAATTATTAATAATTCATGAGTAGACAAATCTCAATTTTTTTGAATTAGAGAAACCACAATGTTTAAGAACTCCTTAGAATAGATTAAAAAATTAAATTTTGAATAAAGCACAATAAACCAAAAATGGAAGAGAGTAGATAGAGAAAATTGTTACTTGAATGTTAACAACTCAAATATTTCAAAAGATGATTACAACTAAGATGTGTCAACTTAGTAAAAATAAATTTTCTTCATGATAATAATGATTAATTAAATGCAATTTAATATAGCTCTTTATAAAAAAACCCAATTAAATTGTTTGTTAGCTAGAGCAAAGTTGGATGTGACTGTTTCCCCATTCATTTTTTTTGGTGAAATAACATTTGCTGAGACTAACTTTATGGGAAAGTTAAAGATTACATTCTTAAATTAACTAACACATCACGGGTCTCTAGTATCTAATTCTGTGAACCCAACTATAAGCAATAGTTTATATTAATAAAATTATTGCAATTTTTCTATAGACTTTACAATTACAAAAATAATTTCTTATGCTATTATCGTGTTATTACTATTAAGTAATAGTCATTACAAGTAAGACACGTTATTTTCTAAAATAAAGATGCATCAAAAATGAAATAAGGAGAAAAATATATTATAAATGTCCCTAATATTTCAATGAATTTTCATTTAAAGCCATAAAATTTGAAATCAGCTAGATGGAGAGCATCAATAAACCTGATTAATGCAGGCAAGTGAATATAAGGTAAACATATAACATTGAGCCAGTAACCCATTTATTCTTTCAATTATTGAGACAATTATATGCTCATTTAATGAAACAAAAACAAATTTTTGAAAGCAAACTTTACTTTGAAGTGTTTAAACGCCTTCTAAGGATAACTAATAATCTAGAGGTAAAAAAAGAAAAAGTTTACAAATGGCAAAGAATACTAATGAGTTCTGTAAAAAACTGTAAATTTTGTGTTTATTATTTTAAAATAAATATAATCAGCTAAATACTTTTAATACGTTAAATCCCAGAATAAAGAAAGAATTTTATTAAATAAAGAAATAGAAATATATTTTTCAAGGATTATAAGAATTAATTTTTTGATCCAAGGGGTGTACGGCATTCAACACTACTATAACGATAGAGAATAAATTTCTTTCCAACGGTAACCTTGTACAAAAGTTTAAATGAATAGTTCAGCAACTCGAGATGTAGTCACTAAAAAAATTAACTCATTCTGCAAGAAGAGCAGACAAAAGTAACTAAATTGTAACAATTCCTTCCCCCCCTCTCTCCTCTATTAAAAATGTGCCATAAATGCACCACAATAATTCTCTGTATATAAAATGAATATATGATGAATCTGAAGCAGATGGATTGGTGACATGACTAAGTGGTGGAACGAAACCGGAAGAAAACTGAGATGTCTAGACAGGCTTCAGTTCCAATGACTTACCTGACACTTTTCATACCTGATAAATTATATGAGCATGTGAATCTGATTTACAATTTGAACTATAATAGTAAAAATATGAAATAAGGTAGCCCCAATTATTCAATATATATTTAAAAACTTATTGGTAAATATGATTTAAATTTATAATTTGGTACCAATTTGTCAATTGATTACCTTCAGACCATTGGCTCAAGTAATTTACACAAAGAGGCATATTAATGACAACATGATCTGAAAAGTTGCAATTAATTTTAGACGGAAAACAGATAGATAAACTAAATGCTTTCATAAATATTACACACAATAATTACCTAGCTTTTGAGAAACTATTAGGCTGCATATAGCTGGTGGGACATAATTTTACTGGACTTTCATCATAGTCAACATCTCCTTCCTCACTGTGAAAGATATCAAATGCCAATAATATTTAAAATAAAGTTATCAATAATTTGGGATTAAATTAATAAATAAAATTAGCTTACATATACACTGAACCATAACAAAATAAATTAAAAATTTGATTGTATTTACAAAGCTAATTATTTGGTTTTATTTATTACAATTCTTTATAAAAATGTATAGAAACGAAAATATGTGGCAATAAGATCCATGCTCATATTAAAGCAAATATCTAATTTAATGGTCAATTTTTTTTTAATAATAGTTTTTATTATAATCTGATATAACAAAGCAATTAATAATCAAAAAATGGCAAGGATCTTTTAGTAAAATAGTAGAACTCTTTATTTTATTTTTTGTCTGACTAGTCCATTCTCATTTGATAGTTTAATCATAGTTGTATAAGGAAGACTTACTGAATAATTATGATTCACATTATTATAATTACATTATAACTGTTCTTATTGGCGTTTTATATATATATATATATATATATATATATATATATATATATATATATATATATATATATATATATATAATCATTATTATTGCATAGCTTAATGGCTTGTTTATAATAAAATGAAATAGTTGTATGCTCTATTGGCACTCATGATACTGCAGAAGATCTCTTTGTTTCAATTAATTTGAGGTTTGAGCTAATGAAAAAAAATCATGCACTGAAGCATGTCTGAAGTTATTTGGATTATTTGTTCTATCCTGGTCATGAATTTTGTCTTTTTTTCGTTATGCCCATGTCCATTTTGCTTTCTAATTTTACAAAAAAATTTCAGTGCCACTTTAATGACTATCCGGCTATCACAATCCCCTCTACATTCTCTACGGACAGGAAAACCAAAACAAAGTTGTAACAAAGAGGTGTTTGATCTTCATAAACCAATAACTAAAATGATGGAAGTTGATTCGTTAGGCTAAGTCAATTATTTCATAGAAATGTAGGGTCTCATAATTATACATCTTTTAATGAGTCTTATTTCAACATAAAACTTAAGAGATTTTCAGATGAAAGTAATTACTTAATTGGATTTAAGCTGTGTGTGGAAATATTCTGAAATTGCTATGATATTACAAGCCTTCCTTTTCTAAATTATTTGAAAAAATTCTTCTTCATCATCTAAATTCTCTTGAAATACTGAAAGCAATTCCAAATCATCAGCTCGGGTTAAGAAAGCATCATTCAACCATACAGCAATGTAATCGATTGGAAGATTAAATTTCAAGTGCTTTAGAGTAAAAAAATAATTGTCATGAAATTTTCCTTGATGTCAGCCAAGCATTTGAATAGGTATAGCATGAAGGATTGCTTTCCAAACTCAAAATTTTGCTTCCTCTGACTTATTGCTTAATATCACATACTGATTTGACAGACAGACACTTAACAGCAAAAGTAGATAATGAATTATCGGGTATAAAACATGTTAAAAAAGGGGTTCCACAGGGCAGTGTACTGGGACCATTGCTGCTCAATATCGTAACGTCAGACTTACCCGACCATGATTAAACTTAATTGGCTAAATTTGCTGACGAAACAGCACTCCTCAAATCCCACAAAAACCCAGTACTGCCATCTCTATCCTCCAAAACCTTCTTAACAAGATTTTTAGTTGGGCTACAAGGTGGAAAGTAATGATGAATGAAATGAAGAGTGTGTTCAAATTCAATCATGGATCATATCCTCAGGTGTATTTTAACAATGTGTCAATATCTACATCTCAGTAAGTGCGATGTTTGGGACTTTACCTGGAAAAGAGACTGACATGGAGGACCCACATCAGACTGGAAAGAAAACAACAGAACAAACAATTTGGACTATTATCTAGGGAACTTGATTGAAGCTCTAAATTATCCTTAACTAAAAGACTAACTATCTATGAAGTACTAATATAATAAAACCTTAAAAGCATCCAAAAAATTCAGCCATTCAAGTCAAAATGCATTGAGAAAAATAGTGGAAGTGCCAGTGTATGTGACAAATGACTTACTACAAAAGGACATAGACATCCTAACAGTTTTAGATACTGCCACAGAATACTATAAACATGTCCACAACTGCCTTACAACATGAACCCCTCAGCACAAACACATCTATCACGAACCCATACAAACCATTCCGATGACTTTTCAGGTGGTACCCAAGAGCCTTGCTAAGTTAACTGTTATCCGAATGAGCGCAGATTTGCTTATTGCCAAAATATTTTGCAGATGGTAAATTAAGGTACTACCACAATATATTTTTGTGTATAAATATAAAATAAAAATGATTTTAGTATTGCTAAAAATATTTTACCTAGAATAATCTACAGAATTTCCTGTAGCCCCATTTACTGAACTGGTCCAACTCTCAACAGCTGGCTGATTATAATGGTACCCTAAAAAATAAAAATACAAAAAAGTTACCAATATTATGAGTAATGAAAATCTTAATTTTTATCAATATCAAATAGAATTTTCTAAAAATGTTAATAGCTACAATATGCATTTGAATATTATAATTTAAATGAATATTCTGGTGAATCAAAAATTAATCACAACACATGCCTACCTTGAGATCCTTGAAATGCTTTCACTTTCCTCATGTCAGGATTCAGATCAATCTTTTTGGTATGTAATTTTTCCTTGAAATAACAGAAATAAAAAATTAAAGATGCTATTAAAATACTTTATTTTTAAATAAAGCTATAAAGTTTAAACTAATTTGTAATTACTTAATAATAAATTGATCAGACTTCACAGCCATTACAAATAACTACATGCTAAGTACTAAAGGAAATATATCCAAATGTTTTCACTAAGAAAGTTGAGAAAAAGTATGTTCAGTATGATTCTTTAGCCACCAAACTAAATTCTCTCTGGTATCGAGACATTAATTCTTTACTGGCTTACATTAAATGGATGATTTAATATAAGAGAGAGACTTGTAACAATTTACAATACTTCCTAAAACACACTGCTATATGTAACAAAGAGTAAACATATAAACATGAAATAAAAGATCAAATAATGAGAAAAACATTATTTAAATGCAAAAGCAATAACAATAAGAGACATGTAGAGATAAGATAATTTATCATTATTTGAGATTTCTTTAGCAGTTATGTATAACGGCTGGTAAATAAGTATCCATTTTTAGCAACATTTTAGTTAATAAAAAATTTTTATAACCAGGAACCAAATGAATTCAAAACTGGCATTTTAGATAAATAGAAAACTGTAGAATTGATATGATTAAAATTTTTATTAATTGCTGAATTGCTGCATTTCTACTTAACATATCAAAATGTTCTTCAAGCATTATATGATCACGATATGAATTAATAAAGTTAAAACAAATTTATAAATAAGAGATTGAATTACTAATGAAATGGAATAACTAAATTAAAATAAAATATTTAAACTAACCAAAACACTGTTAGGTGGGCAGTTTTTGCAAGCAGGCTGTGAATGTTCCCCATGTGATTGTCCATCTCCGTTCATTCTAAAAAAACAAAAAACAAATATGATAAAATAATATTTAAAAAAACCTAAGTCATATTAAATGTCATATTACTTTGTGTAATATTAATTATTCTTATATGCCTACAACTTAGACTGAAATATCGGCACACATAAGCAGTAAAATTTGTTATTGTGATTGTAAAACCATTATAAACCCTATTGCTTATAAAAATATACAGTTTCAATTAAAAAAACAGCATAAATGCACATAATATTCAACAGAATAAAAATTGATTTTAAAAATATGTTTTATTTGTTTATTAACTGATTACATCTTGCATAGACACAACATAATACCTACGAGAGGTAAAAATATATTTTAATAAAAAATTAAGAAACTTAGGAAGTCATTTAATACACAAGTCCATTTAAAAAAAAATTAACATGTAACTTTTTACCTGAAAATCACAAAATTAATTTTTAAAAATACTAATGTTCTTTATTGGACAGCATTAAGCAAAACGGAACCAACTCTTATTGCAAATGATTTGAGTAAACTCAAGTCAAAGTTAAATGGCCATAAAAAATCTGGAAGCTTTCAAATAAGTTTATTTTCTTTATTAGCATAAACCAAATTTTATTTTATCGTACGTAATTTGTTCCACTGAAAATATTGATTAGTTTGGTTCTTTTTGATGTAATAGCAATGCCGCATTCAACTTAATATTTTTCTAAACTTTAGTTTTCCATTGAAGATACTTGAATCAAGAGATAGTTCTTTTCTGCTGAAATAGTAAGCATTAATCCCATTCAAAACCACCTGTAACTCATTTTGGCATATTTCGTTGGTTGATTCCTTTCTGCTAAGTGCCATAAACTCATTTTAACTAGCATTTTAATTAATAAAATCAAAAATTTCATTTTTTGTTTGTTTGTTATATTTTAAACTGGATGGAGCCGAATCAACTGACACATTTTAAAAGACTATAAAAAACAAACCAAAGTCTCTAGAAAAACTAGTTTTATTTCTTCTTCTTCTTCCTCTGATTCCTGTGTGCCGTTAAGCGTGGTCTTGCAGTCCTAGTCCACCTAGCACACTGGTCTCTGTCTCTTCATAAACTTCTCATTTCCAGGATGGTGCATCCTCTTGCTGCCGCCAGTTTTCTAATGTAGTCTGAGTACATTGGCTGGGTCTGCCATGAGGATGTCTGCCCTCTGGTCTAGTTTCCATGAACCACCTACCTGGCGTTTCGAATATCGTCGATCCTGCAGATGTGCCAAAACCATTTTAGCTGCCGCTTTTCTAGGATGTCACATAATGGTCTCACACCTTAATCTTCACTTGTCCTATCATTTTTGACATAGTACAAGACCAAGAGTGTCTTACCAATTGTTCTTCTGAGGAATCTCATTTCAGCTGCTATGATCCTGCTTACATGCTTATATTAAAAGCTGCTCTCAGATAGAGAAATGTCAGATAGAGTGTCTTTTCATGGTCCCATACCTTTTCCACAATCATCCGGAGGGAAAAAATGTTATCCTGAGTCTGTCTAGCAGGACTAAAAGCGGCTTGCTCTTCTTCCAGGTCTTGCTCTACATTGTGTAATTATCGCTGTTCTACAATTATTAGAATTATCAGAACTAATCTATTAATTTTATTACAGTGGGTTTTAAAATTCATATCTTCTAAATGTCTGTTAATAACTAAGCATTTCCAAAGACGTTCCCGTAGGGATGGGATGTTGAAAGCAAAATATCTATACTGATCTCGATATCAGTTAACAATATCAATATCAAGATATTATCGGCATAAAAATATAAAAATTAAAAAATATTATTAATATTAAAAAAAAAAAAAAAATTCTGGGCGAATAGGAAGGTGATTAGGAGATGATCTGATTATTAATATTTAAATCCTGCTGTAAATGAATTTATTAAAACCAATATCCTAATTATATCAGCTCAAAAATATCGATATTCAAAAATACTGTTACTTTTTTAAAAATTAAATTTAAAAAAAACTTCTGAATGATTTAGAAGATAACCTGTTTATTAATATTTAAATTCTGCTGCAAATAAACTTAATAAAAACAATATATTAATGATATCGGCAGTGAAATATCAATATTATAAAAACAATATCTTAATTATATCGGCTTTAACAGAAATATCAACATTTCAAAGTATCGTTAATTTTTTTTATTAAATTAAAAAAAAAACCTTCTGAATGACTTAGAAGACTAAAAGATAAACAGTTTCTTAATACTTAAATCATGTTATGAATGAACTTAATAAGAACAATATCTTTAATTAAATCAGCAAAGAACGATATTCCAAAATATTGTTAATTTTTTTATTATATTTTTATTTAATATTTAACTTGTGTTATTTGACTTAATATAAACAATATCTTAATAATATTGGCATAGAAATATCGATATTATTAAAACAATATTTTAATGATATGGGCACAGAAATATCAATATAAAAACAATATCTTAATTATATCGGCTTTAACAGAAATATCAACATTTCAAAGTATCGTTAATTTTTTTTATTAAATTAAAAAAAAAACCTTCTGAATGACTTAGAAGACTAAAAGATAAACAGTTTCTTAATACTTAAATCATGTTATGAATGAACTTAATAAGAACAATATCTTTAATTAAATCAGCAAAGAACGATATTCCAAAATATTGTTAATTTTTTTATTATATTTTTATTTAATATTTAACTTGTGTTATTTGACTTAATATAAACAATATCTTAATAATATTGGCATAGAAATATCGATATTATTAAAACAATATTTTAATGATATGGGCACAGAAATATCTATATTATAAAAACAATATCTTAATTATATCAGCATAGGAATATCGATATAATAAGAACAATATCTTAATGATATCCACACAGAAAAATCAATATTATAAAAACAATTAATTAACTATATTGGTACTGAAATATAGATATTATAAAAACAATATAATAATTATATCGGCACAGAAATATCAAAATTATATGACCAATATCTTAATGATATCGGCACAGAGATATCGATATTATAAAAACAACATTTTAACTGTATCGGCACAGAATTATTGATAATAAAACAATATCCTAATTTTTTTGTAGAATATTGATATTTCTGTTCCGATTATAATAAGATATTATTTTTATAATATCAATATTTCTGTACCAATATAATTATTACATTTTGATTGCCTATAAAAAAAAACAGAATAAATAAAAAAAAAAAGAGGGTGCACTGGAACCTTTCTTGGATTTATAACAAATATCTCGATGCATCGTACAGAAAAATATGTATTTCTAACCAAAATTTTTGATCTAACGATATCGAACATGGCAGAGCGAGAGAGGAAGGGAATTTGACTTTGACTTCTATAAATTATAATTATTTTTTTTTTTTGTAATGCTTTTTTTGTAATATTGAGAATAAAATTTTGATATATTACGATATTATCAGAAACTAAATATCAATATTTATACTAGTTCCCAGAAATTTTCATCACCCTTTGAGTCATTTCTGGTGGAATAACTTTGTGGGATTTATTGGCCCATACTTCATTGAGAAGGCAGTGTAACGGTAACTGTAAACTCCGACCATTATCTGCAATGTTCGATACTATTCTACACACTGGAGACTATCTTAAGTTGGATGAAATCAATGCAAAGAATGTGTGGTTTCACGGCTCACACAGCTCTAGGTTTGATTGGAAGTTTAGAGGGAAATGCTCCATAATAGATTGATCTCCTTAATGGGTGACTTAGGGTGGCCGGAAGTGTAACCAGATAAACCCCATACAATTTATTTCTCTGGTGATATCTCAAGGAAAAGATGTTTAAAGACTGACATTTTGACTAGAAGGTGATGGAAAATTTCCACAAACGTCAATAACGACTGAGTTTTTTTTTTAATTTTTAAAACTAATTGAAATACAACTATTTTCATGGTATTTTTTGAAAATAAAACTAGTTTTTTTCTATGGGTCTGCTATTTTCAGTCCTTCAAAATGTGTCAGTTATTTCTGTCCCACGATGTATAATTCAATAAATGATTTTATTGTAAAATAGTTAAATAGACAGATTTATCCTAAATGAAGTTAGTGCAGAAAATATAGTTTGAATATAATGATTAATACAATCAACTCTTACTTATTGAAATCTCTATAAATCGAAACACTTCCTTCAGAAAAGCTCTTTAAATCAAAGAAACTAATGCAATAATACCCTCATGGTATTATAAAGAAAATATTACAAATGTCCCACTAAAAATCGAACTAGGTGCAAGCACTACATCTATATTTAAAAGACAATAGCATTTTCACATGCTCTTAAAGGCAAGACTTTTCCAAAGAATTGTTAATGTCCATTGTTTACCAACCACTTCCTCATATTCAGTTTCAAAATGAGTTCGAAAAATCAACATCATACTAACCAGATTTAGAATAAAGACAAAATGCAGAAGGCAATGTTTTTGTCACTCTTATTGTTCTAGACAATTCTCTAGAAAGGGCAACTTTGGAATTCCTCAGCAAAAAAAAAAATAAATAAATAAAAAAGAATTTTTAATGAAAAATTAGTTTTATCTGTACTTATTTTAATTTATATTTTTTATTTCATGATTTGAAGGACGTGAGTATAGTTCACGTCTTTTTTCAACTTCATTCATAATAATATCGCAAATTAATTAAGGCATTAATTTCGATATTGTTGGGCAATGGCAGACTAATGAGCAAACCGATTAAAATTTTGCGGGTATGGTCGCCCTTCCTAGACATGTTCCAATCACATTACCAACAATCAGTTTGTAAGAAAAATAGAACATGTTTCATTTTCGTTCCTGCTTTTAATCAGTCCTACTTTTTGTAGGACGTCTGCAACCTCTATCTGAATTTAGACAGACCGACTATAGTGGGTCGTCTACGGGGGCCCTTAATCGAACTTTTTGCTCGGGTCCTTAAAATTCGGATTAACAAGAGTTAACTGCATATGAATAGCCTTAGTAGTTATGCAAAATTAAAATAATAATACTGTGATGTAACCTGTTTTTATTGTAAAATAAATAATAATAATGTTAGATAATTAAATAAATGTTTTATGTAATAATTTTAGTTGATGGTAGAGGGCTAAAAATGAAAAGGGTGATTTAAATAGTGAAACAAAAAACAAACATAACTAAATTACCTTGGAGTAGGTTTTCCTTCCCTTAAGCTTTCTACTCTGTTTAGTAGAGTCTGGAGTTGTTCTAATTTATTTTTAACTTCTTCAAGTTTACTAGAAAAGAAAAAAAAATTGAATGAGAAAACGTAATTATAACAATAGTAATAATGGTAAGTTTAAAAAAATCGATAAACACATACAGTTCTTTATTATGCAAATAACTGTTAGATGGTCCAGCATGATGTTCAAGTTCACGATTATCTTGCTTATTGACATCACGTCTTGTTCCTACTTCTTCTATTTCTGCAAACCCTTGCTATATTTATTTAATAAAAATTATTAATTAATTTCAAATAGATATTAATTAAATAGATTAAGATAAGGGACTTTCTTACTCTTGTTCGTGAAAACTGAGAAGCTTCTCCATCATCACTACTAACACTTCCTGCTCCACCCAAATTGCCTAAATAGTACATAAGAATAAAAATTAATTACAAAAATTATTTCTAATAATTTTTAATCTAATAAAAGTAATACAAATAAGAAAAAGGCTCACCAGGCAAGGTTTCTGACTCTATACATGCTAATATATTATCACACTGTGCTTTTTTTGCAAGAAGTTCATTAAGCTTTATTCTTAGTTGTTGATCACACTGCAAGTCTGCAGGTTCAACTAAGTTCGCAGCTGTTTCATCTCTTTCCAAAGCCTGCATAATCTGTAATGAAAACCAAAAATACAATAAAATGAAAAAAATATATATATACATATATATATCCGTAATCTAACATACACTGGCATAATCTTGCATAGTTTGAATTCGAGCTTCCATGTTGGCCATTCGATCCATTTCAACCTGAAATGTAAGCCTTGTTAACTAAGCAACTGTGCCTAATTATTTAATCAGCCAAAATGAAATACTTTAAAAATTTTTAGAAAAAAATGTATTTTTCGAAAAAAATAAATTTCAAGAACTTGTTTTTAAAAACATTAATATAATTTATACAAAGTAGTATTTCTAATAATTTAGTTGTTCCCTAATAAAAGATAGA
Organism: Rhaphigaster nebulosa; assembly: GCA_948150685.1. Taxonomy (NCBI): domain Eukaryota; kingdom Metazoa; phylum Arthropoda; class Insecta; order Hemiptera; family Pentatomidae; genus Rhaphigaster; species Rhaphigaster nebulosa. The sequence continues at coordinate 77,195,826 of OX411306.1, read as the reverse complement.
CCTGCGTACTTTCTGAAGGAATCCGAACGTTACATAAAATTGAAGAAAAGGTAACTAACTGAATAGGATTAATGAAATCAAAAAAGAAAAAAAATTAATGGAAAACTTGAGAAAACAGTAAAAGCCTAGATATCTATGTTTTTTAACACAATAATAAAGCCAAGTTAATCTTAGATTGTAAAAGAAAATTGATGTTTGACTTGCCACAACCCCAGTCCTTCTGTTTATCCGCAACATCAAATTTTTGTACCAAAACTCATTAGATGATCAGATAATTTGAACCACCAATTTTTTTATCCAGTGTTACCTACTAGATCAATATCAATTATTGATCATGAAACTGAATCACTGGATAGTCTATATTGGGTTAACATTTATATAAATTGAAAAGGAATATCAACTGTAAGGAACGGTTGAATACCAAAATTAAATTGTGTACATGGAGTAGGGATCGAACTTGGATGGTAAAATTCAAATCAAACTGGCATAAATATTGTTGGAAAGAACACCAGATACATTATGTATCAGACTTTAGGGCCAAGTTCCCTTTTCGGCTCACCAATTTTAACCAAAATATAGTAAATACATTCATATCAATATAAAATTCCTATTTACCAAATTTTAGATGTTTTACATTATATTTTAATATAATTTTTGATGAAAGTCTAATATGACCTTCAAGTAAAGTACTGCTTCAGGTTTTCCAATTTAGACCAAAATCTAGTATGTTATTTAAATTAATATATAAGTTATAAATACTAAATTTGAGAAGTTTTGCATAATATATTAATATAATTTTTATTGGAAATCAATTATGAACTTCAAGTAAAGTACCACTTCCGGTGATCAAGCAGTGACCAAAAAGGGAGGTTCACAACTACATTTTACAACAATCCTAAATACAAAATTTCAACTTTCTATTGCTAACCGTTTTTGAATTATGCGAGATACAAACGTACGTACATAGATCATGACGAAACTAGTCAAAATGGATTCAGTGATGGTCAAAATGGATATTTCCATTGAAATCTGAAAATTTTCACGATTACAATACTTCCTTTACTTCGTACAAGGAAGTAAAAAGTAAAAAAACAGAATGGACACATGAAAACACATGTAAATTTTGCTTCAATCAATAGTAAGAATACCCAACGATTAAAACTTTTTTTCAAATGACAGTTGAATTGAATTAAAGCCAATTTATATTAATTAAACCCTTTGGGACTAAAAATTAATTAAATGGCCATATGGTATCATTTGATTCTGAAATATGGGTACCTAATTACAAATATTTGATTCCAAAATCTGGGTACCTAATGACAAATATAGTATTCAGCATACTTTTCACAATTTTTTATTTTAAAGTAACTACAGGACATTTATCAATAAAAACATAAACAAATCTACATACTTGTACAGGTTTGACTTGCTGAATGGCTTTATTCCTCAGTCCTAACAGGCCAGAATGTTGCTGCATGTCTTCCATCTATTAAAACAATGTTTAGTTCTGATTTTGATATTATGAAATATTAATTTTGTAATATTAATAATTAACTATAACTTTGTTTAATCAATAAAAAAGAGTAGTACCTGAACTGGTTTGACCTGTTGAATAGCTTTATTTCTTAGACTAAGTAAAGCAGCCTGTGTCTGCTGAAGTTCTTCTATCTAACAGATCATTAGACTGGATTAAAAATCCTAATATTGAGACAGTTAATAATTCAACCATAAGCAAATTATCTGCAGTTGTGACATCATAAATAAAACATATTTAGAGATATTTTCAGTTTAATAAAGGCACAAAGAAAATAAAAATAAAACAGAAGATGGGCAAGAAGTTTGACAATGCTGGTAAGAAAAAAGAAAATTTAATCCCTCCCAAATTCTGAGATTTCATGTTTCAAGATAAGTAGAAACCAAAAATTGAATATAAACATTTCTTACCTTAAAAATAAAAATATTTCTTGCTAATGGCATTACTGTAAGTGGGACAAAATTTCTATGTGCAGTTTTCAACATATCTATGTGTTTCAGAGCCCCTGAGTCTAAAAAATTCATTTTCGGCCATTGGTCTATCGTGTGTCTGTGCAATCTCTTGGTTTGGGTGGATCGATTTTGTTGTTTTTTTTTTTGTGTGTGTTTTTTAGGGTTTTAGTTCCCGATGCCTGGGTACTAAATTGGTCACCTTGTACGCAATATCCGAACTATATGTTTTTCTGTAGACTTTAATGCCAAAACGACTCTGATAATTTTGATGAAACTTGTAATGAAAGTATACCACCCTCATTTCCCTCTAATTAGATTAATATTAAATAAAATTATCTTATTCTTTACAGTTTATTATTTAGTTGTGAGAGGTAGGAAAATTAAAATTAAAAAAATATTTAATAAACTTAGAAAAATCAATATAAACAGTTTTTTATTACACCTCAATAACACGGACTAAGTTCCAATTGAAGCAGCAATTTGCAATTAGTTGAGTGATAAATTTAGAAAATCCAGACATAATTATTTCATGAAGAACTATTGATAAATCTCGTAAGCATGAAAATTTTCAATAAAAGAGATTAATGATAAGACATGATATTACTTGATTGTCCTGATTCGAGAATTTGAAGAAAAAAAAATTCCTAAAATAATAAAAAATATGAATATTTCATGATGTTCTAAATTATTATTAGATAAAATTCAAAATAATCTGACAATTGAAAAAAAAATATATATCAGTTGAGTGTTCAATCTCAAAAGTTTGAAATATTTCTACAAACGAGAATAAGAAATGATCTACTTATTTCAGTGGCACTTCTGATATGCTGGATCTTTGCTAATACTTGTCCGATTTACACACTCTTTGCTTTTTTTTTTTTTTTTAAAACTTTTATTATCTTTCATATGATTCTATACATAATTTGCCATAAAATGCATACTTTTTAAGTTATGTGCAAATAAAATTTTCTTTTCATCAAAATTTTTTTCACTGCATTTTCTTGATGTCGCACTATTGTAGCATCATAGACCTAAATAAACCTATCTTAAATACATTATTTCAGTTTCTTACAACTTTTTGTTTTTGAGCTAGGGTGTTCACATGTACACAAACAATTTTGTGAGACTTGGTTATTTGGACCCAGGAGAACTTAAAATGTGTATTTCCATTGAAAACTTGAATTCAAAATTTTTCACGATCACAATACTTCCCCTTACTATATATTTCATAAGTAGGTAAGTGAAAGTAAAAAAAAAAAATCTTAATAGGACTAATATTAATGTACATGTCGCAAACTTTTTTTTTTACTTTTCCTTACCTATTTATTAAATACATAGTAGGAGGAAGTATTGCGATCATGAAAAATTTTGAATTCAAGTTTTCAATGGAAATGCACGTTTTAAGTTCCACTGGATCCAAATAACAAAGTCTCACAAAATTGTCAGTGTATATGTGAATAGCCTAGCTCAAAAACAAAAAGTTGTAAGAAACTGAAATATACACAGACAATTTTGTGAGACTTGGTTATTTGGACCCAGGGGAACTTAAAACGTGTATTTCTAATGAAGACTTGAATTCAAAATCTTTCACGATCACAATGATTCCCCTTACTATATATTTTATAAGTAAAAAAAAAAAAATCTTAATAGGACTAATATTAGCGTACATATCACAAACAATTTTTAAATTGGACTTTCACCCAAAACAGTAAGGAAATTCGTATGAGGGGGAACATCAGATATTTTTGGAAATAATAAATCAGTGTGTAATAATTTGCATAATTTTTTACAATAAATCAACAAAATTTGTTAATATTTTATGTTATATTTGTTCATTAAATATATCCATTGATATTTAAAACCAAGGAGTTTTATCAGGAAAGAAAAACACTGATAAGTATAAACTAATTTTATATATGCTGATGTTTTGGCTTAAGTTACAGCCCTTCATTAGGACACAAGAAAATAATAACCACTATGAAATAAATGATGACAAATAGTTTGAAAATATTGAAGTGTGAAAATTATTACAATATATATGAATTATGAAAATTAAGTCTTTTTGCAATTATGCTCATATCATGTTTATTTTTTATGAAATAACAAATAAATTAAATTTTGTTCATGTTATACCTAGTTGAAACGGAATGTTCCTTTATTTTTAACAGCCTGTGATAATGAGAAATATTAACACCAGCCAAGAGTGAATAGGATTTTATGACAATCCAAATTTTTAGCTATAACTTTTAAATCAATCGACCAATTTCAAAGGTTAAACACACGTAAGTTATTTTTATCATTTTTTCTTTCATCATTTTTTTTTTTTAAATTATATTTATTTTAACAACTCCTTATATAAATACTATTTTAGATATCATTTCATATTTTGCCCTTTCATTTTCATTTCACCGGTATCCTGCATTTGTAATATTCATTGCCCATCACCTTTTGTTTATTGTTATTATCAATCAATTAACCACACTTTAGCCTTAAGGCATTACTTAAATTTTATTTTCAGTCAAACCAGTACTTAGTCGACACAGCTCTTCCCACATGTAATTTCTTAATGAATTTTTAGTTCCAATTTCACACTATTTCCGTTATGAGAGCATTATTACGTACTAATTTCCATGCACTTGCCCTAGGCCTCCGGATATGTCTCTTATTACTATTGTTCTTTTTCTCCTTCTCACCTTTCCTTTTTCTTGCATTTCAATCTTTAATTATTTTATCATCACATCTTATTATTTTCAGGTTTTATTACACATTCTTTTGCCTTATATATTTAATAACACATAACTTCAACACTTTATTTTGTTTGTTTTCCTTATATATTTTTAAGTATTCTATTATATCTTTCATATCTTACTATGTCATTCATTTATCATTATTTTATTTTTCTATAATTCATAAATAAATATTTTCGTATATTATAAACATTTTTATCTATATCTATAAAAGCAAGTTACCACTTATACAGTCATCACTGTATCTCAAAAACGACAATGCCTAAGAAGCTGACATTTTTAATGGTGATTCACTTTGTGCTGTAGATGTGTAATAAGGCTGGGTTTGTAAAAATTCATACTCTAAGCAGTTGAAAAAAAAAAAAAATTTTAAATCTAAATTTTTTTTAGTTTTTTGAATAACCCGAAAACTATGCATCTCCTGAAACATTATCAGCACTCATTTGAAAGATAATTAAACTCTCGACAAAACAAAAACAAAATCATCTAAACCGAGGCAACATTACCAAAAATACTAGATATATAAAAACAATTTATAAAAGTATATTAGACAATGTATCCATGCTTTCAGCGCAGGATCCCATAGAAATTCATTAAATTTTTATTTGTTTTTTTTTAGTAATTCGAAAACTATACATTTCACATACACAAACAGATGTTCATTTCAAAGGAAGATAATTAAATTATCAGTTTATTAGAAATATACTGCTCACTCACGACTGATTTAGTAATCATTGTACCTTAAAAACATAGTTACGTAGGTGTTACATGCTTATTGTGGGGTGGCGGAAGTGGGGCTTGCCTCATGCACATACAATGTGTAACAAAATTATTATATGCATTAATTATTTTTACAATAAACGAATAACATGTATCACACACAACTGTTAGTGAGACTTGGTTATTTGGACTTAGGGGTCCTTAAACCTTGTGTTTCCGTTGAAAACACGAATTCGAAATTTTTCACTATTGCAATATTTCCCCTAAGGTAAGGTAAGGGAAAGCAAAAACAATAGATTTGTAAAGTTTTACAATACTTACATATTAATGTGACAAGACTACCAAACACACAGAAAAATAACAGTGACAATTTCTTAGCTTTATATTTATCAGGGATTCTTAATTTTGGAGTACAAGCAATCTAGGAGAGGAACAATAAATCCCATATCTGAGGTAAAATTTATTCCCTCAATAAAACCATGATAAGGTAACTTTTTACTCTGTATATGAAATAAGGAGAGACCTTACATGGGTACTTCAGGGAAGGCACAGATCCAAAAAAGTTGAGAATCTCTTCATTAGCTTATACCCAAAGAGTTTTTTTTCCAAAACCAAAATGAGTGATTTAGAAGTACCTATCTAAAATATTTACAAAGGCATTTTGGAAAGATAGTATTTTCAAACATATTTTTTACTAATTTTAGTGATTAGTACAGTTTGTTCTAAAAATCCTTCATATATTTCACCTTTCTATGAGACTGCTCCATCTTAAGTTTTAATCGTCCTCGACTCATAGTTTCTTTACTTGTTCCGGGAATTTCTCTTTCTTCTGGACCCTAAATACACAAAATAATGCAGAAATTGGAAATTACAAGAAACTATCAGATTACTATATATAAACAATAATTACATTGTTGTCTTGCATCTGCATTGTTCTATTAGATAAATAACCATCAACATTAGCTGCAGAGTTACCTCTTTCTGGGGTAATATTGCTACTTTTAACATTTGACCACCGCAACTGGAGACAGAATTATTGAAAGTGTTAAAGTTTAAGGGACTAAAAGATTAAATTAAAAAAATTAACAAACTTACTTCATCATCATCAGTTCTATTTGAAGGAGCTAAACCTACCCAAGGATTTTCTTCATACATAAAGCCAGGATCCCCTTTAAAGCATATAACTTGTAATGGAACAGCCAATTTGTAATTAAATTATTTTAAAAAAAAATTACAAACCTGCATCTGAAAGGCGAGTATTTGTGTTGCTTTCCTTCCGCACTCTTTGTGGAGCATAAGTTTCATGCCAATCCTGAATAAAAGTAAGTTCCTTGATAAATCAAATTTGAGGAATCAATACATTAGAATTAAAAATGTGAATACCAAATTGTTTGGAAGATGATTCACAGGATTTTCTCTTCGCGCACGAGAATTGTGTTTGGTTTTAGGAACTGTTCCAGTTTGTCTGCCTCCAGACATTGTCAACTAAAAAAAATACCTATAAATTAGAGAATACAAGGAGGATTACAATAAGATGCAAAAGTGTAATAACTTAGCCAAAAAACTTGCACTTAAATCATTCCCTCAGACAGTTTTCGCATTTTTAGATACTAGTTATTTATTAAAATGTAAATAAACGAAATTTGCAGTTACTACTGAAGAATGATTAGGCATAACTGAAAATGTAAATATTAATAGCACTAGAAGCCAACTTTATACAGATTTCATGTTAATTTGTTTTCTGAGCTAAAAGAAACAACACAGATAGACAAAAACGTCTAAGTTTAAAATTTGAATTATACTTTTTAAAACTCGTAATTACAAACTAAAATATTTCAATCTATGCTAGCATTAAATATGCTAAATATTATAATAATTTTCATCCATAATAAGCACCTTAATCAAACAATCATAAATTCCAAAATGTAAGTCTAACGGGTGAAACTTGAGATCTTTGTCGAAGGTTATGAAGTTGTTTTCTAAGGAAAGTAACCTTTGCCAGTGTTGTGTACAAAATGATAAGCCGGTTGAAAATTTTTATCGGTCATTTTAAATTTTCAATACCAGGCTAATGTGGGTTTTTAATGTAAACGAAGATCCAATGAAGACAAACAAAAAGTAATATTTGTTTGTGTGGAGTGTTTATTTACTTAAAAAATTAACTTTTATTCCTGGAAAAATTGTAATTATTTATTATAAATTTTCAAGGAATGAATAAAAGTGAAGAAAATTTAGGTTTATCAAGTTATGAAGCTCTTGGAATTCTCCATGAAGATATTGAAAAATTGCTTAGTGAATATGTTCCAAAATACTCATATAGGTAAAAAATAAATAGATTTTTCTGAACCATTGGCTGTGTTTATTTTGAAATCTTGAAGTTGTTTGAATATTATTAATTTCAGATGGGATTGTCTAAAGGATATATTGGATTATAGAAATGAACTTTCGAGATTTTCTTGGGTTTCAGCTGTCTGCATCGTTCTTGCAAGTTTTTCATTAATTCTCACATCCTTTTTTACCAATTTTGCCTTGTGAGTATTTCTCTCTCTCTCTCTCTCTCTCTCTCTCTCTCTTTATATATATATATATATATATATATATATATATATATATATATATATATATATATATATATATATATATATATATATATATGTATACATACATTCACTTGTGTTAGTATCAATATTACATTTTAATAAAACAGTAATAATATATTGATGATGGTACAGTTTTATAATTGAATCGCTTCATGCTGATAGGGTTTTCAGTAGGCTAATAGTTAGATAAAATTCCTTTTAGCATAAAGCGATTCAATTGTATTATTAAATACACTGTGAAATAATTCAATACACTAATCTCTACCATTATATCGTAATCATTTATAGAAATTTTAATCTAAGCTTCAATGTGAAATATCAGTTATACTTCTCTATATATAAACTGTTATATATCTGTATTGAATTAGTGTAATTACAGATTAAAAACTATAAACATTAGAAGTGTATTTTGTTTAAGACCAATGAATGCTTATACCTTCGTATATCCTTTTAATTATTATACTTGTCATAACTTGAAATTTGCTAAATGCACTCTCTTTTGTGTTTTTATGTTATTTCTTATCTGTAATATTAAGTAAAAAAATAAGAAATAAATGCTATTAGTCCTTCAGTTTTGTCAAAAAATAATAGTTCATTTATTAAATAAATTCGACATCATTTTTTGAAAAAGGCTTAAGCGCCAAAAATTTGAAATTTAGGTTTCAATTTATTATGGGACATAGGCACCATTTCTATCCATTCTCGCTCCCGATATATAAAAAAAATCAACTCTGGTCATTCTGGTCTTGACCAGTGCTAGAAACCATTAAAATGTATTATAATTATAAAAAGTTTTGCCACCTGAATAAACTCTTACTGTACGCAATAAAAAATAAAATTAAAAAATATATATATTGTCAATAGGGGAGTGAATGTTTCATGTGCTTCCTGTAAAGTTTGTTAAATGGCACTTAGGCCTTTTTAAAAAAACGACATTGAATTACTTAATACTTTACTATAATAGTGCTACTGTATAAACCAGCATTATAATTGTTTTAACATCTCTTATTTTAATGTCATTTTACCTAATTGGATAGTCTCTTACATCTCAGTAAACTTTTCGACTGTAGTTTAAAGATTTTCTTGTTATTTTTTTCTGGAAGAGGCCTTTGCGAATCTAAACATATTTAGGTGAAGTGAATAAAACTGAGCACGTACTCAAAAAAATTTGCTCTGGTTCGATGTTAATAAATGGAAGTTACACTATGAAATACTTAAATATTCTTATTATTTATTAAAATCCAATTTTCATTCAAAATTAATTTTCTTTATTATTATTTTACAATATTTTTTATTATTATTTTACTAAATGTATGGACCACGTGCTCCACAAATATGGACTGATTATTGATTCGGAGTACCTGCTTACTTTTCTAAGTGAATAAAACGTGATAATGCATGCTGTGTGACCTGTTACTCAGTAAAATGCTAATCTACTCTTTCGTAGACTCAAAATTTTACAGAATAATGGTCACTTAAAGTTGAAGAGATTTGAACTTCAGAAGACAATTTGCGGAAACAAAAACATTCTAAGCTGTTTCTAGAAGGATGCTGTCAAAGAAAAGTGCAAACTTCTACTAATCAACAGGATCACCCTAAGGAGTTTGATAGAACTGCATATAGGTCATTTTCAGCTGAACAAACACCTCTATAATCAGGGATTGACTGAGTCACCAAACTGCGTTCCGCAGCATGGAGGGCAAAACTGCTTATCACATGATATGTAAATGTGATGCTCTAGCTAGAATATAGAACTTCCATATTGGTCTTACTATAGATGGGCAATTTTATGCCAACTCGTCACAGATTTTAATACAAATTTATGTTTATTAAATGAATACCAAAATAAGAAAAAATGCCAAATTTCAGCCAATTCTAACTAGTAGTTTCAAAATTATGATCATTTGAAGTTTGAAGAGATTTGAACTTCGAGGACAATTTGAGGTGGAAACCAGCTTGTATGTATTTGGGCTTTTCTGTTTAATATCAATATTTATTGAACTAGAGGCTTCAATATTTATTCATTTGTTCTAAATTTTGGAGGGAGTTATTGTTGACCGTATATTTATGTTTAAAGGGAGAAGTTGATCGGGGGTGCGGTCAAAGAAATAGACTAATAGACTACTATAAGTGTGAACTTATATAATTGTGCCTACGTTTCGGCCTAAGTTTTAGGCCATCTTCAGGGCTAAAAGGAAAACAAAATAACAACAATGAAAAAAGAGAAAGAGGCAGTACCAGTAACAGTAAAAATGATAAATGATAAAAAACAGAAAATACAAGTAAGATAAAAAAGTATTAAGAATAAAAAGAAAAAGATAACACTAAATTACATACTACAAAAGACAATTGAAAAAATAAAATAAAATAAATGAAATAACAATGTAAAAATTAAAAATTAAAAACAATGCGATATTTACACAGGGAATAGTGAAATATATGAAATCTATTAATTAATCTATTAATTTGTGCTAAATTTTATAGGAAATAAGATATCCCAAAAGTATTGACATTATGACTTTTCATCATGGATAAAATTATTCTTAAATATAAAAATAAATATGCTTTTTACATTGTGACTTTTAAAACAAAAACTATCTGTGGCTAAAATCTCTCTCCAGATACCGTAATACAGCCATGTATTACTGAAAACAGGATTAAATTTTCTTTCAAATAATGAAATAATATTGGTGTGCTTTTGAGTTTAAAGAGATTTATTACAATATAAATTTAATAGTCCTTTTTTTTTTTTTATGTGTTGTGATGTTTATATGTCCAACAAAGACAAAGTTTCGGTACAACTTTACAAGAGGGGCGCGTTATCACTGGTACTCCCGATCTTACCCAAAGGTCGCCGGACTAGCATACCCTTGCGCCATTTGTGTTAACTAACTGCTTTGCATTCAATTGTTATATTCGTATTCATTTCAATTATTAAAATTATTGCTGCCTTAATTACATATTATTTAAAATTGTTAGTGCTGGCGACTTCTGGTGATCGGGGGAAGTTGTAGTAATAATTTAAAGGAGTGATAATTTAAATTACGGTAAGGCCCCGACCTCAACTGAAAAGGAACTTTTTGGGTTTGTTTATCTCTTGAGCAAGCGTAGCGAGTGGAAGTCATCAGCTGTAATCTATTTAAAGCAGTAATAATTGAAATTACGGTAAGATCCCAACTTCAACTGGAAAGGATCCATTGCTGTTTTGTTTAGTCTGGCAACAATGTATGTCGGGTAAGGTCGGGAGGGACAAGTGATAACGCGCGCTCCTGTAAAGTTGTGCCCAATGTTTCTATTAAAAAAAAATTGGAGAGTGAAGAAGTTCTTAAATGTAGGACTAGAGAGCTAAATTATATTGAAAATACAACTTATAAGGTGAAATATTTCCAAAGAAAATCTCTAAATTAAACTAATTATTACTAATGGACATAGGTGTCCATAATTTGTCATACCACTTCCTCTGCAACCATTAATAGATACATTTGTAATTTAATAATAAATGTGATAATAACAATAATAATGACAAGCTATCAATACTTCAAAAAAAGTATATAGAATAAGTGCATACCTTTTTAATTATAAAATAAGTACTCAGGAAAATACTCATAATAAATATATTATTTAAAAAGGCTGCTACTATGCGAATGATGGATATTATTCCTTTCAAATGATGGAATAATATTGGTGGATTTATTGAAAGGAACCATGAATTTCAAATACATAAACGGCTTGTTGTCAAGACCCTTATTAAATTCAGACTAATTGGTTCATAATTTTTTTGGAAATAAAAAAAATATCTAGCAAATTTTTATTATTTTTACTTTCTTGTTTGAAGTAAAGGAAGTATAGTAATTGCAAAAAATTTCGGTTTTCAGATTTCAACGGAAATATCCATTTTGACCATCCCTGAATCCATTTTGACTAGTTTCGTCGTGGTACTAGTGTTTGTCTGTACGTACGTTCGTTCGTATTTCGCATAATTCAAAAACGGTTAGTCGTAGAAAGTTGAAATTTTGTATTTAGGATTGTTGTAAAATCTAGTTGTGAATCTCCCTTTTTGGTCACTGCTTAATTACCGGAAGTGGTACTTTACTTGAAGGTCATAATTGGTTTCCATCAAAAATTATATTAAAAGGAGAAGTTGATCGGGGGTGCGGTCAAAGAAATAGACTTAATAAGTGTGGTCTTATATAATTGTGCCTACGTTTCGGCCTAAATTTTAGGCCATCTTCAGGGCTAAAATGAAATGAATTGTCTTTTGTATTATGTAATTTAGTGTTATCCTTTTCTTTTTATTCTTTATACTTTTTATCTTACTTGTATTTTCTGTTTTTTATCATTTATCATTTTTACTGTTACTGGTACTGCCTCTTTTCTCTTTTTTCATTGTTGTTATTTTGTTTTCATTTTAGCCCTGAAGATGGCCTAAAATTTAGGCCGAAACGTAGGCACAATTATATAAGACCACACTTATTAAGTCTATTTCTTTGACCGCACCCCCGATCAACTTCTCCCTTTAAATATAAATATACGGTCAACAATAACTCCCTCCAAAAATTATATTAAAATATTTTGCAAAACTTCTCAAATTTGGTATTTATAACTTATATATTGATTTAAATAACATACTAAATTTTGTTCTAAATTGGAAAACCGGAAGCAGTACTTTACTTATAGGTTATATTAGACTTTCATCAAAAATTATATTAAAATATAATGTAAAACATCTCAAATTTGGTAAATAGGACTTTTATATTGATGTGAATGTATTTACTGTATTTTGGTTAAAATTGGTGAGCCGAAAACATTACTTTACTTGAAGGTCATAATAAGCTTACATCAAAAATTATATTTAAATTAAATACATAAATCATATGTTTCGGTAATAAAGGTTACAAACGCAATTTGGTTTCCAATCCAATTAAACATTTTATTAATTGTTTTAAGTGTTAAAATTTAGTGTAAAATATTGGTTTTCCTCCCTATTTGTGTTTGTGTGTCAATAGATAGGTTGTCGCGACGCCGAGTGTTGTTTTTGAGATACTGCGATCTTCGGAAACTAGTAACCAAATTCAGGATCACTTTTTGAGCCACCGATTTATAGTTTAATCCACATGAGATATTTTTTTTAAACTCTCTTATAGCCATATAGCAAATTTTCCATTGCTTTGGCTGGTCGTAAAAAGGAAAATACGATATTATAAAAAACCCGAATACTAGTTAGGAGCTTCTGTCGTAGACTTTGCAGACCCTCACCATACCTTCTGCAAGAAGTCCATCAGCTAGCACTTGATTTTGAAGTAAATTGACTTACTTCGACGTTAATGTTGAGCGAGGAGTCATTTTTTTTTTCAGTTTTTTGCATAGATTACAAACATTATGATCCATTAATCAAAATTTGTAGCTTTGTTATGATTTTAGTAAAAATAAACTGTGGAAATAGGATTTTTTCAGTTTATCCCTTTTTTTCAGGAAATATGCATTTTAACCAAAAACATTTCAAACAAAAGTTGCTCTGTTTGCCTACAAACAAGATCCTGTTACATTTTAAGTTAAAACTTATGATGTCACTAGAGAGAGTCGAAACCTCTGAAATTCTCAGCAGAAGAAAAAAACAGTTTATCAAGTATTTTACACACAACAAATTCAACAAACCAACTTAAAATTAATTGATATTTACAATATCTGATAAATGATTAATATAAATTAAAATACATGGTAAAGATACTACTCTCAAATAAATATTGTAAAGATAGTCGATTCTCGTTTCAATCCTCTAATTCCTTGATGTCTGACCCAATCTTTGGTTTATCATATAATTATATCATTGAAAAACTCTTGATAAACCGATGAAATGATTTGAATTTAGATACCCTTGGTAATTTGAGATGTTTTCATCCCTTGGCAGATTACGAGTTCTTTACTCAAAGTCAGCAGGTGGTCCGTCTTGATAAATAGTTTTTTTCTCCAATAAATAAACAAATTGATTGTCCTAAAATTCTCCTTTTTTCGTAGATTTACAGTTTAAGGATGACTGTATCATCATAAAATTTTCTAATTAATAAAGAAGCTTTGTTCATAAATCTATGTAGTGCTGGATTGAAAAAAGTGTAGGAAGAAGCCTGTTTTAGTTAAAAACATATATAGATCTCTTTAAACCAGATTGCTTGTATAATATCTGTACAATGAGAGACAGACAAAGTTAATTTCAGTTTGCGATGTACTGTGTATTTTTTGTTTAACTATACCAAGGTCTTATATAATACATTTTCAAAATATATGTCTCATACTAGGCTATAAAATAGGATGTAAGTTTAATTGTGTAATTTTGATAAATTGATAAATCTATGATATTTATTTTTTATTTTTTAATTTTTTTATTTTTACATTTTTTTTACATGTTCCTAAATACAGTATCATTTTTTTAAATTCTAGATATGGCAATTTAGTTGGACATGGAATATTCATTTTAGCCATTGGGATATTGAATGTCCTTTTAGTTTCATGGGACAATCAGTTGAGGTGCAGTGAAATTCCAGATAAAATTCATGATTTATTAATATTTCTGAAAGGTAAGAGCTTTGGTATGTGAAGCTTGAAAGTGTTTTTGATGTTTAAAGAGGAGTATATAACCGCATCAATTATATATTAAATTATAAGTTCAAAATTTTAATGAAATTCCTTTAAATGCCATATTCCCTTATTATATTATTTTAAAAAAATTAAGCAATATCTTAGTACTACAATAAAGTTGTATTCAGTAAATATTTGAGATTTTTTATCGCAGAGTGTCAGAAAAAATGCTATTGGAGAGCTGAGAACTATCCTCACTTATGTTCCCCATTTTCACCATGTATAACATTGCAATGGACTTATCGAGATAATAGACTTGTTAATCTTCCATGGGCTCTTCTTTGCAAAGGTGATGTGATAATGTTAAGACCTGGTCAAGCTGCTCCTGGAAACCTAGTCCAACAGGTATAAACCTGATTTCCTCTTTCTAATTTATTTATTTTATAAAATTGCAAAAAATCAAATTATAGCTTTAAAATTATTGCTTTTTTTTTTTTTAACTATTTTTCAAATGAATTTACTTATCTTATAGGAAAATCATTCAACATTTCTGGCTTATGGTGAAGTTTATAGCCCTCCTCAAAAACATGAAACTATAAATATTCCTACAGCACGAATTCCCTTTAAAAACAAAAGGTAGGTGTTCAGTGTTTTTAAAATAATTTTATTTGTCACATATAAATTATTACACTATGTCTTTTGAATAATATGATCTAGTCAACTTCTGATTTCGTTATCACTTCTTCTTTAAAAATAATTTGTGGTATTCATGCTTAGTTAGTATAAATATATTTTTATAATGGTATATAATGGTTGGGATTCATGCATATAAGCAGTATTATCTGATCTAAACATGGCTGACTGATATATTTTTTTTTTTTTTAGATTTATTTTAACTGAGACACCACTATTGAGGAATATTAAAGATGTGCTTGATGCAAATTTACAGAAAAACTGTATTACTTCTTTTGATAAACAAATTCATCTGTTGATGACTAAATGCATTCAAAATATTGCAGTGCCATTAATTTTGGTATGTAAGTTTTTATAATTGATATATTTTGCTTTATATGATTAATGTAACAGAATTTTTGTAAGTATGGAAATTATGCCATTCAACTAATGTGGAATATCTAATACGTTTGTATGAAATGTCAAGTGCCTATGAAAAGTCATGGATATTAAAATAAGAAACCTTCACAGTCTACAGGACATCAATCAATGATGAAGTGATGATAAGTAAGCAATGAAATAAGGGTCGCTAGCTGTTCTTGTTCAAAGCACCCTGGTTTGATGGGTAATGTAAAGCTGCCACCGATAAAATGAATGTGACATGCATATACATAGTTCAAAGGAGGTGTACCTGAGAATCAGTTAAACTATGTAATAAGGAGATGGAAGAAGTGGTATAAAAGAAAAAATTAAAAATCATTGAGAGTCTACATAGCTCCAATGTTTTAAGGCAGTTTTGCATTGAAATTGATATTATTCGACGACTTTTTGATCCATATGTAAATGTCTGTAGAGATACTAGGAAAATCTAGTTACCAATAAGAAGCATGTCTTTCATAGTTCATGGAATCTCCTTATTATCTTGTGCCCATATTATTATAATTAATTCTTAGTGTTGTTTTACATAAAACTACAATCTTTACCATTATTATTGCTTCACGGTGCTACAACAGATCTTGGCCTCCTCCAATCGCTTCCTCCGATTGTCACGGCCTTGTGCCGATGCCATCCGACCACCTCAACTCTGGTCTCCCTCTCCTCCTTGTCCCATGGATTGGCTGTATCAGCAATATTTTAAACATTTCTTCAACTGCCATCCTAGTAATATGCCCTGCATATTTTAAGCGTCTCAACTTCATTGCTCTGGCAACATAAGCATCCCTAAAAGCACTGTATAGCTCCTGGTTCGTGCGTCCCCTCCAATTTTCTTCAACTTTTACACCTCTAAAAATATGACAGAGTACTTTTCTTTCAAAAATGAGGTGTTCCTTTTCAGCACCCTTAAATGTTGTCCAACACTCCGATCCATAAAGAGGAACCAAGGTTTTATAGAGGTGGAGTTTGGTCTACCTTGAAAGTATCCTTCTGCTCACCTGTTTGTCCAGCCCATTTGTTGGCTGTGGTGATTCTGTTCTTATCTCAATATCGGGGTTATTTTCCTGGGTGACCACAGATCTCAGGTAAGTAAACAACGATACTTTTTCAAAGTTATGAGGTACAATAGTAACTGTCTCACTTGGCTTAGGAGTCAACTCTGCTGGCTGGTCCCTCCAGTGTCAGAAAAGCCTCGGTCACGGCCTGAAGTGTCACACAATGTCTATGTCATCAGCATAGGCCAACAGCTTGACAAGCCTGGTATGTTTCCTGGTTCTATACCTCATCCACATAAGTCCGCTTCTCTTATAGCCTTCTCAAGTGCCAGATTAAACAATATACACTTCAGTACATCCCCTTGCTGTAGCCCTCTTCCTGCACGAAATTCATCAGATCTTTCGCCATTTATTCTAACCATACATCTCACATCCTTCATAATAAGCTTTATCAAGGGTATAAGTTTCTCAGGTATATTAAATTCTCTGTGGGCACTGTACAGCTCTTCACGTTTTATGCTGTCATACACTGCTTTGAAATCTATTAAAAGAAAGTGAATTTTGGTTCTGTATTTGCGACGTCTTTCAAGAATGGTATTCACTCATAAGATCTGATCCAAGGTGTATATTCCTTTCCTAAATCCACTCTAGTATGAACCAAGCTCATGCTCGGCATATGGTAAGAGACGTGTGAATAAAACGTGTGTCAGTATCTTATTGGCACAGAAAAGTAGTGAGATATCTCGATAGTTGCTGCACACAATCCTATTAACCTTTTTATGTATGGGGTATACAATTGACCTATTCCAGCCAGTGGGAATCATCTCATCTGTCCATATTACGAGGAGGTCTTGTAGTGCTTTGATAAGCTCACTTCCACCACATCTTTACAGAATGTGAAATTGGTGGCTACACCTGTCAGATTTTTTGTAGGGGAGATCTACTACTCATCAGATTTTTTCTGTGCAGAAGATGTAGAAAGCCAGAAAACACTGCCATATACTACTAATGGAATGCATCTCATTTATTGAGGTGCAAAACATCTATAGCAGCATCATCAGGCATGGACTAGACCAAGAATTGCTATTTATAGTTTGCGGTATTTCCAAGGAATTGAAATAACTGACCTAAACTGTGTCCCTCATTAAGATCTCTATGAAGAAAGTGGTGATACTTATGGATTTCAATTCATATGATGAACTTAATGAATGAATTAATTAATCCGTTATTATGAAACTAAGAATTAATGTGTGAGGGACTGTGTTCAACTAGTATCCAATGATCCTGGCTTTTGTTAATGATATTGATTTTATCGAGAGAACGATATCTGATATCAAAGGTGCATTCCTTATCCCTTTAAGTGCTAACCGAAACTATCGTTAACAACGATATATTGTCGTTGGCGCTAAAAGGGTTAAGTTACAAAGATCTACAGCTAGAGTGGAATTCCTGATGATCAAGGTCATAACCAAATACATGCACACTGGGTTTCAAGGAGCTTTCCAAGCAAGACCTCCTTTTATAGTGATTGGGAATATTTGTAATTATAATCTTTTTTAGGGTGACATTTGATTTACCTTGGCTCTCTGGTAGATTTAAAAAACAATATGCAGGCAGAGATTCAGATACTGTAGTGGCCATTAAAAACTATTTTGCCTGTCATATAAGTATAAATAAAATAAATAATGATTCTTGTATCTAGATTAATATTAATTTTGAGATTTGATTTTTAAAAACAAAACTTTCTTAAAATTTAATTACTTACCTTATAACTGGCAACATTTACTACATTAGAAAATCTAGAGTATTTTATGTATACATTTGCCTATTTTATAATTTTTCCTAGGACCTTATAACTTTTGACTGAATATTACTGCTCCTAGAAATTTAAGTCTTAATTGTCCAACATTTTGACCACTATGACCTTAATATCAAGGTCATGACTATAAAGTAAAATTATTTCTTACTAATGGCATAATCTATTGTATTTTTTTTTTTAAATATTAATTTGTTACTAATCTTTGAACCATATAAATGACAGACGAAAAATGATATCATTTTAAAACTCTTGAAATTATTTGTCTTAAAAGGAAGTTTTATTCAGTGTTCCTTCATTCTGTATGATTAGTATATTTTTAGATCTAAACTTAATATTAATGAATTAATAAATAATTATTGTTGTTTTTAGGTATCTACAGTACTGTTGGGGTTGCTGAGGACAGTTTATGTTGATAATTGGATTGGCAATGCTCACTGGTCTGTTACATTTTTACTTACCCCCTCTTGCATTGTCATTTCTCTTCTTCCTATTTGCTTTCCAGCTTGTTGGATTGCATTGCATACACTCGGAAATGCAAAACTTTCTGCTTTTCTACAGTCAAGTTCCACTATTAAGGTATTTTGGCAATTTGTGCCAAATGAGTTTCAGACATAAATATTTACCTCTGTAAACTTAATTCATACTTTATTCTTGAATTTATTTAAATTACTTAAATGAAGTTATATATGAATTGCACACACTTATTAATGTTTGGTTCATGCTATAGAACAATATTACTTTTTCATTTAGGATTTTGAAGATTAAATTGCATGTTCAGGTATACCCTTGCATTTTATGACAGTTATTCATGAATATTGGGCTGCTCGAAGTAGAAGTGTTGGATATCCTTAATTAAAGAATAATGAAGGTTGTATTTTTTCTTTCTGTTGGCTTTACTGATCTTTTAGGTCTTTTGTCTCTTTAACCTAACTGCTCATTCTGTGTCTCTTGGATTATTGTTTTACTTTTTCCTGCATTTTTCTTTGTGTTATCATTGCTTATTCCATCTATACATCTTATTTGAGGAGTTCTGCATGGCCTCTTCCGAAATACTGTGGCATTCAGAGCTGTTTAGAGATCACACTTGGTGTAAGCTTGTTTATCACAATAAGTTGGTCATTTGGAAGACCTAAAATAAGATGTTTCGATGTAATAATCAACGATACCACAAAGCAACCTGCTGGAAATAGGAAAACAATATACCATGATAGACAGAGGGGGGAAGTAGGCTGGTTAAGGCCAACTAAAAGTTAAATATTGTAGATAAATCTCCTTAAAAATTATGTTATAAATCTCCTTATAATTATGTTATTTTTCAACATTTAACTTTATAATAGAATGTAATGTTGTTGTAAATGATCCTAGAATAAAATAATATACCCAATTTACAGCTCATTTTATCCATTAAAACTTTTATTCAAAACTATCACAAAATAAACTAATTCTGTATCTCAGAGATATAGGGCACTAATCACATTTCTCTAACTTTATAGGAAAGCAGTTTGAACAGATAATTCTCTCCAAATAAAAGTGAACTTAGTGTTCTTTTAAAACCTTACAATTTTTCTAGGACATAGTTACCTATACCTCTAGGTAAAGCAAAAAAAAACTTAAATACAAATGTATAATAATAAAAGAACATAATTTCAGTTAGCTCCGAGGTATGAAATGCAAGAATTTAATTAATATTACAATGTTAGACCACTTTTTGAAGAATGTTGTTAGTTAAAATATTGGGCTGTTACTTTTATTTACTTTTAGCATTTTGAATTTAACTTTTTTTTTGTTTACCTATATTAGATGATTTATGGTTTTTATAAAAGTTTGGAGAAATTGAGATAAAATAGTACTTTGCATCTTTTAAAAATCGTTTATTCAATAAATGTATCATCTTAAAACAGATAAGAATCAGATTGTTGAACTAATGCTGGACAGAATGGGGAAGTATGTAATATGGGGAACATTATCAGACATTTAAGTTCATAATAAGAATTAATGTAAGTCGAAACCGCATTTTCAGAATTAATATTCAAAATTTATACCACTGATGACGGACCTATGATTCGCAAGTCATTGGTGACCCGCGAACCCATTTTGGGTGACACACATTGGGGGAGCCCTATATTGTGCTTTTATACCTTTTGATTATTGGTGTATTTATTATATTTTATTCAATGTTAATTAAAATATGAATATCAAAAATATGTTTTTGATTAGTGCTTCAAATACCAAAAAGTTATGAATATTTTTATGGGTGACACAGCTTCTTCTTCTTCTTATTCGATAATATCTTCTACCTTATGGTGTAGAGATGTTTGTAGAAGGAGTGCCATCTGTCCCCGTCAAGGACTTCTCTCCTGGCTTCCGGCCATCCGATCTCTTTTCCTTTTAGGATATTTTGGAGATTATCCTCCCAAGTAATTCTCGCCTTCCTGTTGGTCCTTTCTCCATTGGTTTAGCTTCCATAGTTTTCTTCGCTGAATGGCAGTCTTCCATCCTCATTACATGACCGAATCATCGAAGCTGCCCTTTCTCAATTATCTGATTGAGGGGTTCACTTTTGAGTGTAGTCTGTATCGTTGGGTTACGTATCCGGTTTCTCTTGGTCTTATCCTCTATTTTCCTCAGATACCTCATTTTCTTGCTTGAAATGCATTTTCAGGTTGTGGTCATTTTGCTTTAGGGCCCAGGATTAGCTTCCGTAAGTGAGTATAAGGACGGATATTGATCGATAAATTGCTAATTTTGTTTCTTTTGCCACTTCGCTCTTACTTAAAAAGTTTTTATTGATGGCGGAGAACATCCATTCTGAAGTGGCAATTCTCTCATTAATTTTATAATTGAATTTCCCGCTCTCACTCATCGTTACACTCAAATACTTGAAGGTGAGAACCTGCTCTATTGTCTTCTCATTCATTTGGATCCTCAGATTCTTCTATGGGTGGCACAACACTAGTTGTAAACCGAGGTTTTTCAGAATTTTGACATGTCTATACTATGGGAGAACTGCAAGTGCTGCATGTTTGTATCTCCTATAGATACATACATCATTATCTACAATAGTTTCTTAGAAATAGTAACATGTTTATACTGCTATTGTTTTTTTATATGTATTATCTAAGGCAATTAGGGATTGATAAATGATCTATCATGCCATCATACGTGCGTCAACTGACTATTTTTTAAGCCTCTAAAAGTATTCATTATTAGTTAGTGATGCTTTAATCTGTACATTTCTATTATTGTGAGTCAATGAACTGATAACAATCTTTAACAGACTGCTGATCCATTTGAAGATGTATCAATTGATGAGGAAAAAGTAGAGGATATTGTTACTGGAGTCAAATGGAGTCAACACTTTTTTCATGCCTTGCTTGGTAAACAGCATTCACTCACATTGGCACGTTCTTCCAATCCTCTTCACATACTTGGTTCTGTAACTGTAAGTAGAAATATAATTACATATACATTTTTATTACTATAACTTCACTCAACTGCAGTTTAAACAGGTGTTCTCACAAAGGAACATCTGTTATGTGAAATATCTAGTGAGGAATGGAACTACCAAATGAATAAATTACATATTTTTACTCTGGATATCATTTTGTCTGCCTTGGATCATGGCTTACTTTTTTATTATAGTTGTGTGAAATTATGGTACCTTAACCTTAAGGAGTGATATAATGTGTTATAACTTTGTTTATTTAAAACAAGGCAGCTTTTAATATTATGTACCAGTGTTCAACACCGTAATTTCCTTGTGAATGATAAGTAGATGTGTAAAACTTCTGAGCTTAAATGAAATAGATAAGACTGTCAAACTTTATGGGTTACCATTTTGGTAGGCAACCCAAATTTGACAACAGTCTTTCATTCACAGTGAATATTACAGCTCCATAAAATATCTTCTCTTACAGTCACAATTATTATTCTCACAGATTTATCTTTTACTCAGAAAATGCTTTGAAATTATCACAGTATTTTAAAAAATGTTCACCAAAAAAAAAAATTTTTTTTTTTGTAATTTATTAGAAAAGATTTTTGAATTTTGAAATCATTGCTATAAGTGAAAGGTCATGATAATTATGACATTTTAGTTTTTTATTTCCTTGTACGCAATAAAGGAAGTATTGTTATCGTGAAAATTTTCGGTTTTCAGATTTTAACAGAAATGTATATTTTTACCATCCCTGAATCAATTTTGACTACTTTCGTCATGAGGTCTGTCCGTAATTTATCTGTATCTCGCATTACTCAAAAACGGTTAGCAGTAGAAAGTTGACATTTTGTATTTGGGATTCCTGTAACATCTAGTTGTGCACCTCTCTTTTTTGTTACTGCATGATCACTGGAAGGGATACTTTACTTGAATAGATTTTCATAAAAAATTACATTCAAATATAATGTAAAACTTGGTATTTGCAAATTTGATATTTAAGACTTATATATAAATGTAAATTACTTACTAAATTTTGGTTAAAATTTACAAACCAGAAGTATTATTTTACTTGAAGGTGGTAATAAACTTTCTTCAAAAATTATGTTAAATTATAATACAAAACATCTCAACATTGGTATATGAAACTTTGATATCAATATAAATGATAAACTAGATTTTGATTAAAATTGACTGGCTAGAATTGGTACTTTACCTGAAACTGTTTTGTTTTTGTTTTTTACCTCCCGCCTTCTTAGAAGGGAGGAGTAGGTAACATTTTTATAGTGAAATTATTAAATTTCGGCTACCAAATATCAATCGGACATTGTACTTTACTTTTCACTCCAAATAGAATTTGGTGAAAAAATATGTCTGAATTTAATCGATTTCTTTACAAATTTAGTGATAAAGACTTATTATTATGTCATTGAGAATAATATTCAGTTACCGAAAGTGGTACTTTACTTAAAATTCCAAACTGCTATTTAATATTTAATTGGCGGAAGGTCAATTGGCCACCGATTTATAGTTTAATAGGTTTAACATGACAAGGAAGTCATGTGGTGTCCAAATCAGATATTTTCTTTTTATAGATTGCACAGTTTATACCTAATATAAGGGTTGGTTAAGAGTAAAACGGTAGTTCTTTGTTTTTTTTCTATATTAAAGCCAATATTATTTCTTCCAGTTATATTTTCATCTTCACTATACAGCACTGAGCATAAATATTTTTGTTAATCCTTTCTTGGCCATTTCTCCTTATTCCTCACTAAGCCACTGTACCAATGTTAAATTTCTTTGTCTGATTCATTATTTCAACTATTTTACCATGATGTAACATCATCCTGATGTTTTATGCTGCTATATTCCAATCCTACTTTATTTTGTTTTTACATTTTTTTTTAGGTTTTAGAACAATTGTATATTCATAGAGTGTGAATTTTGATCCTATCCATTAGCTGTTGTGCCATTTAATGTTAGTGTTTTTATCACCTTGCCATCTCCATTGCCAGACCTATGTGGACTTATTTCAATAAAACATTATTGATATAATTAGTGAAACAATTATTAGCTTCTTGGAGCTTGTGTAAATGGCTGTTATTGGTATTATGGAATTTTGGACCAGAAATCATATAGACAGATAGATAGAAAAAAAACTGGGACAAAGTTCCTTTAGAATAACAAACATGAACAACAATATAGTCATTGTTCATGGCCAGAAGATATATTATATAACAAATCATATTATAAAACAATTTATCATGTTTTTGGCAATATTAATTTTCTAATTGCAAGTGTATTAGTAAAAATAATTTACAAATTAGACAGGCTTATTTTTCCAATGACCCAATGGTTAATGAACACCCCATCACCCTCTCAGCATGCTGTAATTTTTTATGAATGTTCTTGAAAATTCTCTTATTTATTCTGTATATTTATTTTTATATATCTACTAGGTTGTTACAGAAGTCCTTGTGCATTAGTATAGCTGTATTTCAGATTACATATTTTAAACATTATCTCTTCAAAGTAAAGTCCATTGTTTTCAACTACTTTCACCCATCTTTCTGCCAGTAATTAGATTTAATGCCAGTACCACTCCTTTGGTTTTGAGGCGAAGAACTCTTCACATCCAATTTTTAGGTCCTCATAATTATCAAGATTCGACCTTTTAAAAAATGAGCCATTGATGTAAGGAAACCATAATCTTATGGTGCAATATCTGGGCTATAGCAGGATGAGGCAAAACATTTACTCTTTGGAGTTCCGATAATTTTTCTTTGGTCAAACGAAAATGATGTGCATGAGCATTGTCGTGTTGCAAAATGGATTGGTTCCTGTTGACCAAAGCGGGGTACTTTGCACTCAAAACTGCATCTACTCCGTCTAGCTGTTCATAGTAAAGGTTTGAGTCCGCTGACTGATCTTCAGGAACTAGCTCAAAATGCAAAATGCCTTCTTCGAAGTTCCACCAAACATAAAACATCACTTTTTTCCCAAACCGATCTTGGCGAACTTCCTGTTGTGCAGCTTCACCTGGCTGTATCCATTGCTTATGTTTGCTTAGATTTTTTAAAAATATCCACTTTTCGTCGCTTGTGATAATTCTTTTCTAAAATCTCTCATCTTTCGGATTTTGAAGCAAAATTTTCTACAGATCAATTCGCTCCTGGGTTTGGGCCTCTGTCAATTCATGTGGATCGGATCTTGGTCTTAAATTCCGTATGCTCAAGTTTTTAAGATGACGTGGCACTGTGGCATTAGAGGCCCCTATTATGGCCGATAAATCACGAGAAGTTGTATGTGGGTCCTTGTTTACACATTCAAGAAGAACGTGATCATCAATGACTGACGGGCGACCTGATCTATGTTGTGCGAAAGTATTTCGATGCATAATTGACTCTCTTTCTATGGCACAAATTTCTTCAGCAGCTGCCTGTACGCTTAAACCTTTTTCTAGTATTTTCTCAAAAGACCGCGACTCACGATTTTTGCTTCTGACATTGCACGTGCGTTTTAAAAATGTCAATGACCCCATAAAGCCAAATTAAGTCACAAGGCATTAAAGGATTAGTCAAAGTAAACATTGACATAAATAGTAGAAACAAAAACATTCTTATAGAATAATTATGAGAGTTGGAATTAAGGGTAGTATTCATGCACAAGGACTTTTGTAACAACCTTGTATATTGCAATATATTCCTTTCCAATTATTTTGGTTTATTATTTTCAATAATAATCCTTTGTAATTGACCAAGAGAATTTTATTTTTTTAGCCCTCCTTCAAAATTTGGGGTTGTACATTTCATTAAAAAAAATTAAATTAAAAAAAATCCGTCCACCGTATGCCTTCTACAGCTTTTTTCGGAGACTACTTAACCAATTTTCTTGAGATTCGGCAGCAAAGTCACAGGTTACTCCAGGATGATCCTAAGAACTCGACATTACCATCCATCTTTTTGTTTCAAAATAACGACCGATTAGAGATTTTATGAACCCATAACTCAGCCATTCATAAAGACAGAGGGGAAATGTAAGATGTTTTGGAATCAGCATACTTATTTGAAAAAAAAAGAAGTAAAAAAATCAATATAAATTCTTTTAGTTTATTATTTCCAATAATAAACCTTAGTAACTGACCAAGAATTTTTTTTTTTTTAGAATTCAAATATCGAATAAAATAAAAAGTCTGTGCGTCCAAATTTTTTTTATTTCATTTTTTGCATTTTTAGTCAAAATTAATGACAATTCCCTATAAAACAAAAAAAAATCATTTAAATCAGACCAGTATTAGCTGAGTTCTGAGTTCTTTTCTCACTGGAGTGCACCTACAACATTTTCATCTTTTCCACTTCACCCTCTGATTTACATGTCCTGCTCCTCTTAGCCTACTTATTTTGATATAGTTTCTTTTTCACACTTTACAGCGATCATCTTGGTACAACCACCAAATTTATATACAACAGTCTACTACGTAATTTTTTTGCTGAACTTGGTAGATATTTTTATCAAATATGCGTTGTAACACTGCAGATGCTCCTGTGAAAATCAGTTCACCATTGTTTAGTTATTTGATAACTCGAAAACATTCCAATTTTCCTAAAACGTTCCAAATGCTCATTTGAAAGATAATCTTATTGTCTGAACTCTGAACCAAAGTGATATGGAAAGGATATACCAGATATTTTTGAAATATTACTATTTGGAAATAATGCAGCGTTTTTTTATGTCTGATTATTGTATGGTGTCTCTATACTTGTCTTTATTGTTTGAATATGAATGGTCTAATCATTGTCAAAATAATTAAAACATCCTAATTGCTAATTGGTGAATTTTATTTTTACCTTGACTAATAAACCCTAATATTTTATGGATATAATATGAATTGTTCTGCTATTACTTGTCCATCTTCTACCTCTAGTTTCTGCTTATTTATTATTAATATGCTTATTTATCCAGGACTGCTTATTTGGCTTCTTTCCAACAATATCTGCTGACCATTCCTTTATATACCCGAGTTGAGATTCTTCATGGGTCTGGCCACTCTAATTTGGATGAAACTTAGTAAAACAAAATTAATAGGCATAAAATATAATATTATGGTGCTGTCTTTGCTAAATTATTATTGGCTGCAAAAAGGCAAAAATAACAGCAGGTGAATTGCCACAAGCAGGTTCTTCAGAGCTTCAAAACCTGTCCCCATCATTAGAGCCTGTGGATTGTAAACTGTTTGGTCCTCAACTGTATGCACAAACATATTTAAAAAAATGTTTCTGTAACATCAACTTTATAACAGTAAAATTTCGCACAGCATAAGGATGAAAGAAATTTGTTTTGCTGTACTTACTGCTCTATGAAGTGTTTTTCGTAACAATTAAAATAAGAATATTTCTAAAATATGTTACTAACTATTGTCCTTCATATTATCCCATGAGAGTTATTTCTGTCTTGTTTAATATCTTCTTAAAATGTTCCCTGGTTTCTTTATCCAAATAAAAAAATTAATTTCTAATAACTATTTATTGCTTACTTTATAATTTTGATAAGATTGCATTTTACTTAATATTTTCTTTTCTCTTTATTTTTCTTTTTTGTCAAGTTCTGAGTTGTAAAGTTCATTTGTAATTTTTCCTGCTTGAGGACCTGTTTCCACTTGTAACATGTTTGTCTTCTTTCCATTTCTAACATCTTCAGAAAATAGCATAACAATCGGTTTATCTTGAAGTTTTAAAACAATGTAATCATCATACTTCTCCCTACTAATGCTTTTAATAGTAATCTGCTCATCCTCTATATTGAGTGGTGTACCTATAGAGAACAGTTTCAACTTTTATAAACTTTTGATCAATATTGTAAACAGTAAATCATTTATTTACCTGTTGCATATACTACAAATACAATGCTATAAAAATATGCCATTGGTTGCATGTTTTATAATCATTATTATACAATGTCTCTATTATATGCTGTAATATAAATGTTTTTATTGTTATTTACAGATGTTAAATATATTTATTGGTGTTTATTTTGGCATTTGGTTCTTTGTTATTGTTATGGACTTATTCAAATTTTAGGCCCTCTGCTGTGTTGACAAAAAAGGCATTCTTTCTTGGCCCAACCCTACTGCAGAAAAAATCTTTTTTATGAAAACTGGTGACAAGTCCAATCTTACCAGGTTTGTTGAATTAGGTCTCTTTCCTGCTATTTTTTTTTTTAATTTGTTTTACCAATAGATTTACCAGTATATTTTGGGCAGGAATACAACTATTGATGAAAATGTAAGTGATGTGTATGATGCTGAAGAAATTCTTCCTGCAGAAAGTGAAGAAGTAAAACCAAATGAAGTACCATCTTCAGGTAAATTTTTCATTTTTTAAAAAGTTTTTTTCGCAGCTTTCATATTTATTATACATACTAGGTTGATGAAATGTTATATAAGAAAACAATGAAAGTGTTCATAAATTAGAAAATTTCTTATAATTTAAACTGTAAATTTGAGATTAGTTGTTCAGGTTGGATGATGTTTTCTTGTAAGTCAGTGAGGCTTCCGTTGCACAGCAGTACATCACGGACAACCTTGAAGTTTATGCCATACCATTTATCCCTTTGGTCTTATGCAGAAAGCGGACACATTCAATTTTTTCTGTATAAACATTTTTATTTTTTTATATTATGCGAACATTTAATTATTTTTTCACTTAAGAGACTCTATTGGATGAAAAAAGATTATATCTTCAATTATTTGGTGGAATAATTATCCTCATTCTTATGTCTCCACATGTATTCACATAAATATGAATATAATAATTCATTCTGATGAGCTGAATCAACTTCGATGGGATTCCCATTTCCGCCAGTGACTTGTAAAGCTTGGGGCATTTTATGCTATCATTGGCACTTTTGAAATAAATAAACAGGTGGTGTGTTGGAAGTTTGTATTCGTGGCCTTTTTCGGTAATCATGCATAGTGTAAATATTTGGTCAACAGTCGATCTTCCCTTTCGAAAACCCGCTTTGTACTTTCTGATTTGATGTTTAAACTGACCCAGGTTTGAAGGATTATTTTATGACATTCAATAAAGTTGACGCTGTTCTATCCAGTACTGCATAAATGAATCACTCCCTAGTTAGATAGAGAATTATAT
This sequence comes from Rhaphigaster nebulosa, assembly GCA_948150685.1. Classification (NCBI taxonomy): domain Eukaryota; kingdom Metazoa; phylum Arthropoda; class Insecta; order Hemiptera; family Pentatomidae; genus Rhaphigaster; species Rhaphigaster nebulosa. The sequence continues at coordinate 77,166,695 of OX411306.1, read as the reverse complement.
CTGCCTCTTCACTGAAAATTAATATCAGACAAAAATAAATAACATTATAGCCTTCCTTCCCCATTGTCCACAGTAGTTTCATCTTTAACCATGAAATACCAATGTGTCCGCTTTGTGTACAGGACCCATCCCTTTTAAATTATACTCTATGTTCATTAGTAAACGGCCAAACTCTGGGAAAACTCGACATAAACCAAAAATGTCTGATAAACATTTTTAGAAAAATAATACATACATAAGATATTTTATATTCCGTAGTTTTTCAACTTTTCACATCTTACCAGTTTCAGATACATTGAGGTTACAATAAATCTGATTAACTATTAGAAGGCCATCACAAATCCTTTCAGTGATCTTGTTTTCAATCTTCTTTGTCATTTAAAAATTGTTATTTTTTGAAAAACACTATTGATTTACAGCAAATTTCAGTAATTATTTTTTTAATTTTTTTATTTTATTCTGTTTGAACTAATAATTGTCTAACTTTTAATATTGAAAACTAGATTGGTTGGAAATCTTATACTCTTTTGAAAGCTAGAATTGGATTCATAAGTCTCAGTATATCTGAAGTCATTAGTATTTTCTATTAAGTAAATTAGTGAACAGTAAAAAAAATAAAAAGTATTGATCAATGTATGCATGTATAATTAATTGTCAACTTGCTCAACTACTCTAGTGTTTATTAATTTTAATCATTTTTTTTATATTGTTAATCCATTTTATATTTAAACAAAGGTTTGTCAATTCCTAAAATTACCGATGAATTCCTTTAGAAAGGTTCTGTGCCAAACATCCAAAATCAATTCATCACACACAAAGGCGTGCTGGTTTTAATTGAACTCTGTTGGGATAATATTCTACCAAAAGCACAATAGATCTAATTAATGGCCTGTATGTGCGGGTGAAAATATAATTTGAACTAAATAATATACAAAGGAGAAAGAAAAAAAAAAAAAAAGGAATGACTTACTTTCAATCTTGCAAACCAGCAGTTTAATCGGAAGAGGTATGGAAAACCAGAATAATCAAAAACCTAGTACACATTGGCCAAAATGAAACAAAATAATAATTTGAACTTCTCACTCTTGGGGTTTGCAGCATAAAATAATAAAATTAAAAAATCAACTTCATGCCTAAAATTAAGCACAATTGAGTAAGCCAGCTGGAATTGACTTAAGCATCTGCATTTTTTTAATAACAGCGGGACAGTAGGAATGGCTTTCTTACGCTATGTGGTGACCCCCATCGCCTAGTCGTAGTCCTCCAGGTTGGGGGTTCACTTACACTATCACACACACAATACACAAATACAGCATACTGTACACAAGTTCATGCACAGTCATGCCTAGTGTGATAAAAGAAAGATATCGACAACAAGTAGGGTTTAGAACTGTAAGCCCAAGAATTTGTGTAGTAAGGATCCAAGGAGCATTTTATAACTATTCCATTTTAAATGTGCTTGCCCCCATGAAAATTTTGGAAGATGGAGAAAAAGAAATCTTTTATGACCTCTTAGAGAGAGCTGTGGATGCCTGCCCACATTATGATTTGAAAATTATTGCAGGTGACTTTAATGAAAAAGTGGGGAAGGAATCAATATTTCATCCAAATATTGGTTGACGCAGTTTGCACGAGTGAAGCAATGACAATGGAGTAAGTAATAAATTTTGCAGCCTCTCAAGATCTTACTATTGGCAGTACCCTCTTCCCTTATAAGAAAATCCACAAAGGAACTTGGAAAACACCTGACTGGTTAATACTGAACCAGGTCGATTATATCGTAATCGACCAGAGGCACTTATCCAATCTCCTCAATGTGGGAGTATTCAGAGTGCCAAATATGGATTCTGACGACTATTCAAGTATTGCCCATGTCCGAGCACAAATAACGCTAAGGAAAACAAGCATACCAGCACAGAAGCCTAAGTGAAACGACCTTAATAGGCTTAAGGATCCGATAGTTCTCGCACAATATGAATCAGAACTGGACAACAAGTGTATTCAGCAGGTTGATGTCTTGAGGAGTGGTGTTGACTTCACATGGGCTGCATATTCAGAAGCTATTTCAGATACAGCTATTAAACTGCTTGGACAACAGGAAAGGGATCCGAGATCTCCATGGTTTGACAAGGAGTGTGAAAGGGCAATAGATCTGAAGAATGCAGCATATGAAGGCAAGGTCCAGCGAGAGATGAAGAGGCATAGATAGAAGAGGCAAATAGAAAAACATCTCCACCAGTGCAAGAAAAGACAGTGGGAGAAAAACGAATTGGATAAGACTGAACTTCTAAGGGGCAATAAGCAATTTAGAGAATTCTTCAGAGCAGTTAATCTGAAAAGAAAACCTTTTGAAAGCAAAAATACCTACTGCTTAAATGAAGACGGAAAGCTCCTCACAAACATGGTGGATGCGCTTGGAGAATGGAAGAGACACTTTTTTCAGCTTCTTAACAAAGATGTACTGACTGAAGTTGAGAACGACAAAAATGGACATTTTCGTAGCTATCAGACTTAGTCCAGGAACCCCCAGATGAAGAGAAGATTCTGGACTCTCTGACAAGGCTTAAAAATCATAGAATGTCAGGTGCTGACGAACTGCCTGTAGAACTACTGGAGTGTGGAGGTAGTGAACTTGTGAAAATCACCCACAATATTATAATTTGGATCTGGACTGATGAAGTAATGCTGGAATCTTGGAATAAGTCTATGATTTGTCCAATACATAAAAAGGAGGTTGGTCTGCAGAAATTATAGAGGCATTTCCTTACTGTCCTGTGCATATAAAGTGGTGTCCAACATTCTCTTTCAGCGCCTAGTCCCCTTTGCAGAAAAGATCTTGGGTCTGTACCCGTGCGGCTTTCGAAAAGGTCGATCCCCAATTGCCCAAATATTCTGCTTACGTATCATACTTGTGAAAGGACGCGAATATAAGCTTAAAACACATCATCTGTTTGTGGATTTTAAAGAAACTTTCGACAGTGTCCACAGGGAACAATGAGAAAACAGTGTACATGGCAATGAGAGAGCTTGAAATCCACAGAAAGCTTATTAGAATAGTAATATTCACAATGAGAGAAGTGAGAAGCATGGTGCAGATTGGAGGAGCAAGATCTGAGGAATTCACATCTGGGAAAGGACTGAGGCTGCGGGATGCACTAGCATGCCTCCTATTCGATCTATTACTGGAGAAGGCCATTTGAGAATCTGGTATTCGAGTGAGGGGAACAGTATTCAGCAGAACAGTACAACTACTTGCTTACATTGATGTCACTGGACACTCCTTCCAGACTGTCTCTGATGGATTCTTTAAACTAGCAGAAGCAGCAAGAAAAATGGTGCTTAAAGTAAATGCAGCAAAGACCAAATACATAGTCACAGAGGAAATATAACGAAGAGTGCTATGTGCCAACCATTGTCATTATGGCCTCAGTCCATATTTTAGGAGCCGTGCATTGACTAAGGACACAAAAATTCTCTTATACAAGATAATTATCCGGCCAATTCTCTTTTATGGCTCAGAAATTTAGACATCTCCAATTCTGGTGACCAGAATTTGATGGTCTTTGAGAGAAAGATTTGGAGCTGTGAAGGTTGACCAGGTATGGAGACCTCAAACAAACCAGGAGCTCAAAGATTTATTTAAGGAACCAGACTTAGTCCAGTCTATGAGGCTCAGCAGATTGAGATGGGTCGGGCACATTGCTTGTATGGCTGAGAATGATCTACCAAAGAAAATACTGATGGAGGTAATAAATGGAGCAAGGCGCAGAGGAAGACCTCAGCTTTGATGGAGTGGCTAGTGATGCTAGGTCCATAGTGGGTTTGAGGAACTGGATGGCAGCAGCACAGAATTGGAACAATTGGTGGAGGCTGGTGCAGGAGGCCAAGACTCGACATCGAGTTGTAGCACTGATTGAATTGAATTGGGACAATAGAGAGTTTCAAATCAAAACTAGTGGGAGAAGGGGTGAGTGTGTGCATCAATTACTCACTTATGTGAACTAAAAAATAATAATGTGAAATAAAATTTTATATTGAATTAACTTTGACTTCATACTTCTTTTTTAATTAAAAAATGGCATGGGCAGTTCTATATTTATTATTCTAAAAATTTTAGTAATTATTTTAAGACTTGTTCTACAAACCTCTTATGATTTTTATATATCTGTTATATTTAAGATTATTCCCCATAAATAAACATGAATGGTAACATATTTTATATCAGCTTAAAGTTTTTCCATCTAAAACAACTAAATAAAACTGAAGATTAATTGATATGTTGAATTATTGTCATTCTGTAATTTGGATTTTGACTACCTACAACTTCCCCATGTGAAGATTAAGGAGGCTGCTCTCTACGAAGCTGCAATTTAGGGGATTGCGAAGATTGGAATATACAGTCCTCATTTGGCAAGCAGAGGAGGGCTATTAAATAGTTTTATATCTGGATCAAGTGCTTTTTTACACCAAATAGTTGATTTATTTATATCGTTTATGGTTTGTTTATTGTATATTTTATAATGTATTTATTACTTATATGTTTTATCTTAATTTTAAATCATTTAACAACTTCAGTATAGAGCCTCCAACTCGTTTCCAACTCCACTGCCAGCAAGGCATGATAAAATCGATTGCTGGAGGCGGATCGACTTTTTTAGTTTTTCAAATAAAAACAAGTATACTGATCTTATGTGATTCAATGAAGCTTTTTTCTGCAAAAAACGTGAACAATCCTCAAGTGGGTCTCTTCGGCCCGAAAGCAAACATGTGCCATCCATCTGTGGTACGAATTGTTACAAAAAGATTCATAAGCCTCGAGGAAAAAAGAACCTGACCAAAAAAGGCTCCACTTTCTGTTCGCAATGTTCCTATTAACCTAAAATGTGTTTAGAATGTTTCTACGAACAACACAAATAATTTTATTTTTATTTAAAAAAAATAACTGTTGGACGCTGCATATTGAACATGTTAATATTAATAGCTTTTATTTTAGCCTGATGAAAGTCCAGTAGACTGAATCCTGGGAATTGAAATCTTTGTGTTCCTCGTGACTCTGAAGTAACTACTGTTTACCTATCTCAAAAGTCAATATACATATTTTAAAGTTTAGTAACAGTCTTAATAATTATTTGATACCAAATTCTGTTCTGTTACCTTGATATATATATATATATATATATATATATATATATATATATATATACATATATATATATACATATATATATGTCACATGAAGGTGAGCGACGCCTGTGTCTGACATAGCTCCTGGCCCTGAAGCAGGGAGATGGACTCTCGCCGATGCTGTTTAACTTAGCCCTTGAGAAGGTGATTAGAACACATAATACGAAAATGGAGGGGTGCATGTCGGAATGAAACACAAAATCCTAGCGTACGCGGACGACATAGCTGTCCTTGGAATCAATGAAGAGGACATTGAGAGACTTGCTACTAAGACTCTGTTACGAGAAGCAGAGCAAATCGGCTTGCAAATAAATGAAGATAAAACAATATATATGATAGCTAGCCAAAAAATCCACCCCAACAATAGTATCTGAGTGGATGGCAAAACATTCCCGAAAGTAGACAGCTTTAAATACCTTGACTCCACAATAACCTCAGTCAATGACCAGCATACAGAGATAGACCAGCGTATTACAAGCGCATATAGAGCTTTCTTCTCTCTTTCAAGAGTACTGAAATTCCGAAAAATCTTCAGAAATCTCAAATTAAGGGTGTACAATGTTGTGATAAAACCAGTTCTGATGTACGGCTGCGAGACCTGGGCTCTAACTGACACCCAAAAAAGCAGAATCGAGAGATTTGAAAGGAAAGTCGTCCGCACGTTAACCGGAGAGATATGGGATCAGAATCTAAAATCCTGGAGAAGGAAGACCAATAAGGAATTACTCATAGAAACTGGTCAGTAAATATCTCATATGAAGGCAAGGAGGTTAAGATGGGCGGGGCATGTAGCTCGAAGCAATCCATCAGGACGCCTTTTCACAACGATGAATGCCACAATAGTTGGCAAGAGACCACTTGGAAGGCCAAAAACCAGATGGATAGATAGCATCAAAGATGCGAAAGAGCTGCATGGAACAAGCTGGAAAGCAGTAGCCCAAGATAGGCAGAGGTGAAGAAGGCTGGTTCAGGTGGCCAAAGACCTACAAGGTCTGTATAGCCAACCGAAAGAAAAAAAAAATATATATATATATATATATATAGTGTTAACTATTCAAGAAATATAAATTATCCTAAGGACTAACAGAATGTTGGTGATTCAGGGTTATTGCCTTCAGTATTAATTCAAAATAAAATAAAATTGTGATAATTATAATTTCATCTTTAAAACTTTATTAGTAGGAACTCTTTATATAATTTATTATATTTTTGTAAGGTTACACATCTTTGTTTCTGCATTTTACCATTACCTCCTCATGATTTAGAACATTATACATATAAAAAGACCATTATTTTTTTTAAAGAAATTTAGAGTAAAACTGTTTATCATTTATAAGTTTCATGTCCGTCAGAACACATAAGCTCATGTAAAAAATATTTAGAACCTAGCATAAAATAATAAAATATTCTTATTTATAAATGAGATATAAAAATAGTTTTGTGGTTCTTCATATGTTTTCTTTTCTTCCTATGAGCTTCGCTATACTCTGTTACAAAATTGATTCATGTTTCATCTTGGTGGTAGATAGTCCTTTAAAAATTTTACTGTTATTATTATTTTTTCAATAGATTTATGCACTAGAGTGGAGGTACTAGATCTGACTCATGACCTATCTTGTCCCTTCAAACTTCAATTTGATGATACCAGATGGTCAGAACATCTAGGTTCTTTAAAACCCATCGGACTGGCTATTCTTCTCAACACATGTAATATGGCTACCCAGGAGCACTATGTTCAGTTCTGCTCTCATGTTACATGTGAGGCACTTTATAATGAAGACCTTGTCCCTGTTACGAACCGGAGGTAAAGCAGTTTGAATTTATTGGAACTGTTAATCAATGCATCTTGTCCTGCAAGCTTTTTGACTTTTAAAAAATTTATTTATAATTGTATTAACATTTCAGTTATTTTTGGCTTATCCTTTCAGTTTCATTTTTTTAAATTGAATTTTGATTTTTCATAGTTATAATATTTTCAGTAAAAATTCATTTTTACTTGTTTGATGATTTCTATGTTTATTATATATAAATATATTTGAGTAATGTTCAAAGAAATCAGGTGTTTATTAAGTGTACAAAATCTTTTTGATTTTTTAGTTTTTAAGACTGGTTTTTCCTTCTACCTTGTAATCATTTAATTTTAATCATATTTTCTTATTTTTAGCCTTGAAATCATTTTTCAATTATTCTCTTTTTCCCAATTAAAATTTTTGATTATAATGATATGACTTTGTCTTTTTTTCTTTTTTTAACTAGTGATTTTTATGATGGTATTCATTTCATTATTTGTCATTGAATGATTTATTTAAAAAACATATACCAATGAGTGCTGACAAAATAAAATTATTACACTATGGTTTATTATTTCCAAGTAGTTATGTATCCAAAAAATATGATAGAAATTGTATTTAAATTGCTTTTTTTTTTTTTAAGGATTTGTAGAATGATTATGAAACACTTTATATGTTTCCACTATCTTCGTGAACGGGCAAAAAAAGTGGTATATGGTAATATTGAATTCCAAGGATCATTCTGGGGTGACATATGACATTCGTGTCAAATCTCAAAAAAATCGGCCCACTAGTTTCAGAGAAAAGCCAAGAATGGTTTACAGTAGACAATTGATTTTTTTTTTAATTTTGAGGAGGATTAAAATTTTTTTTTGTCGATTATCAAAATTCATTATTGAAAATAATAAGCCAAAAGGTAATATAATAAGGTAACCTCTATTTAGCAAAGTTGTTATATCTTTTTATAATTTCAGTTAGAGACAATTTTCTTAGAAGTTAGCATAATTTAATTTAATAATATATTTTTTCACTGTTATTTTAATTATTATTCTAAAATTCCATTCTTTTTTTTTTTTTTAATGGTGCAGTCTTTCGAAAAGGTATGATATTAATTAACAACTATTTAAAATACTTGTTTTATTATTGCTTGCTGCATGTGCAAAGAACATATTGGATATGCTTGTAGTTATGATATAAATTTGGTACCACAAGAAGTTCTTGTACTGATTTAATTATTAGTGAAGTTGCAAATTAATATTGGAGAAATGGAAGGAAAGATTCTTTAATTCTACCAAACTGGAGATATTTGCCGTTTTTTTTAGTTCCATTAGCTTAACAGTTGATGAATAACTTTGCGTTTTAATTCGTTTGTTAAACTATTTAATTGTTGATGTCTAGACTTTGCTACTGAATGAACTTTTTGTATTGCTCAAAATGGTTACTCGTCCTTTTTATTTAAATTATTTTAGGGATGTTATACAGTTTGATACAGTTGTTATTTTTGTAGTCTGCTTTTTTGTTATTTTAAAATATTAGTATTGTAGTCAAGTGTTCTTGGCCCCTAAATGGTTATTGGTCAAATACTTTTTCCCTTGTTATTCATTTTGTAATATTTCTCTTGTTATTCTTTATAATTACAATGAAACCAATTTCTGATAGCTCATTTTGGTTGGCGACATTTCTTTTTTCTTTGGAAGAAGGGAAAACTCTAAAAATCAATGTATACTTTTTTTTTTTATTCTTGTACAGAAAGCTCTGCAAAAAAAAATGATAACAGATGATACTCAACTCACATATTAGAAATAGGTGTATGCTGAGAGCTAAAGGTGAATACTGTGGCATTTATCTCAAGGTACCTTACTAACTCGCTTAGACCACTACAAAATTTTCACTTGTATTGAGTGTCACAATGTCTCACTCAATTAAAAATTGCTAATATAGGAATTGAGAGCAAAACTCAGATTAACAACAAATATTATAATTTAGTTGGTTTTGAAAGATTGAGAAGAGATTGTTTTGAAATCTTCTAAAAGTTAAATTCTAAATTCTTATTTTTGATATCTTACTAAACTTATTTAAGTTTATTATAGTTTTAAAGTGAAGTGATTTTTTCTCCAATACTGAATTCCATTCCACAATATTTCATTATTTAAGTTACTGCATTAAAATGTTTAACACATACACTTGCATAGTAATAATTATTCAGATTATAGAATTTGAAGAAACATGAAACAGGTGAAGAGAGGGGATTTAAAAGGAGGAATGTAATTTCAAAAGGGTGTAGCACAGTTTGTAAACAATTTTTCCAATGCAGCAATTGTATGGGAAGAGATTTAGAAATTGAAAGGGCAGAAGTGTGTGTTGCATGAATAAATCGCTGATTTTAGTTGAATCATTTGAAAAATAAAAGGAGGGCGATGGGGTTGGATACTGTTTTAAATGAATGAAACAAGGAAGTACTTGCGACAATAATTAGAGAAAAGCCGTTTTAACTTGACTTCTGCAGGCACTACAACTCCTGGAAAGTCAAGGCCTCCCGCAATTTGGTCCACCAGTCATCTCTATCTGCTACTCTCCAACTATGTTACCCAGGATGGATCTCGTGTTGGTGGAAACACTATCCATCGCAACCATCCTTCCCTCTCTTCTTGTGGCATATATTCTTTCATCAAGAATCTTTCGCGGTATCTGGCCTGGTGTCATTGACGGTATCTGGCCTTGCAATATGACCTGCTCATCGGAGCCAATCAACCTTTATAACTCTGACTATATCTGGGTTCTTGTGCAGTTCCCCTCACTCTGTGTTGATTGGGATTATCCATACACCATTATTATGTAAAGGACCAAATATTTTCCTCAGAATACACCACTCAAAACGAAGGAGATGGCCTTCCTCTGTTCTTGTCATTGCCCAACATTCTGAACCATAGGTTAGCACAGCTCTGATCAGTGTCTTGTAGATGGTTATCTTCGTTGATTGGGAAATCACCCTACTTTTTAAATGCTTATGGAGACCAAAATAGCATTTATTGGCTGCCAAGATTCTTCTCTGGATCTCTGCCTTCATATCATTATTAGAGTTCACCTAGGAGCCTAGGTAAACAAACTCTTCAACGCTCTCAAAGGTGTTATTCCCAATGTCTACCCGGAGGTGGTCATGGACTGCTCCATGAGGTCCTGCAACCATGTACTTTGTTTTTCCTCATTCACCACTAGTGCCACTCCAGCTGCAGCTCTTTGAAGCCCAAGAAATACCCTCTTCATATCCATAACCATTCTACCGATAATATCCATATCATCCGCGAAGGCTAGGACCATTGCAGATTTATTAAACACTGTATCCCCTATCTGAATTCCTGATTTCCTTACTGCATATTCCAGAGCCAAGTTAAATAGTAAACATGCAAGGGAGTCTCCCTGTTTTAGCCCCTTATATGTGTGAAAGCTTTCAGACGTGTCACATTGGGCTCTAATGTTGCACTATACTCCTTAAATAGTGATGCTTATTAAGTGTACTGATTTGGCTGGTATTCCCATTTGGATCAAGCCCTGGCACAATTCTTCTCTAATGATATTATCATAGGCTTTCTGGAAATCAATAAATAAGCAGTGCATATTTATATTGAATTCCCTGGCTTTCTCCAAAATACTCCTCACCGAAAAGATCTGATCTGTAGTTGATCTTCCTCTCATATAAACCTGCTTGATATAGCTCAATTTCCTGTTCTGCAAAGGGCGGTCTGGTTTACAATGAACTTAAGAAAAAAATTAATGTATTATTTTCGATAGGATCCCCAAAGATCTCCACATTTAACAATACTGAGTCAAGTTTTAACTTGACTTTAGCCATAGTCAAAGTTAGGAAAATAATTGAGGAGATCACTAGTTGGCAAAGATTAATGGGAATATGGCAGAAGTATTCAAACTATTTTAAGATAGAAATGAAATAATAGGAAATTTATGTAATGTAGTCTTTCCAGACAAGATTTTAATGATGGAACAGTAGTGGATTGGAGTGCTTTTTAGGAAAAGACCAACAAGGAGAGTACCTAACATGGGATTCACAAATTCCGATCATTTAGGGATTGATAAATTATTTGCCACTTCTATAAATTTGTTTTATTGAAAACTAGTTTCAAAAACTAGTTATACATTAATTTTTGTGTGTTTTTAGAACTGAGGATGAATGTATAACATTCGAAACAATTTTTTAATAAAACAAATTCATAGAAGTGGCAAATAATTTATCAATCCCTAATTAGATTGATCCTTCTATACCATCATGCGGATGTCAACTTATATATATATATATGCGATAGGTCCCTTCAATGCTTAAGTAAAGTGGTAAGACACAATTCTCAGGCGCAGTTTTCGATGCTATGTAAATAGACGTGGCTCTAACAATAGTTCAACAGTGACTGTGGTCTCGTAATGCGTCTCGTTACTGTGCTAGAGATCTACAGTTTGAACTATTTTCAAATGGAACATTTTAAACTCATTATAATTATCTGATTTTAAATATTATTTGCTTTGGAACCAACTACTTGAGCAACCTTCATTAGAATGTTTACCTTCTATGCTCACAATCACCAAAGTTCTCGTCACAATTTGCCTGGTCATAAAAATCCATTCCCTTATACTATATCAATTGAGCTTACTTAAATGTACTGTGATGACCCAGTATTCTTGGTTCGTCTCCAGGTTGATTGATGAAAGAGGAATATTTATGAATGTGAATGAATTATGTTTCTCATTAACCAATTTAAAAAAAAAAATGTAGTTGCAACAATAATAATTTTATAAAAGGTATGGCTTTTGACTCAAATGTTTCTATGATGATTATCTTCCAAATGAATGAATAATTGTGAGTTAATTTGATGATGAGAGTGAATGAATAAGTTATCATGATTATATTTGACTATATCAATCACTTTTTTTATTATATTTATTACAACTTCTATTTTTATAGTAATATCACTATCAACGTTAGAGTATAATAATATTTAATAATAATAATTTATTATAAAAAAAACAACAAGTGAATAACAAATAAATAATAACCATAGAAAAAAGCTTAATTGAATAAATTTTCATCTTTATTAAATTAAATTAAAACATAAAATTTAATGAATCCATTATTTAATGATTTATAAATATCAGAGATATAAAAAACATTAAAAGAATATAAAATGTTTTCTTCACAATTTCGGGGATTCGAACTTTAGGTCTACTAGCATTGTGGCAAAATGCATTACCATGAGGCCACAGTCACTGTTGATCAGTTGTTAGAGCCACATCTACTTACATAGCACCAAGAACTTAAAATTGATATTTCTCAAGAATGAAAATGAATTGCATCTTATCACTTTACATAAGCATTGAGGGGATCCTATCCTATAATATATATAAAAGTGATCGGAAACTGTGATTCCCATGTATGGTGCTCTCCTTGTAAGAGAGGAAGGAATATATTTCAGATGGGAGCCAGACCTAGGGAACAGATGTTTCGCTAGCCAAAGTGCTAATTCTATTTAGATCACCTTGTAGTTTGTGAATAGTGAGATTATTGAGTTGCATGCTCAGCAGTATACAAATTTGTTGGTAGAGTGAAAATTAGTGTTTGATGGCATGAGTAAAAATAATTGACATGAACCAGTTTGCACTGGTTTATTACAAATATCTCACTGTAATTTTAAAATAATACTTTATATGTTTTACTGGCCAGGTTTTGGTAGATTGTCTGTCGTTCATATTAGTATTAAAAGCTTACATTGTTATTCAGTGGCTTTAAAGGCTTAGTTTTATTTTGATTTCAGATGCCTTTGTGAGCTAGCGAAACAAATTGGCTTTTCTGAAAATGCTAAAAATAGTTTTTATTTATTGGAACAACTTTCTACATTTCGTCATGTGGTGAGTTTACCTTAAACTTGTATTTTTTATTTTATTTGTAATAACCTGAATAAAATTAATTAAATATCGAGTTTTAATTTCTCATTTTCAAAACAGTGATCGAAACATTAATTTAATTCACTCAAATATTGAACAAGTTCATTAAACACTTTTTTAAGTCCTAAAGTAATTGTTTTAAAAAATTTTATTCAAAAGTTTTATAAAAATAAAAATCTTTTAAATAACACTATTTATTTTATTTTATTTTTTTATGTGTGCTCAACTTTAATTTTATCAGCTTTTATTAAAAAGTTGCAGGAAAATAAAAAATTAAGTTCTTCAGGAAATTAGTGATGACTTCCTGATATTTGAAAAAATATCATCTCTTAACTATCTTCGTTCAATATACAGAGAAATGAGGATTGAAAAGGATTAAAACAGACATTGCAATTTAGATTATTTTCCCAGGCCTAAAGACATCATAGCCAAGTGAATCATCTTTCAGGACCAACTTAATAGAACACTAGGATTATTGTTAAGCCACTAGCGAGTTTGTTATAGTTTATCATCTGAAGATATTAAAATTTGATGTGCAGGATGTCCAGTAATTATTAATTAAGAGCAAACGCCCATGTTAATGGATTCTATCTTAGAAAAAAGATTTAGACTATTGAATATTTCTAAGCTCGAAATATTTATTTATTTATTCACTTAATTTTTCTTTGTAATCATTATCTGGACGATAGACCTTTATGAACCTTAACTAGGAGAATTATACAAATTATACAAAAACATTAATTACATTAACTATACAAAAATACAATATAATACTAATAAGAAAACAGATCAGCTGGGAAGCAATGTAAAGGCTGTTCAAATCTTTACTTATCATAGTGCCATTGTTAAGTCCAATAAGCTAGACTCATCATTTTCATTGGTGGAGTAACGACCCGTCACCGAGACTGGATCTCCTCCAAAAGCTTCCGCCAGTTGACTCAATATATTGCAGCAGCTCTCCAGTTTCGAGCTCCAAGAAGTACCCATGCGTCTGCCACGACAGAGTCTGCCCATCTTACATTAGGCCGACCCATATTCCACTTGTCATGAAATTCATTTGTTAGCATCTTCTTGTGTATCTCCCCATCTTCAATCCTGCCCATCAAATTCTCCCGAGCTTAATAAACTTGATCACATCAATGTCATCATGCAGTCCCGAAAGCTCCACATCCTTCCCTTTTCTCCAAATGTCTCTCTCACGAACTGGACCAAAAATTCTTCGTAATATTTTTGTTTCAAATACCAGTAGCTTGGCCTCATCAGCTCTGTTAAAGGTCCACACTTCTGAACCATATATTAGAACTGGAAGCACCAAGGTTTTATAAATGTTGATCTTGGTTATTTAAGAAAGGTGCCTGCTCCTGAAGTGTTTGGCCAGACCAAAGTAGCTCCGGTTAGCTGCATAGATTGGGGTATGCCAGAAGGTCTCCCTGTCTCATATCACAGTTGGTCATTGTAGGTCTGGAGAGGCCATCCTTTATGCGAACTATATTGTTTGAGCCTAACATAATAATTCTCATCAAACGGATCAACTTCTTGGGTATGCTCATTTCTTTGAATGCCTGGTAGAGCTCTGTTCGGGTGACACTATCATGTGCAGACTTAAAATCCAGTTAGAGGTAATGTGTAACCATTTTGTACTCCTTTAGTTTCTTGATATCATATTCAAGGAGAAAATCTGGACTTGGTCTGATCTACCTCTCCTGAACCCAGTCCAATGCCTACCTATCTCCCTTTCTGCATGGAGGCATACCTCTCAAAAAGGATGTTTGAAAACACCTTTTAGGCACTAGAGAGAAGTACAATACCCTGATAATTGTCACATTCTATCTGGTCGCCTTTCTTGTGTAGGTTATTTGTTTGAGCACCTTGGCTTTTCCTGCCTGATGGCAGTTAAATCTGTCAGCTCTCCCTCTCAATTCTTCCACCAGCTTAACTTCTAGTCGCTGCCAGTATGCTGCTCTATGTTCATTGGTCTTTAATTTTGATACATCGTATTTCTTTGGAACCAGACCTGCTACATTTCTCTTTGTTGATATCCGTGAATGGATCCTGGTGATACTCAGTAAATGATCTGAATCCACTGAATCCTGTAAACTCCAATAAGATTGGATCTATGACATGAGATTTTCAAAATCTGGTCGATTTTGTTTGTGACGGCTCCATTTGGTGATTTCCAGGTGGCTTTATGAATTTTCTTCCTAGGAAATAATGTAACCCCCACGGACAGACCATTCATTGCAGAGAAGTTGATGAGCCTTCGTCTATTCTCATGCTAGCTAAAGGTTCCTGTTGGATGATATATATTTTCTTGGCCAACTTGGACATTGAAGTCTTCTAGGACAATCTTGATATCACTTTAGGGACAGCTTCTGAAGATGTCTCCTAATGGATCATAAAATATTTCTTTAGCTTTGTCTGCTGCAGATTCTGTTGGGGTGTGACAGTTGATGAGAGAAAAATTGAAGAACTTTCCCTTTCTTAAGTTCTAGGTCCTTTTTTAAGTTTTTTAATTATATCTTCATGTTTTTTTTTATTTGTCTTTATACTATATGTATTTGTAGATGATAAACTTTTCTTTCTTTTCTCTTATAGCAACCAGAAACAGTACGAAAGGACATAAAATTTGCAAGATCTCTCGCCCTTGCTACAAAACTAAAATTACCATTTCCTCATATGGTCGCCGTTGTGACAGTTGAAACTACTATCCCTAATTCTCTGCAGATGTTTTCACAAGCTACAGGTGACATAGCTTTGGACTCATGTGTTGACTTTTGGGATGGAAATACTCTCAGAACACTCTCCTCTTCAGACAGGTTTCTACTTATAATGATATGTAGTTTAGATGCTCTAGGTAGTTTCATTAAATGTTTTTTGTTAGATATTATTTTTGTTTTATACTGACAAGGGGTGTAAATGGTGCATCTGTTGCCGATTATAAAGATTTTTTAGTAATTCTGCATTGAAAAAATAATCAACATTTACTAAACCATTTCATCTTATGGAGCTGTGAAAAAAAAATAATAAAACACACTGAAACTGCTTTATGTGATATCTCGATTTCAGAAAATTATATCGTCATGGTTCTTCCAACTAAATATTTGTTTTTCAGAGTAGATTAAATATACAGATGTTAAACAATAATTCCTATTTAGCCAAACAAATTTTAAAAAATATTTAAATTATTAAGTAAACTACCTTTAAAGATTTTTTTTCACCAGAAATAATGGGAGATTTTAATTTGGCACACCAAAAACTTTAAGTGTAAAATATTATCGAAAATAATTGTTTTTTTTTTTTTTATTTCTAAGGGGGTTCAAAATGTTCAAGCCAAAAAATTATGGTTCATTATGAAGCTCTGTATCTCGTCTTTTGTTTATGCCATTTCCACATTTTTGTACTTGTTAGAAAGAGGGTAGTTTCTTCTTTCCATCCATATAAACAGCTATTGTAATCTGTATAAAAATATATGATTACCAAATAAAAACGAAACTGAGGATTTTAGAGATAACATTGGTTCTAAAACATGTATGAACATCAGGGGCAAATTATGTAGTTATATAACTTTTGCTAATCCTCTGAATTTTGTTTTAATCCAATATATGCTTTTAGTGATGCCTAGATATAATATAAATTTAATGAAAAAATTATAACTTTTTGGGAAAATCACGAAAATGTATAAACAGGTGTTCTTGAAAAAAGGCCAAGATCCAAAATGGTTCTAGAGCGATTTTTCAAAGTACTATTTGTTCGCAAAGAGTTACTGTACAATCCTATTATTAGAACCCGTATTCTCGTGCAATTGCACTTTATTTCTGCTGGCTTGAAATTCACTGGGACTAATTTATTTACAAAAATTAAGACATCCTGTTTAAGATATCTAAGTTTTATTAGTGATGCCCTCTGGATGGAGTAGATCTACAATTCATCCGATACATAAAAAGGGTGACTGCCTAGAATGCTCCAACTACAGAGGAATATCCTTATTGCCAACTGGTTATAAAATCCTTTCAAACATCTTGCTCCTGCATCTACGATATGCTGTTAGAAGTATAGGACCATACCAGAGTGGCTTCAGACGTGGTAAATCCACTACTGACCAAATTTTCAGCCTGAGGACCATCTTGGAGAGAGGGCATGAATACAACATCAAGACTCATCACCTCTTCGTCGACTTGAAGTCAGCATATAATAGTGTCAATAGGGAAGAACTCTATCGAGCCACGGAGTTGCAGATTCCAGAGAAGCTTACATGACTGATAAAGCTAACGATGAAACAGTCATGTGCTCAGTCTGGGTTGGTGGAGATTTCTCAGAAGAATTCAATGTTTCAAGAGGGTTAAGGTAAGAGGTTGTGCCCTAGAAAAAGCAGTGAGGGACTCTGGTATTCAGGTCAGGTGCACCATTTTTAACCAGATGGTTCAACTTTTAGCCTACCTCTCATGGCTTAGACATCACTGGATGCTCCTTTCAAGCAGTTAAGGAGGCTTCTTTAGCGTTAGTGGGACCGGCCTTGAGACTCGGGCTTGAAGTAAACCAGGCGAAAATGAAGTATCTTCTGCCTGGCCAGAATGAGAGTGTAGCCTTTGGAGAGTACAGCTTTGAAAAGGTTCAAGATTTAGTTTACCTGGACTCTTTGGTGACCCAAGATAATGGCAGAAGAGCTG
Source organism: Rhaphigaster nebulosa (assembly GCA_948150685.1). NCBI lineage: Eukaryota > Metazoa > Arthropoda > Insecta > Hemiptera > Pentatomidae > Rhaphigaster > Rhaphigaster nebulosa. Next base: position 77,149,108 of record OX411306.1, on the reverse strand, counting down.
AGATGTAGAGGAGAATCGTCTCTACCAATCGATGTTACTTTGGGCTTGGAAAACAGTTCATCGGCCACATTCTCTCTAGATAGACTAAACTCCATCTGTATAGAACCCTGATTCATCCTGTTCTGCTATATGGCATCTGGCACGAATAGATGAGAATGAAATACCGAAGAGAATGCTTACAGAGCTGCTCCATGGGACCAGGAAAAGAGGCAGACCTAAGCTGAAGTGGATCAACGGAGTGAAGACTGACCCGAGGGACATCCTTGGTATCAGGAATTTGATGACAACTGTACAGGATTGTGACGATTGGCGGAGGCGATTGGTGGAAGCCAAGACCCGTCACCGGGGTGTTGCGCCGCAATAATAATAATAATAAGTTTTATTTTGCATGAAATTGCACATTTTAAACTTTTTTGTGTAAATCGCATATTTTACATTTTTACTACATAAAATTGCATATATGGCCATAATTAAAAAAAATAATTTTATATTGCTTGGAAATGTGAACATTTTAAAAAAATTACGAAGGAAGTTTCATGAATTAATGCATGGCTGTTTATAACACATTAAAGAAGCTGCAATTTTCTGAAAAATTCTCAATAGTTTTTCAAGTTTGTTTTTCTCTCATTAAATTCATGGAAAACCAGTCTCACTATTCCATTCCCTTCTTTGCATGTGGTACATTCATTCTACCGTAGGCAAAATAATTATTCAAATACATAGTTTCTCGGAAAAATATGTTTTATAATTTTTTGGACATAAATCAACTAATGGATATGATAACAAACAACATTCCACATTAATTTTTACAAGTGAAGGAAATTAGTAACCCGTACAAACTAAACATCACCAAAAATTGAAATTTGTCAAGCATAAAAATTATTCATACAGCAACAGTTGTCGTGATAATAACTAGTTAGTTTTTTATCTTCTTACCTGTCCTCATCTATATAAATGCTTATATATAATCGTTATACATTTAAGTCCTTATTTAAATAAAAACTATAAATGGGCCAAATGATCAGAAATGAAATATAGTTCCACCAAACTGGATCGTAAATCTGAAGATGAATTGTTCAATTTTTTTGGCAAGAATTGAGCTATTGATATATCGGAAGAATGTTGAGATTGTTTCACTCGACCATACAATACATAATTAAAAACTTTAAAACCAGATCAGTGAACAATAAAAAATACTCTTTTTGTCACAGTGCGTGAATAAATAATGTGAATTTGTGCAAAAAGGAGCCATAAATCCTCAAATAAGTGCTCGTGAACTTGCAGAACAAATCGCATCACAATCTTCCATCCTACCTAGCTTTCTGATGAATTAATGTACAATTTCAGAAATTTATGTAAGAAAACAAAATAGATGTAATTTTTTTCCAGAGAATGGTAGGATTTTAATTTTTGAACGTTTTGGCATTTTTATTGCACTTTTAACAATTTTTTTACTGCAATAAATCCAGACTCTACCTGTTATTAAATATTTCAAAAATGTGTTTGAAAATCGGGCTTCTTGCTTTGGGCGCTTGAGTGTATGAGTGAAGGTGAAGTGTGCATACTGTGAAAAGGTATTATTATTTTTGCAATAAATTTTTTATTTTCAGTCCTAAAACATGTTCGTACGACAATTACAAGAACTGTAATTAAATGTCTAAAAATGGCCATATTTCGCAGTTTTTTTGCAAAAGTTATGGATCGATTTCAATATTCCTAAACTCATTTATTTTTTGTCTTTTTAAGCGCTATTATGTACTAAAATTGTTTACATCTTAAACTTGAAAATTCAGTTTGTTTATAAACTGTTTCCACCAGCTTGCTTAGTGCTGATTTTTCTAAAGCATACACAATTAGTAGAAATAATAATTGTAGCCATAAGTCACACATTTACAATTTGTTTCAAATATACAAATTTGTTCATTCAGAATTTATTTTAAAAAACAAGTATTTACTTTGCTGGCACACCCGGGACTATTGGTTTTTAGTCGTGTTTTCCCTGAAAAAAATAGACTATTGCAGTGGGTTGAAGGTCGGCGGTAAGGGGCAGGATCGCGTTTTCTATCCGTTTCATAACCCCTAGATCACTATTATCGAAGTTTTCGAGATGTCTGATATATATTTATATATAAATTTTTCCCCCGCTACATTTGAGCACCTCCAGCAGCCCCCTTTAGGTCGAATGTACTGAAATTCGGTATGTAGGACTTTCTTTCAAGCAGAACGATACCATTAAAGAATGGATAAATTCCAGTCAAAATTTCGGTATGTTTACGTGAAATTACGGCACTTTTTAAGTTTTGTGTATCACTACAGCTCCACCATATTAGTTTATAGGGCTGGAAGTTTGTATGTGAATTGAGTTGGTGCTGGGGAAGTATCCTTTGGAGGTCTCGACTTGGTTCCCCCACCCCCCAGGATTTTCCGATTTTTTAAAATATTTGCGCACCTTTAAAACCCCTTCAAGTTGAGTCAGGGAGCTCAAAACCTATTGCATTCGAAAGGAAATTAAATTACCTAAAAAACAAAAGAAGTTTTATCGAAATCGGACCAGTATTAGCAAAGATATGCCGATTTAAACTGTTTCAATGCCTTATTAGTCGTATTTTTCAAGAAAAAAATAGACTATTGTAGTGAGTCGAAGGTCAGCGGGACTGCGTTTTCTATCCGTTTCATAACCCATAGAGCACGATTATGGAAGATTTGGAGAAGTCTGATGTATATATATTTTTTTCCACGCTACATTTGAGCATCTCCAGCCCCCTTTGGGTCATATGAGCTGAAATTCGGTACGAAGGACTTTCTGTATCGAAGGTCAGTGGAGAGACAGAACCATATATAGAGTACGGGTAAATTTCGGTATGTGTCTGTAACTGTCTTTAGTGGATCTCAATTTTTTTCTTACTCCCCCGTTTTTATATTTTTTTTAACGTGAAAATACGACTTTAGTGACAGAGTTCTACTGCTCACGGATTTTTTCCTTTGATACACTTAAATCAAGTTTAAACAAAACTACATTGTTTCATGACCTTACAAATGCCAAATGTTCATTATTTTTTTGAAATGTTAAATTTAATTATTTTACATTCAAGAAAATTTTGTCTTCACCATGATTAGAAAATATTGGTTTTATTATTGGAATTACTTATAATTAATTTTTCAAAGATACAGGATGCTCATGAATTAAGTGACTGTTGACAAATTAATTTTGAGGAAGATAATTTTGTTTTGTTTTTTATTTGGCTTAAAATTGAAGATATAACCCCTTCTCATGACCAACTTTTCTTATATGATAATTTTTCACTTTTTGTATGAGTTTGAGGGCATTAAGGCCTCACCTGAGCATTCTCGAGTCAGATATGGCACCTATTCGAATGAGGGTGGGTGGGTTGAAATTTATTTTGTGGGTACGCCACAAAATAAATTTCAACCCCTCTTCCCTCCCCACGCACCCGGGTAGATTCGAACAGGTCTTGCGTTTCCCACTCTGGCTAGAATAGGTTGGTAATCTGTTGGATAACTCATTCTTACTTTTTAGGAAAAAGATCCTTGATTTTTATCAGAGAACTAGTTTAACTGCCTACTGTACAGCTTTTGCATATAGACCTCTTGGAAGACCTATCAATTCTGACATGACAAAAATCTACATGGAATTGCCAGCTGATAGTCATTTATTATATCTCAAAAATAGAAGCCCTACTCCTATCGAAAGATCTTTGCGCCAAACATCAGGTATTTTACGAAGTATCTCAATAATGAGCCATTCATTTTTATTTCTATTAAATATTTTGTGATAAATAGAAGTGATCAAAAACATTTAATATGTCGATTAAATTAAATTTTTATTTTTAGTGGATTGCTTGACTGCTGAAGAGGTAGCTGAAGAAGTAAATGATATTGAAGGTTGCTTTGAAATGCAATGTAATCAAATATTTCTCGGAATGGTTACCATGCAATATCAGGCTCAGATTGAAATGGTAAAATTATGTTCAAACCTTTTGATCTGTTATTTTAAATTGATACTTTGTGATAAATTTTTAAACCTTCCTCTATTGTTTATCCTCTTTTCCTCGATTGTTCAATAGGTCCACTTAATTGAGCAACTTGAAAGAGCTTGTATCAGATTTGTACATTTTAGTAAGGAAAATGAATTGAGGTCTCGGGTATTTTCTGAAAAAATGGGTTTGGAAAGTGGTTGGAACTGTCATATATCTCTTTTGAGCAGGTAATTTATTTTCATTTACTAGGATTTTCTTTTGGAATTAAAAATTTCTTTTAAAAAAAATATTAATACATTCTTAAAAAATAAATGATTTATTTCAATTGGAATGATTGAGTGATTTTTAATTTAATAACTGCATTGTCATTGTCGTCTTAATTTTATTTTATTTCTCAGGTGATGGCTTTTTTTTTAACACAAAATAAAGAGGATAATCAATTTTTAATCCACTAAAACAGTGTTTTGTGACTTTTTTTTTGTCTTTTAACAGCTTATTGTGATTGTTGATTTGTGATTAACCCCATGTTGTGTGTGTCCCATGTTATCCAAATAACAGCGAGGAATCAAAGGAAGAACTTCTTGATGTTGATCTGAAAGAAGACGAGTGGGAGAGGAGTGATGCACATGCTCCACTCCTCAGTGGAAATCTGTGGTATGAAATATTTTTGTTTTTTTAAATGTTTTATTTTTAATTTTTGCGACATCTAGGGCTTAAAATCTCCATTGATGGAGATTTGTTTAACAGGTTCAGTGCAAAAGGAAAAGTCCATATTTATCCACATAATGGTGAATTGACCCCATGAAATAATTATCCTCAAGTGGATCACAGGTCAATTGACCCTGTATTTTTTCCTTAGTTAAAGCATATTTAGCATTCTAAAAAGTTTTTCTAAGATTTTCGTGGATTGTATGGAAACAATACAAAGAGGGAAGGGTAGCGAGCAAATCGTCATTTTGGCAAGAGATCCTTTGCTATTTTTAAATTTAGTTTGAGAGATTATTGAAGTTTATAATTTTATTTTTATACTGCTTTCAATGCTTTAAAAAGGCCCAAAGCTGAAGCAGATCTGGAAATTTTTGAAAGTTTATCTTTCACTCCTTCAACACTAGTGCAAAGCTAGAGGCGGGGTCAATTGACACCGTATTGCACTGAACATGATAAATAATTGAAATTAACAATGACTTTTTAAAAATATTTATAAATTAAACAGTTATGTATTTACTGGATTTGTAATAAAGTCATTCACTTAATTGGTTTATTGAGGTATGCAATGAGGCCAAATAATATTAGTTTGGGCAAAAATAAAACTTCTATCTTAGTTACTTAACCGCCTCTTCTGTTGTGCTGTGTGAAGAGCCTACTTATAATGCTGGTCCAAAAGTCTCTATTATGGATCAACTTTCTCCTTGTTTTCCGATCCACATTCTTTCCTCCTACTTCTGCTTGGTTTATTATGTTGCCACTCGTTCCTCAGACGTGCCCTTTTTTGTGGTAGTTTAGATATTTGCCAGCAGCTTTTATATATCCCTTAATTCCATTATCAACCAATCATATTTGTTTATTTGAGTCCCAAGATAATTAAAGTCTTGTCTTTCTCCAAATTTTTCCCTTCAGTCTAACATTATGGTCTCCTTGCTCATTTCTTCTTCCAATCCTTAGTAGTACCAAATATATTGACTTAAATATTCGAGTCTAGTGAATCATGAAAGTATCTGAAGAATCTCCTGAAAGCTTTATCATTTCTTGAGTTAACATATTTCAGTTTTAACTTCTCATGGTGAGCCTCAAACATAAATTAAATGCTCTATTGGAAGCCTTGATGAAATATAAATGGAACACTCATTGTTGTTATAATATATATACATACAATTTTCACCTATATTTGGGTTCAAGTAAATTGATGCTTTGGGAAACGCTGTTGCTGCACTGTGCACAACTTCTAACCTCTTGAGCACTTGACTTGACAAAGTCAATCATCAAGAAAATTAGAGATCAATTATTGTTTAATAGTGCATTGTTAAGCACACTCTAATTAGTCCTATTGTCTATCAATAGTGTGCAACCCTTCTTCTTAGAAAAAGAATTAATCTCAAATTACTTTCTTAAAAATATTTTTAATGAAATATATAAAACACTATGTTACATCATAAGCATGGTTTGTATTTACAGTGGCTACTTAAAACTGATAAAATGTGCTAATACAGGTTTCACTTGTCAACTGGATTTGGTCTATACTTTCTTTCTCTTTTGTCTTTGAAGCTTCTTATGTAGCTTTTTCTACGATGAGTCGCTTGTTGAACTTCACATGGAAATTTGGTAAAACCATCTTGCTGACCATCACCACATATCATCCAACCATGAGCAGAATAGCCTATTCGATTTAACACTGTTTCTAGGTTTTCATAGTTTTCTTTCATATGAACAGAATGACCAACAGCAATAGATATGTGCATGTTACCATTGTGTAATAAAACAGCCTTTAAACTAGTTTTTGATGAATCAATAAACAACCTCCAGTCTTCCTTTTTGTATTCAATACCAAACTCATTCATCACACTGGGAATGTCTGAGCAGTATACTAAATCACCTTCTTGTTCAAAAAACTTGGAAACTTGTTGCTCTCTCTTCCTGTGCACATAAATGCTGGTTCCAACCACCAACAAGTTCCTTTTTTGTAGTCTAGAACCAAGCAATTCAGCTTTTTCTTTCTTTAAGCCAAGATTCCTAACCAAGTCATTAAGCTCAATTTGAGTAAACAGTTTAGGCTCTACATTTTCTGTAAAACATTGGAATTCTTCATCATCTTGTTCATCTAACTCCGATTGTATATCAGAAAATACTTCCGTTGGAATAGAATTTAAATTATCTGGTGGTTCAGGGACCGGTAAATCCACACCATGCCCTATTGGTCGGATGGCGGACAGAAGGTTAGGGTAGCTTATTACGTTCTTGTTTTTTGAGTTATGACCAGTAATATCGACACTGCAAAAGTAGCATGATTTCTTGGCTCCCTCCATATCATAAGAACAGCAAATTTAAAGGTCTTTTCTCCTTTTTTGACTATTTTCTTAGATCTTCGACACATACATAACATACCTTATGCGGGGCCCCAGATTTATCCTGATCACCAATTGTGGGTGATACAGCTTTTTTAATATCATATTTGGATTCAGCACCCTAAAAACTATAGGAGTAAGGAACTATAGGAATTTTCAGTACAAAAGTTTTTTCTATAATTTTGTTTTTATTGAAAACTAGTTTCTAATGTTATACATTCATCTTCAGTTCTAAAAACACAAAAAAATTCAAAAATAAGCAATTCAAAATACAGATTGGTACTATTATACATATTAAATTAAATGTAATATAAATTAGGACTCAAAACCATTTATGTATTTAATTAAGACAAGAAATCAAATAAATGTTATGTGAGTTATTGAATTAAATAAATAAATAAATAAATAAATAAATAAATTAGTCATTGAATTATCGATACTATTGATCGTGGCCAATTATCGACTATTGCCATCCATGTAGGAATGGGAGAGAGAGAAGTGGCAACAGTGGAGATGCCACTTAAAGAGAGTCGGCTCAAGACATTCCCTCTGCCTGCATCTGGCACCAAATAATGCCTACATCTCAAGTATCTAATTCTGTGAACCTAACTATAATTGTTATATTCAATTATAATCTCAATAAAAATTCACAAAAACTAATGTTGTAGCTTATTGAAGAATTTTTTTTTTTATGAAAATAATCAAAAACAAATGATGATTTGATATTAATGAAAAGTACTGAATTTTTTGTTTCAAAATTGAGTTAATGAAATTTATATATGATACCACTCATATACCATTTTTGGTATATTCATATATCATCCCTTTCTACCATTTTTGACAAATAAATACATTTAAATAAATAAAACACAACAGAAGCACGAATCATGATGAATAGGAAAACAATTTCAAAATGTTATTTGATAGGTATTTCTATTTTATTTAATTTTCCATAAAATTAGTACATGAATTAGGTAGCCATTGCTTTTTTAAAAAAAGATCCTGTTTAAAATTGCATCCCAAATGATTGAATTTTTTATTTTTGTCCATTGATAGCTGCACTGTGGATCAGAGTGAAGATTAATTCTTTTATAAGGAGGTTTTTACCAATGCATATTTTTCCACTCCCCAGAACATTGCCACTAACCGAATATGTTTATAACGTCATGAAGAGTACATAGCTTAATATTATATTACTATAACCTTTTAAATTATGGAATCCATTGATACTTTCTAATTTTCTTGTTATGAATAAAAAATTCTTCAAAATTAAAAGAGGTAATATTTTAACCGGATTTAAATTTTGATTTTTAAGACTGGTGAAATAAGTAATTAATCAACAGCAGAGATATTATGAAGATAAATAAATCCTAATTTTTTCTATTAGTAGTGTACTTGAGCTCATCCATCATATTGCTGTTTGATTTATAAATATTATTTATCATTTGATGTCTTGCAGAAAAAATAATTTTGTGTGTGTCTTTATTATGTCTAACTGATATAATTTTTTGTACAATTTTTGTTTAACTTGGGAGATGTTTTATAGCGTGTTTGTCCAGCAAAAAGTAAAAATATTTCTGAATTTTGAAAACTGACATGTGGTGATATTTAAATATAATTATTATTATTATTTTTTTTTTTGCTGCCCTGTTGAAGAGGTAATTTCTACATTAAATTTTGTATCTTCAGCTTTTTATTTTAATACTGAATTAAGGTTGTTTTAAATTTTAATTAAAATTTAATTTTGCCCTTTTAGCTTTTTTGAAATTATTTATCAATTACCATGTTTTGCTTCTAAATTAATATTTTGGTATTTGTTTTTATGATCCAGCAGTTCATTAGAAGGCTCTCGAGCAATGAGTGTGTCTGCTCCTTGTGCTATTAATACAGAAACATCTGCCAACCCTGATTCTACAAAGTATTTGTTTTTTACTATCAATTAATAATATTTTTATCAAAATTAATATTGAAATGAGGGTGTGAGAAGCCAAGAGGTACAAGTGGCAATTTAATAATTTTGTGGAAATGCATTATAAAGTTAAAATATTTTGATGAAACCTAAAACGTTTAAGTTTGTATCATACTTATATCATGGCTCTAAATGCATATTCCTTGAATATGTATATTTTGATTAATACAATATTGACTATTGAGTAATATTGCTTTTGAAAAAAAGTCACTTTTACCCCTGGACTTCTCACCTTCTCAAATATATTCCTTCATTGAAAATTGTGTTCAGTGCCAATATTTTTAATCTCTAATATTGGTATGTTTCTTATTTTAGAAGTAAGTTTGAGGAATTCGAAGTTATTTCACAAGAAGGATGGCAGTCCCTGAGTTGTTTAACTGACAGTACAGAACAGAGTGCTCCAATTAATTTTGATATGTCAAATAGAGTATGATTTTTTAAACTTATTTTATGCTTTTCTATAATTTATTATATGGCTTAGCATTGTAATAAGATTATATTATTCCTTTATTAATAATTTTTTTAAACTGTTTTGATAGTAAATATTATTTACTATGTCTCAATTAATAATGTTATTAAAAATGCTCACATTCATGCTTTGTACATATAGGTACGTTATATTCAAAATAAAAAAATATATACAGTCACAGAGGGACATAAAGAATTTGAATCAATCCATTATAACAGCACAATAAAATATCTGATGTGGACAACACATGACTCCCTTGTACGCCTATTATAAACTATAAATCGGTGGCTCAACAAGTGATCCTGAATTTGGTTATTAGTTTCAGAATATTACAGTATATCAAAAACGACACTCGGCATCGCTACATCTATCTATTGACACATACACACACAAGCTCTTATTTCTAGAGGTCTCATTCCATTATTAAATGTTGTTTTCTTTCAGTAGGTAACAGGTTCCTAAGAGATTTCTACGTGTTCCGTGACAACATAAGAACTGTCTATGTCACTAGATAAAGCATTGGAAATCTACGGTTTTGATATATTAAGAGAAAGATCCCGCTTAACTTATATCTTACTCTCCTGCTGCAGACTTGTCCAGCTCACAAATGGGGAAGAAAACAAGTATTTCCACTCAATTTTAACACTTAAAACAAGTAATAAAATAGTTTAGTATGAGTGAAAAAAAATCGTGTTTGTAACCTTTACCACCGAACCACATGATCTTTGTATTTAATTTTACTATAATTTTTTATTAAGTTTATTATGATCTTCAAGTAAAGTACCCCTTCCAGCTCATCAATTTTAACCAAAATCCTAGTATATTATTTATATTGATCTAAAAAATTTATTTACCAAATTTGAGATGTTTTACATTATATTTTAATATAATTTTTGATGAAAATTTATTATGACTTTTAAGTAAAGTACCACTTCCGGTTTGCCAATTTATACCAAAATCTTGTATGTTATTGAAATCAGTATATAAATCATAAATACCAAATTTGAGAAGTTTTGCGTCATATCTTAATATGATAATCAATTATGAGCTTCAAGTAAAGTACCACTTCCGGTAATTATGTAGTGACCAAAAAGGGAGGTTCACAATTAGATTTTAAAACAATCGGAAATACAAAATTTTAACTTTCTACACACTTTTAATTGAGATACACACGTACGAACGTACGTACAGACGTAACAACGAAACTGGTCAAAATGGATTCAAGGATGGTCAAAATGGATATTTCCCTTGAAATCTAAAATCCAAAAATGTTCGCGATTACAATGCTTTCTTTAATGCATACAAGGAAGTTAAAACAAACAAATAGGAAATACTGACAACAACAATTACATATAAATTGGAGTCCAGTACTTGCAGGTGTTGAAACAAAAATATATATATTTTTTGAGACTACTGTGGACTTTTACCTTACTATTCATACCAACTTTACTTAACCTCCTTGTTACAGTTCTTCGAGAAATTTGGACTCCTTGGACTCATTAATTTAAATTTCTTACTTCATTAGCAGTAGTAATTGAAAAAATTGGTTGCCGCGTCCTGCTATAGTGCATGGCAGATCTGACATGGGTATCCTTGTGTAGTTTTTTGCAGTTTTTTAACTGAACGAGCAATGAATCTCCCAGTAAAAAACATGAAATGTACTGAAGGATTGTCTGGAATTAAAATAACATTAACAGTATTAACTCCTGTTTACATTAGTAACCGTTCATCATACCTAGCTTATCTGTAAATCAATAAAAGTTTATCTACATTGGACTGTGGCATGATTTTAGAGATGAAAACCCAAATGATGTGATAATATAGTATATGAAGCGCTGAGATGCAAAAGGGAATACATCCAAATTTGTAAATTTTGTAGGAAACCTAAGACTATGCATGATATAGATATTTATCCAAATTTTAAAAGTAAAATTAAATTGGATTTAGTACGTTTTGAAGGTTTAAGCACATACTGTATGTGTGCCTACCTTAAAGAGGACGCTAAACAGTGTGGAAAACATTAATAATTTAAATAATGACAAAACCTGGATTTATCCCCTTTTGCATCTTCACATCTCATATATACATATGAAGACTTAGATAGGATCAGTGCCTGGGCAAACATGAATAAATTAAGGTCAAACGCAACAAAAATTCAAGCCATTCTTATTGGTTCCAATTCCCTCCTCAGATCCAACGCAGCCTTCCCTAATTTATTCCTCAATGATCATCCTACCACTTTGCCCCCATATCGTCCCCATATTGCTCCAATTTCCCGACGGTCAATAAGTATCCTAAAATTATTCCATCGTTCCCACCATCTTCTGTGGAATTGGATTGTGACCCATGCGTACGCTCCTTGTATCCTCACTAATTTTTCTCTACTTTGACTAGGGCTGCGTGCTATAAGGTGGCCTCTCAGTTGTCAGACTTAATATTGAAAGGACAGACTTAAGCATATCATGAACTGCTTTTTAAGATTTGTCTTCGGTACTTCCAGGCAATATCACGTGTCACACCTTTACAGCGAGTTAAAGTGACCCTTTCCCTGCATTCCTAGACAATATTTCCTTCGATCTTTCCTATACCGAACCATCACCTCCCAGCATCCTTCCTACATCTACAGCCTCTTACAATTCAAATCCTCTATCCATTCACAGGAAACAAGATCGTGCCTTTCTGACCTCTATATCCCTTCCCGCAGAACCAAAACATTCGAACATTCCTTTCTTGCCCTCTCCGTTGTCCTCTGAAATACCCTTCCTTCTAATATTCAACATTTCTCTTCTCTCTCCTCATTCAAATTCCACTTTTTTCAACACCTCCTCACTTCCCAAAAAGACACTGTCTAATCATGAAATTTTAATTCAAGATCACTATTTTGATTAGTTGTATATAATTGTTTCAATTATCACACAAAGTTTTAATTCTGTGAACTATTTCATTATTTTTATGAAATGAAATTTACTGAGAAGTGAGAATTCGTTTTTAATGTTGTTTTAACTCAGGATTGCTCAACTCGTATTTTTTTTAATATTTTTATTTCCTACGTTTTTTCCAGAAGGATATTCTTTTTTTTTTTTGTTACTTATACCTTTAATTGAGATTATTGTAAATATTAATTGACCTTTATTATGTAGTCTTTGGCCAGACATTTTTTCTGTTATCTTTTTTACTTGTACATACTTGTTATCCTTTAGGGACCTAGTTCTAGAATAAAGTTTATTTTTATTTATAATAAAAACATTTGTTACCACAATTTTAAACAAAGCCTTACAATATTCAGTATCATTCTGAACTAACCTGGTCCCCCACATATGTTGGGCACAGTACTCTGGATTAATCCTGATGCTATTTCCTCGATTGTATTATTATTTTGAAAGCCAGTAGATACTTATTAAGAGCATATTAAGGGATTAAAGGTACTTTAGGTGCTCTATCAAAACTGGATTCCTAGTTAAAGAGAACAGGGCACTGTTCCCTCTCTTCCTTAATTACTTTTGTTTAGTCGAATTCCATCTTTGCAATTAAAATGCGCATGCGCGATCAAAAATCCAATTAAAATATCTGATGTGGACAACACATGTCTATTAAACTATAAATCGGTGGCTCAAAAAGTGATCCTCAATTTGGTTACTAGTTTCCGAAGATTGCAGTATCTCAAAAACGACACTTGGCGTAGTGACATCCATCTATTGACACAAACACACACACATACTCTTGTTTCTGGAGGTCTCATTCCATTATTATATGTCGTTTTCTTTCAGTAGGTAACTAGTTTCTAGATCCAAGGGAAAGTTTTCTGGTGTTTGTTTTTCAAGGCAGTGTGTGTTTTATCAAAAATACTGCCACTGGGGATATTTTAAGTCATTCTTTGATTGGCAGTACTACTGCTGTAGACACTAGCAGCCAAACACAGGCTGTTTAATGTGAGATTACATTTTGCATTATTCATGTTTGTGCTGGCTAATCAATCAAAAACCAAAGAATTAGCATTAAATAACAGTGACTAAAATCTATATTGGACTGTCGAGTGGCTCAGATGTTTTAAAGGGAATATAAATAAAGAATTCAGTTAGTTATTCAACTGGCATCAATCCAGAAAACATTACTTTTTATTTCATCGATAAAATAAAAGACAGGAAGAACAGTACAAACTCACTCACTCTCCTATCCTAGAAATTACTTTAGCGGTCATTCAACTTGAGGTGTTTTATTATTGTTGTTCTCTCTCAAATTAAATAATTTTGGACCATTTTTTATTATATATATATATTTTTTTTTTATTATATTATATTTTTTTTTATTATTTATTTTGTTTCAAGTGAATTATGACTGTTGCCAGTTTTGGTTTGCGACCGCTTATGTCATCAGTTGCTTGAGGTTTGATTGTGGAATATTTTTGTATAGACCTCACCCATTTATCGCTTGGCTAAATGGACTTTGAAAATTGCCAAATTTAGGTTGTCAGTTTTTAAAGCACAACTAAGTTCAAGTTCAACTTGAGATATTTTTATTTTAATATTCTCTGTCAAACAAAATTATTTTGGACTATTTTCATTTGCTTTAAATTTATTCAACTTATATTTCAAATTTAGTCAGTTTTGAATTTGCTGCCACATAGGAAGATGTTTGAAATGCAGTATGGGGTATTAACTGTGGTTCTCAGAATTTTGGATTTAAAGGATTGAATATGTTAAATGCTTGAGAATTTTGCCCAGTTCAAATTCGGAGATCTTAATATGTCTGAGAGAAGTCATATAAATATGAGCATGTTAGGATATAATTGAAGGATTCTAAACACAAAGCCTTGAATATAATAGGTGCTATAATGGACTCCTGCAGTATATGAAAATCAGATCGCTGTCTAGATCCACAAAGGTGAACATATACAAGGTACTAATACGCCCTGTACTGACATATGCGTCAGAAACATGGACAATGACTAGGGTCATAGAGCGAAAACTGTTGGAGTTCGAGAGGAAAATTCTCAGGAAGATATATGGCCCCGTTAAGGAAAACAACGAATGGAGAATCAGACACAACAGTGAACTTTCTGACCTCTATAAAGACAAAGCCTTGAATATATTGAGTATGGGATATCTTGGAGAGGCCGTCGTGGCCGAAAATGTAAAGGCATCACCTTAGCAACCTCTGTAATGAAATGTTAATATATTTTTAGATAAACAACTTGAAGATGGGCAAGGTGCTCGAAAGGTTGTAATGATTTAATAAAAAAAAATATTTTAAAATAATTAGGGATTGATAAATTATTTACCATTTCTATAAATTTGTTTCATTGAAAACTAGTTTCGAATGTTATACATTCATCCTCTATTTTAAAATAGAGTGTTTGAATCTGATTTCCTGACTTAGAATAAATTGTGTAACAAAGAAAACCCTATTGGAAAATAAATCAATATAATTAATACTTACTTAATTTATTATTTATTTCCTATAATTATATTGAAACATTTTTAGAAATTCTGAATTAAATTTAAACCAAAATGGAAAGTTACACATTTTAGTTGCTATTATTTATATTCCATTAAATTAAATATTAATGTTTGTCTTATGTTGCAGGCAAAGTTACCTCGTGGAATAGAACAGATTAGACCTCATTTAGAGCAAGTTGATAATGTTCCCCTCTTAGTATCTCTCTTTACCGATTGTATACCATCTACAACTCAACAGATGCTTGATATTATGAAGGATTATGGAGAAATAGTATGTGTTATGGGTTCATCTGCTAACGCAGACAATTCAAGTATTTTCCTTAGAGCTAATGTGAGGTATGTCTAACATTTTGATTTTTTTTTTTTTTTTTTTTAGATTTTGTAAGTTAATCGTATGCTATAATCCAGTTTAATGTATATCCTACCCTGATTTTACTCGTGCTTTCTCAAATTTAATAGTTAAGTTTTTCATTATAAATGGAATTAAGGATTATTTTAAATATTTAATATTTTTTTAGAAGAATCAATAGTAACTAGACTAGATAAATTAAATTGCCGGAATAAATAGACATTGGTTACTTGCTTGGCGAATTATTTTCGTCAAGGTTAATGATGTGCCGGCTTTGCTTATTTAGGGACACCTGATCAGTTTGTTAGGATATGGCTTGTGGAATGAAAACAAAACAGCCTAGAGGATGTTATCTTTTACTGCTGTATCGGGGTAAAACATTGGTTAGCAATGTTAACAATCTAGGTCTTTGTGTAATCTGAAGAGATAAGGAAAATTGAGAAATGATTGTGAACTAAGAAACTAACAAAACTTTTTGAGGATGAAGTTTGGCTAGTCCGCCAGTGCATCATTTTTCACCAGGACTTAAATGTTTTTTTGAGGTTAGTAATGCTTGATGAAATTAAATTTCCTTCCGACTGCGTATTTTATGTGTTTATCAGAAGTTTCATTACCAATAATTATGAGGATTAAAACGCTTGAGCATGAATAATGGGCACTCAAACGGAGAGTAGTTCAAAGCCTCAAAAATGGAAACTAGAAGGAAAAGATTTGAAATTTGACAAAGATTCTGTATGATAGTTGAGCATTGTCATCCAGCGTTATCAGCAATTGTTCAGTATCTACCTATTAACCTTTTGTTGGTAAAATACTTTTTCTACATATGCTTTGAAATGCAAATTTGATATACCATTTAAAAAATACATTTAGGATTAATAATTATTGTAATTAATATTATAATTTATGTAAATAATTACTTAACATTTATAAGTAAGTATTTTGTATTTTTTAGTAAAATTTAGTTCGGTCTGTGATTGATGTTGAAATAAACATACACATATTAATGTATAAATATTTTTCTGATTGGCAATATATTAAAATATTGGTGGTTTAGTGTTTCAGTTGAACCTCTTTTTCCTCAAGTGTGTCAAAAAGTACCTGTATATTCTAACTATCCAGATGCGATATCACCTGTACAACTGTCTGGAAGACTCAATTCACTTCCATGTTGTGTTTCTATTACTAGACAGCGTCCTGTCTCACTTTTCCATTTAATAATGCATGTAAGATTTTTGGAATAGTTGAAATTTTCTTTCAGGAAGAACTTAAACTACTTTCCTTAGAATGAGTAAATAAAAAAAAAAATTTTTATAATCATGAAGGAGAATCTTGGTTGGGGGTGTGGCCAACGTTTCGACCCAAGTTTTAGGCCATCATCAAGGCTGAGTGGCGTATAGTAAGGCACCAACTGTTTGTTTGTGCTTGACGCCAATTTTTTTTTCTTATTTGTGTGTTCATTTATTGACCCCCAACCAAGATTCTCCTTCATACTTTTCCATGGTGAACCATACTCTCACCATTTTTATAATCAAGCATTAAAATTTTGTATCAATGAAACTTGATGATGCTGTTACCGTGAATTTTTTTTTGTAAATTGAAACTTTATTGACAAAGTTCTTATGGCAACATAAGTCAATTTCTTATTTTCTAATGCTATATTAATGGAAGTTATTCTGCTTATCTTATTTAAATGTTTATCCCTAAATAGATAACTATTAATCCAACAGAGAAAATAAAAAATCATTTTTAATTATTTTAATCTGTAATAATCGTTATTCTAAAATCAGAAAAACGATTTAAATGTCTTATTATGTTTATTAACTTTCAGGCTCGCCACTACATGATGTGCCTTTGGAATTGTCTTCAATTCTGGATTTGTTGTATGTTTTCTCTAACAATGGTTCAGATGATTACACTAATGGTTATGCTACCACCTTTGTTTTCAGCCGGTAAAAATTATTTTACTGAATTCAATATTTTTCTTCTTAACATATTTAATATTGTTTGTCATTCCATGTTTTCAACTCTGTTTATACTCATTTTATGTATCTTTATTCTCCATTAGTATTTATTTCTTAATTAGCAACTGTGTATATATTTATAACATACACTTTAATTATATGATTTTTAATTCTACTAGTATGAAAGTAGGTGGCGGATTTAAAACTTTTTTTTTATACTAAGACTTATTGCTTAATAATTTAATTTTGTATGAAAATCTTCAAAGCATTTGTCTATACAAAGACCTACATTGCAATGTTGACATTCAACTTTTGTATCGTGCCAAATTTTTTCTTTGAACAAAAGGCACATCTTACGGCAAGGCTGGGAAAATGTCTCTCCGTCAGTCGTAGCAGTAAATCTTCATTTGATCTTCTTCCTCCCCGAGATTTCTTTCTTTCTGTATACAATTTTTCCAAAATTTCTCTTATTAGAGATAAATGGAACTTCTCCATTGTCAGGTTTTGTCCAGTTACAATCTTGTACAATGTGTAAGCATTCAACACAGACAAATCTAGTATATGAAGTAATAATTTCTTATACCATTTGACGGTTTTTCTGATGGATTCTATTGAGCTTCGAATCATCCACTATCCACAGCTCCCATATTTTTATTATATTCTACTACACATTTTGGGATTTTTATCATTTCATCAGTTTCGTAGTTTTTTTTTCCTGTTGAAATGATATCCACATTGTGTGCAGTGGATAACATCCAAACCTACCGTCAATCTGACCACTTCAGATCTAACATTGTGTCTGTCGACCTAAATTCAATGTTTCCTTTTTTTAGGTGCTCCTCCATTTTCGGCATGTCTTTGCTAGTTCTCTTACTGTTCCATATGCATTGCTTGCCATATCGTGTAACCAACAAAATAGTGCTGGTTATACCTGGGCTGGTATACCAGATGTCGACATATTTAGTATGCCCATTTCTCAAATATGACTCCAGGAGTGTCAACACAATGTCACCTAACGCCAATATTATGCACAATAATATCTGATTTTGCTCCGGTGTAGACAATGAAATCAATCACATATCCTGTCTCGCAGTCATACAAAACGTAAATTTTAATTCCGAATCTTGCCCTTTTAGAAGGAATAAATTGTTTAAAAAATGAATTTCCTTTGAGCAATAAGAGGCTTTCATCTGTGCACACATTTTTGAAAGGAGAAAATGATTCTTTGAAGGCTTTTCTAATCATATCAACGAATGGTCTTATTTTGATCAGCGGCCAATCAAACATGGTAACGACAATTGTAAATCTTTCGAATAAAATTTGTAGAGCATCAAATTACCATTTACATATTTAGAATCTAAATACTGTACAACGTTTGTACGACTTACTGACTCACAGGCAGCGAGTCAGATTATCTCCCTCACAATCACAGAATGCAGTCATAGATGAGTGATCTGTAAGAATTTCAACCAACTTACTAGATTATGATTTTTCGGGGCGAGATCTACTAACTACTTGGTCATTACGCCATTTACAATTAACCTATGCTATTTGTAATTTTAAACTTGTTTTGGTTTGTTGTTTGTAAGGGTAATAGGTATTATTCCTAGTGGCTAGATGAGCTATAGATTTGAAAATTGGCAAACTTGTAGTTTTTAGTCTGTAACTGATGGGAAATTTCGAAAAAGTTAAATTTTTAATGTTAAAATGGAGTTTTTATAAAAAAAAATCTAAATGGCGGACACAACTTAAAAATTCGTAAGAACTATATGTGAAGGTCTATTATGACGACGTCAATACCTGTCAACAAAATGATCGTAAACCAAAAGCTACTGATTTTGTGAGATCTTCAATTTTGGTTCTATCAGCTTTTGTCATATATCTATGGGTTATACATTAGATAGAGCTAGTTTTTTTTATATATAGATCAATTCTTTTTACTTTTTCACCAATTTTTCAATTAGTTTCACACCTAATGGAAACTGACAGTCTTTAAACTTGGTAGGCCTATTTCCATCGGTTATAAATTTGATGGATCTAAATTTTTAGATATACGACAAATTTTCGAACTTTTTTCCAGCTTTTTATTTATAACTTCAAAACGGTGGTACCTAGAAAAAACTTTCCTACTGCAAGTATTGAATAATTTAATGTTCTTTAACTCTTGGTATGGGAACGTTTTTCCTAGGAACTGCCGTTTTGGATTTATAAATAAAAATATGAGATAAGTTCGATAATTTGTCGTATGTCTAAAAATGTAGCTCCTTCGAATTTATAATCATAGAGATACGACAAAAAGTCATAGGACCAAAGTTGTTTATCTGTTTGAATTCTATAGTCCTACCAAGTTTTACAACTGCCAGTTTCCATTAAATGTGGAAATAATTGAAAAATTAAAAATCAATAAAAAATATAAAATGAATAATGAAAAAATTAATTTTTAAGTTGTCTGCCAATTTGATTTTTTTTTACAAAAACTCCATTTTAACATTAAAAATGTTGGTACAACTTTACACAAGGGGCTTACATAATTTCAATTATTACTGCTTTAATTAGATCACAGCTGTCAACTTCCGCTCGCTCAAGAGCTAAACAAACCCTGAAAGTTCCTTTTCAATTGAGATCGGGTCCTTACAGTAATTTAAAATATCTTTCCTTTAAATTATCACTACAACTTCCCCAGATCACCGGAAGTCGACAGCACTAACAATTTTAAATAACATGTAATTAATGCAGTAAAACTCTGATGAATACGTATGTTATAATAGAATACAAAGCAGTTGGTTAGCACAAATGGCGTGCTAGAGTGTGCTAGTCCAGCGATCTTCGGAAGGAACCACTGATAAACGCGCCCCTAGTGTAAAGTTTTTCCAAATTTCCCATCGGTTACAGATTAAAAACTACAAGTTTGCCAATTTTCAAGTCTATAGCTCATCTAGCCACTAGGAATAATCCCTATTACTCTTACAAACAACACACCAAAACAAGTTTAAAATTACAAATAGCATAGGTTAATTGTAAATGGCCTAATGACCAAGTAGTTAGTAGATCTCGCCCCGTAAAATCATAATCTAGTAAGTTGGCTGAAATTCTTACAGATCACTCATCTATGATCTGTATTCTGTGATTGTGAGGGAGACAATCTGACTCGCTGTCTGCGAGTCAGTAAGTCGTACAAATGTTGTATAGTATTTAGATTTTAAATATATAAATGATAATTTGATGCTCTACAAATTTTATTCGAAAGATTTTTAATTTAGAATAGTCGTTTTCATGGTATAGGCATTTAAAAGTCACTATATTGAATTCTGTGGCAAAGTTGGTAGAAATTGTTGTTTTTCGGCTGTCGTTTTTGGCCATTTTCCTGAATCAAATTTATAATGTTGGATACTCATCCGACATAGAATTTAATTTGTTTTATACAAACTTTTCTGTTTGATATAACCTTGAACTGAAGATGGATATATAACATTCCAAACTAGTTTTCAATAAAAACAAAATTATAGAAGTGGCAAATAATTTATCAATCCCTAATTAGATTGAGCCTTCTATACCCTCATGCAGATGTCAACTAATTAGTGTCTGAAATTCATGGTAATTTTATTTGTTAGGCGATCAAATTGAGTTTATTATAAATGCTTAAATATTAACTTTAAAATAATAATTTAAAATAATGTGAGACAGTTCACTAATGATAAGCAATATTTGAAGCCAGTATATATAAGAATGAATGCTTAAAATTTAAGTAAGATTTTTCATCATTGAAGATTAATCAATGATTACATTTTGAAATTATTTTCTTTTAGGACAGACACTTTGGTTGAGTTGTGTGGTTTTGCCACTTTTATCCACTTCTCTGGTCAATTCTCCTACTAACACTCAAGTTATGCTCCGACCAGTACCTAAAAAACAGGCAACTATCAATTCGAAGGTATTATTTTATTTTTTGTTTGTTATTGTATTTTTTTTATGAAAAGACCCTAAAGCCTAAAAAGTAATGAAGTGTTCTCAGGCTAAATTAAAGGAAAATTGGTTAAGGGAATCACTCTATAATTTTATTTCTTTTGTGTTTTTCCCCCATATGGCATAGTATGGTTGTCATTCGTCTTCTTTAGTGTTCTTATCACTTCCTATCTGAAATTTCTCTTCATATACTCCTGTCCCATAAAATTTCACCCCTTTGTGAGGAATATTGGTTTACTTCTGATTAGACTTTCTCATGAAAAGATCGCTTGTCCTTTGTTAACAGATACATCATCTCCACCCTTCAACTCCTTTATTGATCTCTAAACCTCCCCCAATCAACCTGCCTAGCCTTAGTCTCATTTCCAATTTTGATTCCAGTAGTGTGATGCACCGAAGTCTTTTGGATATAATTATGCATCTTAGCAATATTTAAATTTGATAATCTATTAGTTTCGTTTGAAAAGTGATATTTTGTAATATCCTAACAAGACAAAAAATGCTGATCAGCCGATTACACGACTATTGTTCCCACCACAATATTATTGCTGTACAATTGGTAGGGATTGATTTAATTAAAAGAAAAATATTTATAGTTGTTATCTGCTTGATATCCTCCGGATAAGGACCTCCTTAAGAGTTTATTTTTCTTGAGATCCAGGACTGTTTTATAAATAAAACTATATTTAAAAGTAAATACTGCTTAGAGATTTTATTATACTGATTTCAGCTTTTAGCCATTTTTATATCTTTTAGTTATCACAGACTGGATGTAGTGGGCATTGGTGATTACTAAATATAATATAAATGATAGAATGGTGGAGGGTTCAGTACTAATGTCTCAGTGAAGAGGATTAGGCAGGTTTATTGTAGGAGCATATCAAAATATCTTTAATACATGTCTGGAACTCGTATTGATTAGTGAATTCATGTTTTGGTGTTTTTTAATTCAGGAGCTGGTATTTTGAAGACCATTTTTTTTGCATTGTTAAGAGAAAGCATTATTAAGAGCACCTTTGGCACAATCTAATTCTTAATCTGCTTGAAAATGGTTAACCATTTAAAAAACAGTAAATCCTTTATATATTCTGAATTATACTTATGATAGTAAATATTTATTTCATTTTTATATTAGGTTAATTCACCAATGTATCGCTCAATAAATATTAAGCAATCAAAATGGATATAATTTTTTTTTTTTAAATCCTAGTTTTCAGCTAAACCAAAAATGACAAGAAGCTGATGGCAATGATTGGTAATCAGTTTGTTCTGTTTTCATAATGCTTGACTTTAACGATAAAAGTTTAAAGATTCCATAATTATAAAGACTTGTTTTATTATTATGCTTGATCCTACTATTTATAGTTCTGCTGTCATAAGCTAGAAGGCTCTAACTTGAAATAATTTATTTAGGTACATTTTTGTATTGTATGCGAATTGCTCTAAAAACTAAATATTTTTAAGACATTGGAAAGCCATAAAGCCAATGATTAGGATGCAATCATTGGATTTAGAGTTCTCTAATGTCATAAATATGTTTTTAGAGCAATTTCATTAGAATACAAAAATTTATCTAAATAAATGATTTCGAGTTAGAATCTTTTAGCTTATGACGGCAGAACTATAAAAAGTAGGAATAAGCATAATTAGGATCTTTCTATAGGATTTAGGGTTTTCTAATGCCATAAACAGGTGCAGTTTTTAGAGAAATTCTGGTATAATACATAAAGATGTATTTAAAAAACTGATTTAGAGTTAGGGCCTTTTAGCTTATCACAGCATAGTTGTTCTTAGTTTCTTTCTGTTCTTAGCCTTGCTTGTATTGATACTCATAAACTTGAAATTGCATTATTATCTTTTAAATTTTTTACTTAACTTACAAAATAGCAAATTTAATCATTTACAATCAATTTTTCTTGTTAAGTTTGAATGTGGCCACTATTAATTATATTGTAATACCTAATTTTAGGTGGTTATTTTTGTTGCCTGGTGTTACGGTACCAAATTTGTATTGACCATTATGTTAATACCACTTATATACGGAGCAACGTTGGCTTCATTTTGTCCTCATGTAGCAGCCCAATACAACCAAACTTGCTTATTGGTGTATCCCATGCCAGGAGAACCACTTGGTGGCTGGGAAACTAACTACATCCCTCTAAAAAAAGCTCAGATGATTGCAACATCTCTTATCGTTTTTCATTTTGGTAAGTTGTTTTTAGTGTTTAATATAAGTGAAATGACTAATTTATGATGGCGTTTAATAATTTGTTTTCCTCTTGTAGCAGTTATATCTGTAAGCTTCATTCATCGAGAATTCTTGAGTTGGAGAAGGAGCCCTTTTAAAAATAAAACCTGGTGTGTCATCGTTTTTGCACTGTGAGTATGACCAAATTTTAAAACATGCCACTTTTATTTAGTTATAGTAAATTCATTAAATTTCTAAAAAATAGGAATAAAAATTTGTATTGACTAGCCATTGCTGATAATTTCCTTAACAAATTTATTCCTTTTAATTTTCTTATTCGTTTTGACAGAAATTATCATATTACTTCTCAAATTGTGTCAATGTTTTTAGTATCCACTTCAATTACTCCAGTATACTCAGATTGAAAATGTTAATCCGTGTTTTTTACCATTTGATTTCTATAAATAATTTTAATTTCATCTAATATAAAAGTTTTTAATGTGAAACATTTTTTCTAGACAATTTTGGCAACAAAAGATAAAAATATTGGAAAAAAATTGCTTTAAAATTATAAGTAATAATCACAAGAAATGCTATAAAGCATTATTCATTTAATAGTTACTTTAGTGTCACTTATTTAATTTCATTTATTCAATAATTTAATCATATTAGCTTATCATTTATCATTTTGTGAGATGGTTATTTCCATTTACAACTTCTCTGTCGTCATATATAGGTAAGTGAAAGTTAAAAATGGATTAATTAAGTGACTATTATTATCTAAAGGCTCATTTAAATGTTTAACAAATATTTGTTAGAATTAATGTAAAAACAACCTTTGTGTTAATAGGCGCTTTTCACATTGTTCACAATCAAAGAGTTCACATTGTGAGACAATTGTACTCTAAATTTTCCATAATACTGAATGTATATCTGTTGATTAGGGATTGATAAATTATTTGCCACTTCTATAAATTTGTTTTATTGAAAACTAGTTTCGAATGTTATACATTCATCCTCAATTCTAAAAACACAAACAATTCAAAAATAAGCAATTCAAAATATAGTTTGGTATTATTATAGATATTAAATTAGATGTAATATAAATCAGTATTATAAAACATTTATGAATTATGAATTTAATTAAGACAAGAAATCAAATACATGTTGGTACTCACCAAGGTTTAATGGATTATATCAAACAGAAAAGTTTGTACTGGTTTCTTCTCGCATTGAGCTAACAATTAATTAAATGAAACTTTTTAGATTTAGAAATCTCAGTAAGAAACAAACATCATGAATTTGGAATTTACTGGAAACCCACCCACACGGATGTCGTTATAAACAATGAAGCTGGGAGACTGATAGCACATAAACTCGTAGCCTTTAATAGCATGATTTACCGTCTTTTGAATGTACCATTAAATAAAAAGAACTATAATAAAGAAATTGAAATAATATATTCCATAACAAAAAATAACGGGTACAATAAAACCACTATCAATCGTATTTTAAAAAAACAAATACAAAAAAAGACAATTAATGATATCTATTCAACAACCCCCGAAGATAGACCCATCTCGAAACATTTGCTTTGATTCCATATTACGGGCCTATATCCACCAAAGTCGGAAATTAATTTTTAAAAAACTAGGATTAAACCCTGCATTTAAAATATAAAAAACCCTATCCTCATATTTCTCTTCTCCTAAGCACAAAATAGACCCTTTCCAAAAAAGTGGAGTATACGAACTAAATTGTAATGAATGTGCAGCCAAATACAAGGGAAAAACTGGAAGATCGCTAAATCAGAGATTAAAGGAACATATACCTGCATATAATAATAAGACAAAGAATTCCAACTTTGCAATTCACTTTAATGAAAAAAACCATAAATTCATCAAAGACTCAGGAGTTAAATTAATACACCATGTTGAAAACAGCCTCAAATTAAATATATATCAAGCACTTGAAATAATAAAATCCTTCAAATCCAATCCAAATTTTTGTTTAAATGACCAAATAAATATCTCCAATAGTCGAATCTTAAATTTATTCCCATCTATAACAGAAAAACTAATTGCTCACCGCCATTACTGGAAAAACCCTGAGCCTTAAACCGTTTGCCTGTAAACATCTTACCTATCTTTCGTTCATTGTTAGTTCAATGCGAGAAGAAACCAATACAAACTTTTCTGTTTGATATAATCCATTTAAACCTTGGTGAGTACCAACATGTATTTGATTTCTTGTCTTAATTAAATTCATAATTCATAAATGTTTTATAATACCAATTTATATTACATCTAATTTAATATGTATAATAATACCAAACTATATTTTGAATTGCTTATTTTTGAATTTTTTGTGTGTTTTTGGAATTGAGGATGAATGTACAACATTCGAAACTAGTTTTCAGTAAAACAAATTTATAGAAATGGCAAATAATTTATCAATCCCTAATTAGATTGATCCTTCTATACCATCATGTATGTGGATGTCAACTGTATATCTTTTGTATTGTTTGGTATCCTACTGTATAACTATACTCCAGGAAACAGTGCAAAAAATTGCATTTCTTAATCACTTGGAACTGTGGTTAATATTTTATTAATTCATCCTAACATATCTTATATAAATTTATGTTTCATTAGGCTGCTAATTCAAAGCATTTCAGCAGTATTATCAATAGTTTTTGATGATGGACCATCTAATTACGATATGGGTACTTCATGGTGCATCATTATAACAGCAGCCCTTTCACCTATTCTAATATTTCTACTCAACGAATTCGTCAAGTGGCAAGAAATTAAGTAATAATTACTTTTAAATATTTTTAGTATGCTTTACTATTTTTAGTATCTACTTTTGAGTTAGATTTACTTATTTTTATACTTGTTTCAGGGCAAATTTAAGATACGAAAAGAGGGCAAGACTTGATTTTGGCACTAAACTAGGAATGAATTCACCGTTTTAGTGGAATTTTTTACATATCTATAAAATAAGAAGACTGTACAGCTAATAATTAGACAAAGCCTAAAATGGAAGTACAATTTATTTGACTGATAGAAATAAGTGTTCGAATATTATATTTACTACATATTTTACGAGACTTATATGTAATTATGCATAATATTAAAAAAAAAGTTTTAAAGAATTTAAATTTACATAACAGTGTGATAAAACAGTACTTATTACATTTATAATATTGTGGCATGACAGAAAATATTTAATATTTGTTTAGGAAAATAATGATACTCAACATAATACCATTTAAAAGTTTAAATCTAGTATCAGGTCTGAAGATGTCTTATTTACATTCGAAAAAAATAAAATTTTATAGAATAGTTATTAATTATGTTATATGTGCTTAACGTAAAATGAGCTGAAAACTAAAAGGATTTTTTTTCATTCTGTGTAAACTATTGCCAGTTATATTAGATCATTTGAGCCCATAATAGAGACTATTACTGTAGCTACAATTTAATCTTAAATTATATTTTCATAAACTGAAGAATGTCTGGTTTATATTTATTTTTAAACAGTCAATCATATCTCAAAAAAACATAATTATTAGAATTTACCGATACTTTTTCGTAGTGTGTTCATCATTTAGCTGGTAATGATCTTCCCTTATTCCATCGCCAGTAAAGTAACTATTGATATACTTAAGTCCTACATTTTTGTACATGTCATTAACTATTCATTTAAAACAAGGAAATAACAGGCAATTTATGAAAAAGTTATTAAATTATAATTGAGATAAAATCATTTATATGAAACCTGTTGATTATCAAATCATTTGTTGGATTGTTATATAGTTGGTAAATTTGGTTTTAAGAATACAAATCCGTTCAAGTTTTCAGTAGAGCATTTTAAATATTTCTTAGTGTGGCATTTTTTTTTTTCTGAACAGCTTAAGTGAACCTTGGATTCATATTTTTATATCTGTGAAGAATATACTGTAAATTATTTCTTAAATTTTCATTTTATTTTCTAAATTTGTGACTTATACTTCTCAAAAGGCCATATTCTTAGATTTGTACCAAACATGTCAGAACTGTAATCATCATGTTTAAAATAAATGGGATTAAGTACAAAATGAGCGTGATTTTTTTTTTTTTTTTTTTTAATCCCTCATATAAAATAATGTATTTTAATAAATAGTTATTTCTTAATAACTTGTATAACATCTTCATCATGCATAATATGCTGAAGACCAACACGCTGTGGAGAATACTTAGTGCTTGTGCCCTAAAACATAGAATCAATTATTTTAATTGAATGAATAATTTCACAAAACAAATACTGATTTATAATATGCTATAAATTTTTCAATATGTGCCTTAAAATGGTACATTTAAACCATATCTGGATTCAAATTGGGTTACTCATCACGCCAGAAGGAATACCCCACAAATATTTCAATGATTTTCGCATGCATTTATTTCCTTCACATTATTAGTTGTATTATTGACCACAATTTAGTGTTAAAAAATTAGTCAACCCTCATGCCTTTTAAATATGAAGATTGGCATAGCGAATTTATAAAAATGTATTTTTATTTAAACCCAAAACTATCAAGTTAAAGTATTTATCCCGAATTGTTCTATACATTATGAAAAATAGGTACAAATTCTTACTGTAGTGACACAATCACATAACACAACACACAAATGCATGCTCATTCACACACATATAACGACTTCCACAGCCACAAACATTGATAGAATAATTAGCAAATGTATTTTTAATACATTTTTGCTAAGTGTAAAAAAGTTTAAACTACGTTTTTAATTAGTTAAAAACTTATGTTTTATAGTTTATTGTTTTAAGGCACTAGTTATTCTGCTGAAGAAAATTTTGCTATTGGAATGATTAGTAATTGTTCATTGACAAATCTCATTAAATCCTGGAAGAAGAATTTAGTGATAATACTTTTTTTTTTAATAAAACTAATAAAACATCCTTTATTCCAGTTATACTTTGTTCTCTACTTACGACTTCAATTTGAACTTATTATAATCTCAACTAATTATTATAAAATAGTTTACTTTCCTGAACAGCTTCATTAAATTTTTAATGTTTTTGAATTAACTCGTTATAAAAAAACTTCACCTAAGTGGTGTAGCACTGACACAACCTAATTAAGGCTTTTGCTGTGCAGGAACTTGCATATATCACATTACCAACCATCACTTTATATTCATTCAGATGTTCCTCAGAAATATGTTATGAGTTAGCTCACGGATTTGTTCAGCTGTCGACAATTGTCTAGCCTAATTTTGGTTCCTAACATTTTTTCTATTTTTGTGGTATAGTAGTTACCTCTGGCATTGAGCACGAAGCAGTTGTAAAGTTAAAAAATAAGTTTGATATTTTATGAAATAATGCATCTTCCTACATTTTTTGAATTTATTTGCCTAATAAGACAAGTTTAATAATAAATACTGTATTTGATTTAAAAAGAGCTTACATCTAAAGCATTTGTTTTTAAATTATTCTGAAAAAAATCATAAGAACTATTAAAAACTAATAAATAATCTTACCCAAACAAGAGCATATTTAAAAGTTTCAGCTAATGATCGGTGGATAGCATGACATACATGCTCTACAGTTACACCTTTCCTCAAAATAAGACCATCATCAAAATCAGGGGGTTGGCCTGGTTTCTTCGTATAAACTCTAATAAGAGCTAAATACTCCCATAATCTTTCTAGTAAGTAATCTAAATTCAGTTTCATGTTACAACTGCAAATTAAAAATATTACGGTAAGTAGATATTGTTAAAATAATGCATGCTCATAATTAACTACAAACTTTGACTAATTAATATCTGGGAAAACAAAATCAGATCTTAAAAAAAGTTGTTAATAAAACAAGGGGTCATAGAGAAAGGAAAATGGATTTTTCTGGTGTATAAATAGTCCGTGAGCTAGCAAGGTTATCGACAAAGAATTTTAGGTTATTGAAGCTTGGTGAGGATGCGGCACGTCTGGCTGTTGGGAGCGGTTGCTCTTACAGAATATTAACATAATACAAATGTGTTATTTTGAAGTCATTTTAGGTTGAATGATATATTTTTTATAATTTTCTATATCCTTTTAGGAATATAAAATTTAAATTGATTGACGGTTCTATTGTTGCCAAATCCTTGCCAGACACTATTTTAATAATTTAAAAAAAAAAAATTTCAAACCATTAGCTGAAATTTTAATATGATATAGTTACCCTATCAAAGAACCTAACATTAATTTGCTAGACAAAAAGCTGTTTAATAACAGCCAAAACGATTTATAACAGCGCGCATCCAATTTGTACACACACAAATCTGTTATTTTCAAGTCATTTTAGACCGAATGATTTCTGTTTCATAATTTTCAATATCCTTTTAGCAATATAAATTTAAATTTCCAGACAGTTAAGTCGTTGGTAAATCCATGCCAGACAATATTTTAGTAATTAAAAAAGAATTATTTTCAAACCATTATACTACAGCTGAAATTTTAATATAATATAGTTGTGCTATCAAAGAACCTAAAAATAATTTGCCAGAGTGGAATTCAGTTGTTTAATAATAGGCAAACTGATTTATAACGGGCGTATCCCATTTACACAAATACAAATTTTATATTTTCAAGTCATTTTACATTGAATGTTTTCATAATTTTCTATATTCTTTTATAGCTAAAATTAATTTGTCAAATTAAAATTCAGTTGTTTAATAAATATTGTCAATTTTAAACATGAAAATGGTCTAAGAAAAGCCTGAAAATCTCTGTGGCATCAGATTTCCCGGCCGCAAGGGTTTTATTAAAAGGCCAACAGGACTTTGCACTATAAAATCAGTCTTCTCTGCTTCAGGAATTTTACCAAACGTGAAAAACTAGTTACACGTATTATTTGCGAAATGGAAAAAATAATGTTTTATTGTAAATATGTTCACACTCACATTAAATTACAATTAAGATTTTTTTCTTTTTCATTATATACCATTGTGTGAGTCACATGCAATAATCGAAAAAATAAAGTAGAAAATGTAGAGGGAATAAGAATTTCTTTCTACTATCCAGAAATGAAAGAAAATTCATTGGGATATTTGGAGGAATAATTAAAATCCACAATCTGATTTGCTAGTTCTCTTCTAAATCGCCCACTGTCTTCAAGACTTAAATTGGTCTGCCTCCTTTAAACTGAATTTCTGTCTGGCAAATTAATTTTAGATTATTTGATAACATAACTATACCATATTAAAATTTCAGCTATACTAAAATGGTCTGATTTTTTTTAATTTATAAAATAGTCTGGCAATTTAAATGTATAAGACTAAAAATAAATAAAAAATTATAAAATAGAATTTTTTTTCAAAAATTAAAAAATTAAATTTTCTTATTTCGAAAATAATATGTGCAGTTAGTTTTTTCATCTTTTGTAATGTTTCAAAGGCAGAGAAACCTGAATTGATGGCACAAATTCCCATTGGCATTTTGATCAAAAGTATGTTTTATTAGGGTCCTTTCAACCTTTGCCTCAGATATTTCTTAGACTGGCTCCATGTTATATATTGATAATATTTATTTATATAATAATTATAACATTTGATCAAACTGTATTTCCTTTTCATATCTGTATCATTACCAAGGTAAGGTTATGGGACCTTATATTAACAGACAAGACTGCACCTGAAACATTTTAGATGGCAAAATGTCATAACTTGACTTATAACATTTGATCAGCATGCAATTTTGAGGCTTTCAACTTATTAAAATATGCCACCGTTGATTTCTCATGAACTAAAAGAGAAAGACTCAATTTCATTAAACATGTATGTACATATGGGGATGCACTCTGTTATAAACCGGTCTGGTTGTTATTAAACAACTGAATTTCTGTCTGGCAAATTAATTTTAGGTTCTTTGATAGTAATAACTATATCATATTTCAGCTATACTAAAGTGGTTTGAAAATAAAAAAAGTTTAATTACTAAATATAGTGTCTGGCATGGATTTAGCAACGACATAACTATCAGGTAACTTAAATTTATATTCCTAAAAGAATATAGAAAAATAAATCATTTAAGCTAAAATGACTTGAAAATAACAAATCTGAACCTATACAAATGGTATTAGCTGTAGTAAAAGAACTGCTCCCAGCAGTCAGTTGTGTCATTCAAAGTCATCCCAAAGACCAGCCGACCTAAAATTCTTGTTATTGAGATGTTGCTAGCTCATATACTAAAATAATTGATGAAAGATGTATGTCAGGAGAATGGACA
Organism: Rhaphigaster nebulosa; assembly: GCA_948150685.1. Lineage (NCBI taxonomy): Eukaryota > Metazoa > Arthropoda > Insecta > Hemiptera > Pentatomidae > Rhaphigaster > Rhaphigaster nebulosa. The sequence continues at coordinate 77,117,420 of OX411306.1, read as the reverse complement.
TCATAGGGTAGATAGAAGTTATCCATTTCAAAAAAGGGAGTAGTAGAATCATTAGAAAAGAAACTAAAGAAAATACTAAGTAATGTCATGTATAACATTCTTTTTCTATTGGAACTGTCGTCCATTCAGAACTTAGCCTCCCCTAATAAAAGATCTTTTTGATCTAATTTCTTACGAAAACTAGCCATAAAAGAAAGAAGGGATCAATATTTGAATTTCCTAGTGACAGATCACAGGCAGTTAATACGTTCAGTGCGGGGAACAAGAAAATTTACTTAAAGATGATAATTCATTCATGCCCTTCCCACTGAACATACTAAAAGATCAATGTCTATGCCAAGTATAGCTTTACTTTAATTATATAAGGAAAAAATTGAGAGTTGGGTCATTAGCGACCCCACCTGTATTGAGAGGATAATTGAGAGCTATTATTTACCTGACAACAACACTATGAGGCTGCCTTGCTATCCTATCAACTTCTTCCATAGAAATTTGATCAATTTTGTTATAAACATAAAGACAAGGAAGATACACTCTATTAGCTGATATTACATCAATCAGTTCATCTGCAGTACAGTCTTCTCTGAATAATACTTCAGCATTAAATATTTTATATTCATGAAGTATCATTTGAACAAGCTTTTCATCAACTTTGGTAAGTGGACAAGTTGAATTGAATGCAATGCCTCCACCTTTTTTAACCTATAAAATGCATTCAATTAGTAAGAAAAAGGTATTTTCCTTCCTTTTAAAGATATGATATGAGTAGAAGACAATTTATTATACTTTTATAGGTTAGGCCTGTAAATCAATAATTTAATTTAAAGAAATTAACAAAATAATATATGAGGCATTTGGCTTCAAAAGTATAAGATCCATTTTTTTTTAAACAAATATTTATGGTATTAAAAGCATGTGTAAAAGGAAAGATTGTAAAATGCGTATCTGGTTTCGAAACCAAACTCCTCAAACATTATTTATTAAAACTATTTTTGTGTAATATTTTACAAAACTTTTATAAATGGCTTCATAAATAATATATAAAAGTATGCTACTTCACACAATGTTTAGATGATTAGAATATTCCCAGTCAATAATTTTATAATACAATGTTATTATCATAATACAGAGAAAATGAAAAAGGGAAGGGATAATAAATAATTTTAAGTTATTTAATGTATATCTAATAAATAATTACACTTAAAACTTGTAATTTAGCCTCATGTAGCAAACAGATTCTAAGAGATAACTACTGAACATTTTCCGACTGATTACTTATATTTCCCTTAAAAAAATAACCAAATAAACAGAACCATTTCACTCTTATAAAGGTCAATGCTCCTTACAGCAGAATGTTTTTACTTCTAAATTTATTTCTTGGCATTCGGTACTACAGTAGAATCTGGATAATTCAGACAAAATTTTGACAAGGGATGGTTGGGATTAACGAATCATTCTGATTAAAAATTTACAAATGCTCAAACACATACATATTTACATTTTTTAAATAACAGGTATAATTAAATATATCCATGTTTATAACATGATTTTTTCTTTTGGAGTGTATTAGGCAATCGGGATTGAAAAGTGAGTTCCACCACATGGACGTTAATCACTCTAAGATAAAAGAACGGAAGAAGCAACGTGAACCCACTCGGATAAAAAACTGTCCGGATTATAGAGGTTCTACAACAAATAGAAAAGATAAAATATTGAACAAATAAAGTAAAAAAATGAACAGCTTTCTTATATTTACTAGGCTAGTGAGAGTTTCGTAAAAATTAGCACAAGAAACTCCCACTCAGCAATGAATTATGGAAGATTTAAAAGAACACTATTTTCCACCAGTGGGCAATATATACTGATACTTTTCACAAAAATTCTAGTAATTTAAAAGCGCTGAATTCTCTCCTTTGAAATAAGGCATAGGTTGGGTAAGATTTCTCTCTATAAAATTTGTAGTTGGCAAATGAGAAATAAGTGTGGTAATAACGATCATTAAATATTAGCCTCACCATCTCTGGTATGAAACATGCTTTACACTTTTTGTGATTAAGATTTTTGTTTCACATCAATGTATTAATATACAGTAAATGAAACGAGAAATAATTATTAGATAATACCTTAAAATAAATGTTGGGTTTCTGTTTATTTAACCTAATTCCAACAGATTCCAGTTCTTTTTCCAGTAATAATTTCTGCACATCTTGTTTTGTTGCATCTAACATCATCAGGACAACATCCGCAGTTCTAGCAACTGCTATAACCTGTAAACAACCAAATAAAGCCACAATATTCTAAGTTGAAAAAAGGAACTATTCTGGCACTACTGATATAACAAATCATTTCAAAACGATGACATATTTTACTCATTTATTCTTTAAGTTATCATAATAATTGGTTTCATTATATGCAGCTTTCAATAAAATCACTAAATACATGATAACTAATGGAAATCTGAACATTATTGATGTTTCTGATTATGGGAGGGTCAAAATTCATTTTGTGGGAATGTTATAAAAAAATTCCTCGGAATTTAAATGGGAACTAAATATAAACCTAGTGCAATGAGACTACAGTGTCAAACATGCTAAACAATTGGTGCTAGACAGGAAACTGTCTGATGAGAGTGAGAATAATACCAGAGCACATTGATCATACTTTAAAATTGCACTTTTTCTTCAAAGAATCAGAAGCTTCTGATCACAGCTGTGCAACAAAGATCTTTAGATTTAGACTTAATAAGTTCATTAATCAATTATTGCTAAAACATCAGATGATAATTCAAGACAATAGAAAACTGCAACAGTAAAACTGCTCATAAAAAAAATACACAATGAATAATGTCTATAGTTAGCCAACCACCAGTTGTCACAACTATTCAGGAGAAAGCCGGATTTTATGTATATAATAGACCCTTATCAGACATCTATTTTCTCAAAATAGAAGAAAAAGTAGAACTTCTCTTTCTCAAAGTAGAACTCTACCTTAAACTTTCTCCCTCACCCTCCTTCAAAATTCAAAATCGCAGGACTTTGCCAAATTACTCGTAATATGAAACAGATCGAGTTTGTCCCATGTACTAGCCAACACATTAACATTATTTAAGTATTAGATTGACTATAATGTAACGAGCAAAATCAAATCTCACAAAGGAATATAACGGTCTAGAACTATTAGACATTGGGTGTTTACACACTAATTATAAACTAACTGCTTATAATTTAGTAATACCCAGCAACAATATCATTAACTTATAATAATAGGATTCTAAGAACTTTATATATTATGGTATTAAATACACTTATTCTTATGCTATATAAACTGGAATCATTAAAAAAATTCATATTTGTTGATGCATTGGCTTTAAGGATCTTATAAAACTATAATAAATTATGTTTCAATGGCACATCATACCTGTCGACCTCGGCCTTTTCCTTGTGATGCACCTTCAATAATTCCAGGAAGGTCCAATAACTGAATGTTGGCACCTTTATATTCAACAACTCCAGGTATACATGTCAACGTTGTAAACTCATAAGAAGCAGCTTCACTATGTGTTGATGTTAATGTACTCAATAGAGTAGACTACAAACAACCAAGCAAAATTCAAAACATAAACATAACTTTCAACGTTAAAAAGAAATCACCCATAAACTACAAAATATTATATCAAAGCAAATTATAAAAAACCATTATTACAACAATAAATCCAATAAAGATAACTGGAAATATGTAAAAAGTTAAAAGCAGCAAATTCTTGCCTGTGTATTTCTAGGATAAATTAAATTTACACTATGCCATAATATTAAGGCAATTTTAAACTACAAATGAAACAGAAATTATTAATATCAGGCATTATGCATTGTTTCATGTTAAAATTTATAATGAAAATAGAACCATACAACTTAAGAGCAATTAATTACTGAATTATGACTAAAATCAATATAAGAGTAAAATGTTTATAATAATACCTTGCCAACAGAAGGAAAACCTATTAATGCGACTCTGGCATCTCCTGATTTCAGAACATCAAATCCTTCTCCTTTTTCCCCTTTTTTAGATGGTTCAAGTAATTGAGCTCTATACTTGGCTAATTTAGCTTTTAAAACCCCTAGATGGTACTCAGTAGCTAAAAAGAAATATTGATCACTAAGTAAATTAAGAATGGACACTAAGTGGATCACCATTGAAGCTAACATAAAATACCTTTATTTTTTTGAGTACGAGCTATCTCTTTTTCTATCTCCGATATTTTATCGAGAATTCCCATTTCCGTAGGCTAATATTAATTTAATTGTAAAAGAAAAATATATAATCCTGAACGGACCACCTAACCTGCATTTGTCTATCTTCCCTCAATCTTACATGCTTTGACAGTGTAGAAAGAAGCATGTTACCTCTCTTATTTGGGGGTTTATAGTCTCTCTAGAAACGCTAAAAGCGCTGTTGATATTTGTTACAAACATAGTGAATATTTTGTATGAATAATTAATTTTAACTAATTAAATTAAAATTTGATACAATATATTGAAATGTTTTCTTACAATTTTTGAACATGTGTTACTTAGCGGCGAAACGTATGTACATCTCTTATCTCTAGTAGGGACTATCGATACTTGTCTTAACGATTCTTCAGTGATCGCTTTAGTTCAAATTTAAGAAACAAGTACAGTACATTGGTTGCTCGATTATCATTTATGGGTTCATTTCAACTTGTTTTATTTTTGTACACGTATTTTTGTTTCATACTTTAAGTTATCTTATAGTGCTGTCGTAAAATAAATTCATTTGTGATGCTTTCTTCAACTATTTCACATCTTAAGAAATGTAGGCATCAATCTCCAGTTAATTACCTAATTCAAAGGAGTTTTTGCTCTAAAATTCCAAAAAAACCTCTTAGTGGTATAGATCTTTCAAAATTGCCTCCTCCAACCCAGATTGATCAAGAAACTATAGATCATCTTGAAAGAATTTCATTGGTAGATTTTGGTGATGAAAAGGGCATAAAAATTGTGGAAGAAGCTGTTAGATTTGCAGATCAATTGTTCTTATGTGACACTGAAGGTGTAGAACCTCTGACAAGTCTCCTGGAAGATAGGTCTTTCTTTTTTTCCATTTATTTGAATTGTTTTTATTTTTTCACTTTTGCCATTGAAGATTCTAAAAAATGTTTCTATGTTCATAGAGCCTTGCCATTAAGAAGCGACGAAGTTGTTGATGGTAACTGCAAGAGTGAAATATTACTTAATGCTAAAATTGTCGAAGAGGACTATTTTGTAGCACCTCGGGGCAATGTTCCTTTAGAACCCAAACAATATAATTTTGAGTTAAATGACAAGAAAGTGAAAAATGAACAAAGTAACTAATGATGTATTAAAGAAAATAATCAAGCATGCTGATGATTATGGCTTTTTGAAAATTATTGAAAATAGTGGCATTTGTAAATGTTTTATGCTTGGACCTGCTGGACAACTTTTGTCTGAAAACATTAGAAAGGAATGGATCTACTCTAATGTGACTCATAGAGAAAATAATGTATTTACATTCAGATCTTTGGGAAACCATGATAATTTCTTGATTGGTTAGTTAATTTTATATTATATTGTTTTTATTTTATCAAGTTTATGGTACGTACTCAAAATGTACTTTGTCATATTTATAAATTTATATTTATGCCCTTTGCTATAGTTGTGATATCTGAAGGTTTTAAACTTATTAAATGATAATTTTTAGTTACCTTTTTAGATTTTTTTTTTTACTAGGATCATTTTTGTATTTGAGTATTACTTATATTGGTACAACTACAGAGGAGCGGCGCACTATCAGAAGAGTCTAGAGACTGAATCGAGTGTCGTCTCACTAGCGATCTCTGGGTCCATTCTTGTTAACTACGTGCCTCCTTTTTCAGCACTTTCTTATAAATTGGTTTTATGATCATCGCTTAAAGCTGTTTCACAGTTTGCAAATTGATTCTTATTTGGATATAACTGTTTGTTTGTTTTTTTAAAGAAAAAAGTTACTTTTTATCTTAATGTGCTTAACATCTTCCCCTATTTCACATAAGAATATAAGTATTTCACTTATTTTTATACAATTAAATAATAATTAATCAAGTAATGTTTTTTTTAAATGATCTTCATAATTCAAGGCCATGATTAATAAACATTTGTAATAATTAATTTCATTAATTTAATTATCTAACTATATATTAATTATCTAGAAATAAGGTAAATGAATATGTTCATAATTAAAAATTATCCATTATGATTATATATGATTAAGTTCATAATTAAAAAACATGAAATTACCCAGTAACTATCATAAATAGGTGTAAACTAGAATCTAACAAAATTAAATCACAATGGGTGTAGCAACTCCGAATAAAATTTGCGACGTAACAAAGCGGGGTAAAATATTTTTTTTTAGGGAGAGACAAAGTTGATATTCGTTTTTTGCACCCCCCAAAACTACTAAATACGAATTTTCATAGCAATCGAAAAATTGCTTGTAAAAAAAGAGCTTTAAGCGGTGAGCATAAAACCAAATTTATAAGAAAAAGGAGGCACGTAGTTAACAAGAATAGACCCAGAGAGACGACTTCGCTAGTGAGACGACACTCGATTCAGTCTCTAGACTCTTCAGATAGTGCGCCGCTCCTCTGTAGTTGTACCCTTATATTTCTACTAAAATACATACAAATTTATTAAAAATTTAGGTATAACTATAGAGGAGCGGCGTACTATCAGAAGAGTCTAGAGACTGAATCGAGTGTTGTCCCACTAGCGATCTCTGGTGCCATTCTTGTTAACTACGTGCCTCCTTTTTCAGCACTTTCTTATAAATTTGGTTTTATGTTCACCGCTTAAAGCTGTTTTACAGTTTGCAAATTGATTCTTATTTCGGTTTAAAATAATGAATAAAGATAGAGTTAAGAGAAAGCACACGCCAAGTTTGAATTTTATTGTGCTGCATAAATATGTTCATAATTAAAAACCATAAAATTACCACTTTACTATCGAAATTGATTTTTTTAAATAATTAATTTAATTTTCTACAAAAATAAATACTGTTATTATTATCCATTACGATTATAAATGATTAAATTCATAATTAAAAAACATGAAATTACCCACTAACTATCATAAATAGGTACAAAGTAGAATCTAACAAAATTAAATCACAATGGGTGTAGCAACTTTATTTGAGAATGGATAGCATAACTTTCATAGAGAAAGTTACCCTATTAAATTCAAAATAAGATATGCCTATGCATGATTATATAAATGCTGAGCTCCTTCATAGCAACTTTCCTTTTCCTGACTACCAGAAGATTAAATGAGGATCTGAAATTTAGTTGTAAGACATCTGCAAATTTTCGGTACATTTTCAAAAGGACTGTTTGTGCCGCTCTTCGCTCTAGTCTATTTCTGTATGACTAACAAAAGAGTGTTGTTCATTGTGAAAATAAAACAATAAAGCTTTTAAGTTAGAACAAAATAAGAAAAATAAAATGTTTTAATTGCCTAACGAAACAAAACTGTTATATTATTTATTAATAATTAACAAATTTGATAGCAAATGATCAGTGAGTAGTAAAGAAGTGGAATCTGCAATTTTTTTTTAGGGCAATATCTATACTTTCGATTGAATGCGATAGGATATTTGGAGGAGGAGATTCTTTTAGGATGATCAGAGAAGACTGCAAACATCCTAAAAGTCCTACAACCCTATTCACGATCCAAAGGTAGTCCGATATCTAGTTAGGCTGTGGCGGCCAATAGTGTTAAGGCATCACCTTAGCAACCTTGAGTTTGCTGGGGCACCGATTTAGTCTGGGCGGATTTTAATTTATTTCTTGGCAAAATGAATCTCGATCTTTCCACTCTGGTTAGAATAGAATGGCAATCTGTAGGAATAACCCATCCTGTTTGCCTTGATAGTTAATAAATAAACTAATAAATAAAGAAAAAAAAAGGTCCAATATCTTATGTAGCCCTACAAAGTAGGTGTACTTGTTGAATGATGATTGGCTGGCTTTACCTTTTTTCCCTTACAATGAGTCACAGCAAACGTTATTCCACCAAAAAAAGTGTGAAGAAAGCCACTTCAAAATTTTAAATATCTACATTTGCTTCAAAAGTTATTCTTGATCTAAAAAAAGTATTGAAATGTTTTTTCTTAATATCCACAAGTATATAAAAATTGTTTATCGAATTTTTTGAACTTATGTATTTTGAAACTAAGCTATTTGAAAAATAAATTTTTTTTTGAGAATCGTTCATATATGTACATGTTCCAATATGTTTTGCTGCAGCAAATCCTTAGTTTATATTTATTTTTTATTTTTTAGATATCCGGGAACCCTACAAGATTATAAAGAATTACCTAAATGCTGAGTGTCCTTTTGGATTGGTGGATATTGGTAACTATTCTGCTAAAAATGACAGTTTAGAAAGTAATGCAATTTACCCTCAAAAACATCAGTTGCTGCGGTATTTTGCTATCTTACCACCTAAGGAATCAGAACAATTTTTTTATCGATACCAACAGCAAAGAAAGAGATGGTGGAGGAAAGTAATTGTTTTTTTTTTTAAGTTCAATTTTTTTACAGTTTTTATATTTTATAATATCTATTTTTGTTAAGTGTAACTTTTTTAAGTATTGTTGTTGGTTTTGTTTTGTGTTTTTAAGTGAAATTGCAAATTTTTATTACTTGACTTAATTTAGATTTATGTAAGGTTAATTTGAATTTAGTTTGTAATGAATTATATTCACATTGATTAAATCAACTGATTTTAATTATTTTTAATTCACACTATTGATAATTGAAATTTAGTCTTGATTTCAACTGAAATATTTTAGCATAACATACACTCTTACTTTATCATCATTGCTTGACTCATATCCAAGGATTGATTTCACGCCACAATTGTATAATTAAAGCCTTTTTTTTTTTCTTTTTAATTATCAAGACTTAAAAATTAAAAACTTTTTTTATGCAAGGTTAACCTCTTTTAACATTTTTGAATTTAGGTAAGTACCTTAATTGTCAAACCATAATTACACCTAGAAATCGTGATTTGGAAATAGGTTTGATTGTGGATTTGTTGTTACCTGACTCAGATGGGAATGGATTTTCCTCAGTGTTGAACAAAATTCTTCCTTGGTCCTCATGGCCTTATTTACTCTGACAGCAATACATGTTCATTTTTTACATTATGTTATGAAAAATGCTTTTTTATATAAAATTAAACTATATTTCTAATATAATTTGTAATAATGTATATCATAGATGTTTATTTTTTGTTTTAGTTTTCATTAGATCCTGGCAGATTCAGATTTGAAGAAATAGAAAAATGTAGTGATAATATAGGACTAATTGCTAGAATCGGTGCCGAATTCCCTTGGGGTTTTCATTGTTTGGAAACTGTACATTACCATGGTGGATTACCGTTTCAGAACATTTCATTGGATGATGTAAACATTTTTTCTGTATGTACCTTTTATTTAATTAATTTTAAACTTTATAATGAACTAACTCATTTACCATGTTCCTTAGGGTGGTCCAAAAACCTCAAGTTTTTTTTAGAGACCTAGGGACTCCCATTTTGTTACATCTATGCAAAATCTTAGCACCCTAGAACATATGGAAGGCAGTGCTAAACAACGTTTAGTTTTCATAAATTTCTGTAAAACACTAAAGTTAAGTTTAGAAAATTTTTGTTTGTTTGTTTTTCAGGATTCAGAAGTTAACAAAGCTGTTTATCTCTTTATTACAGTTGATATTAAAAAATGCCAGCATTTTCAACATGGTACTGGAATGTAAAGGAGTTATAAAACTTCAAATATTTCTTACTTTCGGGTATTTAACACCTTTTTTGTTTCAGGTTTGTTAAATTGCAAAATTTCATTTTGGGAGATCATTGTAGTTTATTCATTAATAGAAACTGAAATAAAGAACTGAGCCAGTGAAAGTATCTAGTTTTTTTTTGACAGTGTGATTTTTAGTTTGAACTATATTCCAGTCAAAATGACTGTGCTTAAGACGCATCAGGCAGACAGTGTTTACTTAATCGGTGTTAAGGAATTAGAACCTTTAACAAAGAAGCATCAACTTCCTACAACAAAAGAAGTTTTATTAAGATTTCAATTTTTTTTTCATTTAAAAGGAACGCTAGTCATAGCACAATTGAAGAATTGAATGAAGTTTGGAGCAAAGCCCTAATCCTGACTAAATATACCAAGGATTCGATTGAAGGACTTGAAAGTGTGCATTCATAGTGGCTACTTTTAAAGAAAAATAAAGGCAGAAAAACAAAGAACAAACGAGCAATCATTTGTAGACAAAATCGAAAAGCTTTTTGACATTGCCGCTCTAATTCTCATGAAAATACTAGACAAAGATTTTTTAATTTACCAAAGAACTGAGAGAAAAATTATCATTTCATCTCAAGACAAAGAGTATATAAAAGAGCACTAAAAAGATTTGAAAAAGAAGAGGAAAGAAGAAAAAAGTCTGTTTCTGCTGCAAAATCCACGTCTTCTTCTATTAATCTATCCGAATGATGACTTAAATGATAGTTCAAGTGCCAAAAGCAGTTCTGAAAATGGTTCTGATGATGAATTATATCAACCTTCGTCCAAAAAGAGTTAGAAAAAGTTTTAGGTGGCAAGTGCGAAGATGTTTCTGAAACAAAGGCTAAGAAGAGCCTTTTTGACATGAATGTGGCAGGGGCTTTAGACACGAAAAAAGTTTCCGATCGTGAAGCTGTAAGGCTTATCATTCCTATTGCCACTGCACTTGGGCATGATCCTGCGGCATTGCTGCTTTCAAGAAGTTCTGTAAAAAGGAAACGAGAAGCAGCAAGGCAGAATTTTTCAACAGAGATGAAATCAAACTTAGACATCAAAGACTACCAGACTACCAGTGCTAGTTTCCTATGCTGGTAGAAATGAGAAACTACGGGGGATGTCAAAATTGGCTAGTGGAACAGGTTCGAACACTGGAGATGCAGTACTTAAAACATGGGATCTCGATGATAAAGTCATTGGTATGGGCTTTGACACAACAGCCGTCCATACTGGTGTCAAGAATGGTGTATGCACTTTCATTGAAAATAAGCTGAACAAAGAACTTCTATGGTTGCCATGTCACCATCACATAATGGAAATTATTTTGAGCAAAGTATTAGGGACTTAAATAAGTTCTCGCTGTTTCCCGACAGATGGTGTTATCTTAGTCTTTTTGCATCAGGCAATAGTATAGCCAACTTTATCGTGAAGTTCCACCATTAGACTCGAAATATGTTATTCCGCCGAAGTGTAAACAACATACTTTTTCATAGCGTTAAACATGTCAAATTTCGTGCCAAAAAAAGAGTATTTGCTGGGAATTTTACTGCATTCCTTTTTTCAAAAAATATCTGCATCTGAAGCACATAGAATTCTTGTGGAGACTTACGGCGGCCATGCTCTGTCGGAAACAACATGCAGAGATTGGTTTAGAGGCTTTAAAAATAATGATTTTAATATTGAAGAATTGGAGGCATTACTTGATGAAGACCCAAGTCAGACGCAAAATGAACTTGCAGAATCATTAGGAGTTGATCACACAACAGTTTCCAAACGTTTAAAAGCATTTGGAATGATTCAAAAGCAAGGAAATTGGGTGCTGTACGAATTAAAGCCGAGAGACGTCGAACGGCGTTTTTTCACATGTGAACAGCTGCTCCAACGGCAGAAAAGGAAAGGCTTTTTGCATCGTATCGTGACTGGCGATGAAAAGTGGATACACTATGATAACCTAAAGCATAAAAAATCATGGGATAAGCCCGGCCATGCATCAACATCGACGGCAAAGCCGAATATCCATGGTTCCAAGCTCATGCTCTGTATTTGGTGGGATCAGCTGGGTGTAGTGTATTATAGGCTCCTCAAACCCAACGAAACCATCACGGGAGATCGCTATCGACTACGGCCTCAATACAAGGAAAGACGCGACAAAGTAATTTTGCAGCATGACAACGCTCGGCCACATGTTGCAAAACCGGTCAAAACCTACTTGGAAACGCTCAAATGGGAAGTCCTACCCCACCCGCCGTATTCACCGGACATTGCTCCTTCCGATTACCACTTGTTCCGATCGATGACTCATGGCCTGGCTGAGCAGCACTTCCAATCTTATGAAGATGCCAAAAAATGGATCGATTCGTGGATAACTTCAAAAGATGAGTCGTTCTTTTGACATGGTATTCGTATGCTGCCAGAAAGATGGGAGAAAGTAGTGGCTAGCGATGGACAATACTTTCAATGACATGTTCTTTACTAATTTTTTTAAATAAAGCATTTATTTTCAAGAAAAAACAGCGAGAACTTATTCAAGTCCTTAATATTTATGTTATGTTTGGCATCTTCAAGCTCTCCTGAAATTCCCATATTTAAAAGGTTGAAGGAATCATGGAATGTAATTGATCGATCAGATTACACACCATTAAATTTTTCTCCTGGAAAAGCTGAGTTAAAAAACATTGCCATTGAGTCCATGCTACATCATCTTAGTAAGAAAGACCAGCCTCGAGATGACTACCTCGAACTTATTGAAATGACGCTATTGGTGTTGGGACAACCAATAGGAAAAATTCACTGGAGAGCACCTGGGTCTATAAATCACGCTCGGTGGATGGCTAAACTTATTTATGCATATAAATTATACCTTTTCCAAGGTCAAGGAGTTTACCATCTCACAAAGAAGGAGAAAGAAAACTTGGACAGATTTGTCTGTTTCGGAGCACTTTTGTATGTGAAAAACTGGGTTGAGACTCCAATCAGCTTCCAACGACCTAATTTTTTGGAAAGAGACTTGGGAAATACAGCACAATTGATTGAGAGATAGCTAAAACCATCAAAAAAGCCTTGCAGCCACATTTGTGGTACCTATTCGACGAACTTATCGGATAATCACTTTTTTCCAAGAAAGTGAGCATTGTGAATAAGATGTCTGTCCCTGCACCACCCAGGATGATTAGAGGAAATGTCAATTTACTAAGTGACTTAAAACAGCTGTTGCTGCAGATTGTAGAGGCTAATCGAAAACAAGTTCCGATTGAACCGACAAAGAAGGCCGTTCTAGAAAGCCTATATAAACCATCCACTTCCAAAGACAAAATTTAAAGACTTCATTTTTATTATGGTCTTCACTATAAAATGTACTTATTTTTAACATGGTTTCTAATGTAAAATAACCAAATAAATTTAAGTTTTTGTATCCTAACATTTCTTGTCATTTTTTCAAAAATTGTAAAAAAAATTCCCGTTTTCATTTTTTTAAACAGCATTGAGCACTGCCTTCCAAGTGACTTATGACCTTGACATTTTGTCTCCTTACTTCTTTTATCAGATAGAAAAGAATTGGGGGTCCCTTGGTTTTTACATTCAACTTGAGTTTTTACAATAAGATCTTGGACCACCCTAATGTTCCTGTAATTTTATATGTTTAAAGATCACCAACGAACTTGATAATGTTTAGTTACTTCTATATAGCTAATATTTAACCATAGTTTATGTCGTTATTAACATATTGATCTTGCATGAAAATATTAATACAGCAGAATGCATAACTTAATTTAGCTGAAAATGAAATTGTTTATTGGTGCATCTTAAGCTATAATATTTATTGCTGTTTAATAAAGATGTCTAGTTTTAATTAAAAGTATCAGTGTAGTGGATACCTTGTAACATCTTTTCCTTTTTATTATGTTCATGTACTATATTCTTCCTCTTTACTGTTGCAGTCCTCTTTATTAACTTATGTGTTGTTTTCATCATCAGGTTCGAGCTGGTAAGAAAAGATGTCTTCCACATATCGTAGAATGTAAAGTTAATTTAGACTATGCTACATTTTCATATTTTTGTGATGCATTTACTACAAAAAGGAACAAGATAATATTGAAATTTCATCGAAAAACGGCTCCATTTAAGTTTTCTTTTGCTTGCAATGATGCTTCAGGTAATTTTTGTCTCTGATCTTAAAGATGCATGCACACTTGCAAGCTGAGCTGTTAATAATTCTAAAAAGATATCTTCTATGAACTCTTCATAATTCGCTGCCTTGATCCAAATTAGCTTTATCAAAATACTGTTCTTTTGCAATAAAACCATGCATGCTATAGAGGTTCACTTGCTTTAAACACAACATGCAAGTATGAAAAATTTCAGTATAGATTTGATAAAATAAAAACTCAATAAGAGATACTATAATGAAGATTCTATATCCAGATTGTTCTTTTCCTACCACATCTTATCAAGAAGAACGACTATAGCATACTTCGTTTTAAAAATGAAAACTCCTGAAATAATATCATACAATTTTTAAAAAGAAGAAAATTTCTGTGAATATGGAGCAGGATTGTAACTTTGAATAAGTTACTCAATAAAGTGTAGGGCTGATTTCGTGAAAAAAATTGGATATTTTTTATTCCACCCCTTTACTCTACTAACAGATATGTCATTTATAAATCTGATCATTTAAACTGAACTAGATGATAGTCATATTTCTTCATCTAGAATAACCTATCTACTTCTATTCCTCTGCTGTTTTTTATCTCCTACAGTGTGTGGAGATAAATACATATTTTTTCGGTTTTCAGATTTCAACGGAAATATTCATTTTGACCATCCCTGAATCCATTTTGACTAGTTTCGTCGTGGCGTCTGTACGTACGTTCGTATTTCGCATAACTCAAAAACGGTTAGCCGTAAAAAGTTGAAATTTTGTATTTAGGATTATTGTAAAATCTAGTTGTGAACCTCCCTTTTTGGTCACTGCTTGATCACCGGAAGTGGTACTTTACTTGGTCATAATTGATTTTTATCAAAAATGATATTAAAATACTATGCAAAACTTCTCAAATTTAGTATTTATAACTTATATATTGATTTAAATAACATACTAGATTTTGATCCAAATTGGAAAACCGGAAGTGGTACTTTACTTGAAGGTCATATTAGACTTTCGTCAAAAAATATATTAAAATATAATGTAAAACATCTCAAATTTGGTAAATAGGACTTTTATATCGATATAAATGTATTTACTAGATTTTGGTTAAGATTCGTGAGCGAAAAAGGGTACTTCACTTGAAGGTCATAATAAACTTACATCAAAAATTATATTTAAATTAAAAGAGAAATCATATGTTTCGGTAATAAAGGTTACAAACGCAATTTGGTTTCCAATCCAATTTAACATTTTTATTACTTGGTTTAAGTGTTAAAATTGAGTCTAAAATACTAGTTTTCCTCCCCATTTGTGAGATCAACAAGTCTTCATCATGAGAATAAGATATTGGGTTTTTCCGCTTAAAATGTCGAAACTGTCCATTTCTAATGCTTTATCCATGAAATATCTTGGAAACTAGTTACCTATTGAAGGAAAACGACACATAATAACGGAATGTGACCTCCAGTAACAAGAGTATGTGTGTGCCAATAGATGGATGACGGGATGCCGAGTGTCGTTTTTACTGCAATCTTCGGAAACTACTAACAAAATTTAGGATCACTTTTTGAGTCACCGATTTATAGTTTAATAGGCGTACAAGGAAGTCATGTGTTGCCCACATCAGATATTTTTTATATTAGTTGGAGCTAGGGACCTGGCCTAGATTCTTCCTGTATCTGAATCCGTTCACTGTATTAAATTAGTTTATTTTAGCAGTAAAAAACATAGCTGCCTGTTCGAGTAGTACAATTTTTCTTTCCTTCTTCATTTGATCACAATATTTTTAACCCTTTTGGCTAACACTCTCCCCCTCTGTCATATGATGCCATTAATTGTGTTCTCAATGATTAAAAGAAATAAAAAATATGTAAAACAGAACAATTTATTTATTTATTTTTAGTAGCATCATGTTAACAATTTGGGGTTTTATTTATTCCTTTTAGAGGATAGAGCTAAATTTGCGATTCCTGTTTAATTTATTTTTCATAAATATTGGACCATGAATTGATTCATTTTATTCTTTGAAAGTGATTTTTTGGAACATTATTTCAATAACTGATAATATTTGGCAATTAGTGTCTGTCTCTTGGGTTAAAAAAAAAACCCTTCCCTTTATTATAGCATGAAATCATATGTGAATGATCCCAAAAACCCTTATTTTATGTTTGCATTCATTAAATGAATTAAAAAAAAAAAAAAGAAAACGATTCTTCAAAATTTCTTCTAAGAATAACAAGTGCCCAATTGAAGTATATTAGTTTGGCTATACAAAGACTTATCGGACTTTTTACATCACTTTTTACATACCCGAGAGGGATACTTGTAGCCCACACCAATATCGTGCTAAATATCTTATTTAATGTTTTAATCTTCATTTTTTTTAGGACCTATTAAATGAAGTATGACCAAAATATTTCAGTTAATATTACTTGAGCTCATTCTGAAAATGGAGCCCCCTATAAACTGGCAAGAATTGCTTTATTGTTCAAGTTCAGTTTGCAAGTGTGTACAATATTTAGTGTTTCATGTTTACTGATAAAGTAAGCCGGGGTAAGTGCATATATATGCCGATTTATTTAAAATCTATTTTGTTAGGAGAACTGCCTTCTGTGAGAATTTGAAGTAAATAGTAAAATCTCCATAGATGGCATCTCTTCCGACAAAATAAATCTCTATGTATGCACTTAATACTGTCTTACCTTTTATTACATTTTTTTTTGTGTTTTTTTATTATAATTTTTCAATGTTTCTTAATTTGCTATAGTTCATCTTTTTATATCATCATAATTTCAGATGTCTTACTTAATCTAATTCATGTCCTTATAGTATGGAAAAATAAACATCAAAAATTTAATTTAATGAAAAATAATAACCCCAATGGAAATAACTTTTATATCTTACAACCCCATTTGTCCTAAGGGATGGAATGTACTTGCAAGGGGCCATAACGTGTGGAAGGCACCCGACTACTACCCAAGGTTCAATGTTCATGGGCCTCAACTTCTCTAACTCTTCACCAATGTGCTTAAGTAGGTATTAATGCAAGTAAATTCCGTTCCTTTGGACGAAGAAGGTTTTAAGATATAAAAGTTTTTTCTGTTGTCGGGAGTGTTTAATTTTTATTAAATTAAATTTTTGTTGTTTATTTTGCCTTTTTATTTTTTCAAGTATTGGCTATTTCTTCTTTTAAAACATATGATCATGAACTTACAAATGATATAATAAGAAACGTTAACAAAAAGCCAAAAATACTTAAGATATATTTTGAGCTCACAATGTTTCAAAACATTCATGGGAATTCAAGGAGTAATTTGAGCCATCAAGCTTGAAAATCGGTAGAGCCATTCGCTCAAAAAATTGTTAGATATTCTCAAACGGACAGCTTTAATACATTTCTTCAGTATTTTGAGCTCAAAATGTTTCATAACAATCATGATATCGCAACAAATAATTTGAGCCGTTAAACTTTGAAATTGTTACATTCCTACTCTAACGGTCAAGCTAAACACATTACTCACCTTGTGGTTTTGCCATAATTGAGTAAAAATTTGTACATTCATGAAACTTTTGTCGTAACTTCGTCATGGTTATAAGAATTGAAATTTGCAAAGTTCATCCAAATTTGAACTTTTTCGCTGCTCTTGAGGTTTATTATCACCTCTTTAAATATTTCCTGTGACTTATGGGACACCCTGTATATAGTTCAGCTGAAAAATGTGATTTTTATGCAAAATCGGTAATAACTTCTAAACTATTGACTGTACTGTCATGGGAGTGGTCTCATTCGATTCCGAAACAAAAAGCTATAAGAAACGATACTTGACTCGACTTTATTTGTGCAAGTTATTTTATGAGTATCCTATCTCTCATTTGGACCTCCTCCAGAGATGGTTGTCTCCTCGAAATTTGGGCAGACTGCAGATTTCGATTCTTACTAACAAGATGAAGTTTCGTGAATATAGTTTCGTGAATGCACAAATTTTGTTGTTTATATGGGCTTGTTTTTCCTGTATTATAACTATTTTTGTTTAAAATTTGATTGTAGTATCATAATGTAATAAATTTAAAATTTGTATTATTTATTTTTGTTTGTAACATTATTATAACTGACATTGCAAATTATAAGTAATGTATTTCAGTTTTGATATTAAGAGGATAAATTAAAAGAATATTTGAACCGATTTTAATGATAAAAACACCAAAACAAATTATTTATCATCTTCATAATTACCACCTTTGGATTCACAAGTATTATTTTGTTGATTGAATTAGTGCTTTTTTAATACTGTTTCTATACAAAGTATTGGGCTATGTTGTTTGTCAAAACCTTCCAATATGTCTTTTAGAGGCTCAAACATGTGAAAGCTGAGAGAGTTTTATGAAGGATGCAAGGAAGACCGGAGCCAGACGAGATTGGTGGTCCGCTCGTTGAATCCCGATTTTTATTCCGAATTTGGGAGTTTATGTTTAAAATAAGCAGTGAAATAGTAACTTCATGGACAGTGCTATAATATTTATTTGAGGATATTTTGCATTTAATTTATTTCTTCCCTCTCAAAATCTCTAATTAAAAATCATGAAGAATTTTTCTCACCGGTTATTTTCACTTTTCACTTAATTGAGCTTTTGAACGTAAAAATGGTTCAAATAATGTTTGTGGATAATTTAATTCAGCTTCGCATTTAAGTAGTTTTACATCTCTAAGATTGATAACAACAAAGTTATAGCGCTTTTAAATTTTATTTGCTGCCGCTACTTCAGGCACCATTTTGAACTTGTTCTGCGGCTTGGATTCTTGGGAACTTTGTAGGAGATGTTTGCTTTAATGACTTCTAAAACCTATATGAAATTCAGTTTGCCCTCGATTCTTTTCAGCTTTTCTGCAATCTTGGAGTTATTTGATTGGATTTTTTCTCATAAAAATGAAGATCTACATACATCTATTTTTATCCATTTTCTCTGTTTATTATTGAATTAATAAAAGGTTGTTTAATTTTTTATTTTTATGTATGTCTTTTTTTTTTTTTTATTAAAATTGTTTTTCAAAATTAATTTTCCTCAATGTCGTAAAATAATTTGTTAATACTTACAATATGATATCTTTATTTTAGTTGATGAAAGTAAAACTTTACATGAAATTGCTGAACTGATGTGTCTAGAACTAAGAAAAAATGGGTTACATTGCCTACTTCCAGCAAGAAGTGATTTTACCAAAAAACTTAATATGCAGCTGATTAAATCAGATTCATTAGGGATTCCTTATACTGCTGTTGTTACTAAAGATACTCTTAATAATGGAATATTTGGCCTATATTCTAGGGATACAACACTTCAAGTTAGTTTATGTTTTTGTATTTATTTATTTTTTATAAGTTCTGAGTTTACATTGAATTTGAAATTAATGAGGAATGAAAATTATTTGTTATTTACAATCTGTTGTTATAATGTTTTTAATTTTGTTTTGATTTCAGGAACAAGTGCACATCGGAAAGATGGCTGAGTATGGTGAATTACTGATGAAGAATTATTAGTAATCTATCTAACCGGTGTTTTTAACATTTTCATTATCTCAAAACCTCTTTTTTATACCACTGATTATAGTACTGAACGATGTAGTAAATTTGAATTAAGTAATTTGTTAGAAAACTAGTGATTTGATAATTGTGTTAAATTATATTTTTGTTTTAGGATTTATTTTTATTTTATTTTTTTCCACCTTTTGTTTGGACGTAATCATACACAATTTTTTTTTGGTGTACTATTGGTTTGTTTCACATGAAATGAACATGTTTTTATTGTGTTAGAAACTCATATATGGTTTAGCGGAGTCCTGTTATTTACTAACAATATGCTTGATAATTTTAATGAACATTTATTAATGTTCTATTTTTTATTGATATTTATTTTCTTCCCAATGCATTACTCAACATTTTAATGTACCTTCAAGACCTTGGAGAGAAGTGATTTCCATGCTGTGTTCTTTTATGTGCTTAAACTTGGAGATTCGAAAGCGCAGGCTGCAAAAAATATTAATATAGCGTATGGGGTAAGGAGTGTTAGTGAACGGGTCATTTGCCATCCATGTGTGGGGACAAAGCTCAGTTCGGAGTTCCCAAAAGCAAAATGTAAATATTGTACAAAGGTATGAATGTATCCAAGACGATTTATTTTATTTTACTTAACTTTAATTTCTTTCTCCTTAGTTGCTTACTTATATTGTTATTGTTTAATTAATTTTTACTAGTGATGCACATATATTATTTTACAAATTTTTATCATTTTTTTAATATTTTCTTTATTCTGTATATATGGTTTGAAAGGTTACTTACAGCTATAATACTTATAGCCGTTGATTATGCCATATTGCATTATTTCTTATCAATAAAGAATAATTAAAAACAATGTTGCCATTATATTAGTCAATATTGCGACAGAATTTTTAGCAGAAAGATTGACAAATTTTATCATGTATATTCATACACTGCCATAATGTACATGTTTCATGCAGTAACATTTTGAATTCTGAAACACAGTGCAGAAAGCATATATGTCGCTGTCCGACAGAAACACAACTCGTTATGGCAAAGTGGAGGCGGTTAGAGATGGCTACGAGGTCTCTATATGAGTTCGAAACATCATTCGAAGGAGATCTAAAGACTTATTTCCTCTCATGCTCTGAAACAATACAATGAATTCCTTCTATTGAGTTTTGAGGTTAATGCTGATAATGACGTTTCAGCAGAGATAAAGAGGCGAATAGCATCAACAAATTGATGTTATTTTGGACTACGTCGGCTTCTGGGAAGTAGTTCTCTTTCCACAGCTACAAAAACTAAACTTTACAAGACACTGATCAGGCCAGTGCATCAGAAACACTCTAACACTCCTAATATTTGAAAGAAAAACCATAAGACGCTTTTGCGGCCCAGTAAAAATTGGATCAGCATGAAGAGGGCGGACGAACCGAGAGGTATACTCCCTGCTTAATGAGCCAGATATGGCAAGAATTGTAAGGCTCAGCAAACTGTGATGGGCAGGCCATGTCGCCAGGATGGGGCCCAACGAGATCCCAATAAAAAACTTGTGAATGATGACCAAATATGGCACCAGACCAAGAGGACGCCTGAAGCTTCAATGGATGGATAGTGTAAGAGAGAACTCAAAAACCCTGGTCGAAGTTTGGAATTGGAGGACGGCTGCACATAACTGATTGAACTGGTGGAAGGTGCTTTAGGAGGCCAGGACCCAGTAATGGGTTGTCGCGCCGATGAAAGAAGAAGAAGAGTATTATGATATACGAAATAATATGTTTTTTGGGATTTAGAATTCAAAAAAGTGAACTAAATTGTTGAAAAGATAAACTATTTTTGCAAATAAAGGTAGATTGGAAAATAACCAAAACAAATTCATATATATCATAACTCCAAAAACAAAATATAAATTTTATCTACAAAATAATAATTATTATTTTGATATATTATTAGAAGTTTTTTAATGTTAATAGAACTCCTGCTTAATATTCAACTTATTTTTTCATGATTTCAAATAACAATGTTTCCCAGGTAGACGATGTTACAACTTAACTTGGTCTTTACTCATCGGCCATTATTTAATTTTACTTTTAAAATTCATACACTGACTGAATACACTGGCTTTAAGTGCAAGGAACACTGGAATAGAAATATGAAAAATTATGAAGAGTCAAGTGGAGTGACTTCTCACTTAAAAAAGGGAGAGATCTATACCTGAGGGATCCTTTACAGGTTGATATGATAGTACACTTTACTGTCATTGTGTTCATGAGATACCCATAAATCGAGATTTTTACGATTTTTTTCGTACGACTTTTCGTTTTTCAGCTAGGCTGTTCACACACACACACACATGCACGAACGCACCTATTTGGAAGAGTTGGTTATTTGGACTCAGAGGACTTTAAAACATGTATTTTTATTGAAAACTTGAATTCGAATTTTTTCACGATCGCAAACTTCATATAATGGTAACGGAAAGTCTTGGCTAATACTGGTCCGATTTTGATGATTCTTTTTTTGTTTTTTAGATCATTCAATTACCTTTCATACATATACTTATACAATTTACCATAAAATGCATAATTTTTAAGTTATGCGCAAATAAAATATTCTTTTCATCATAACTTATCAATTCAAAACCCAAAAACTGTTAAAAGATTAAGAAGCCCTTTATATTAAAAAAAAATATTTTTACAGTTCAAAGCCCAAAAGCTGTTTTTGTTTACGTTTCAATGAAAGGATTAAGAAACAGAGGATTATGGCGTTGATAGGCATGTTTTGAAAATTTCATTTAAAACAGCCTCTAAAAGGGGGGTGCCTGACCCTTCAACAAAACCTCAAGTACTCAAGTCGTAGAAAAACATAATGATGGTCGGGCACGCTCAGCCGCTATAAGGTGGATACCTGACCCTTCAACAAAGCCTCAAGTATCTCAAGCCGCATAAAAACAAAATGGCGGCCAGGTACTCTCAGCCAATACAAAACGTTAAATCTCTCATGTTGCAGAAAAAAAACAAAATGGTGGCCGGTCACACTCAGCTGCTATAAAACCTTGAGTATCTCAAGTTATAGAAAGTAAGAAAATGGCGGTCGGGGACATTCAGCAGGCGGTAGTGAAGTAAAAATACGGGACATAAAATCGAAAAAAGATAGTAATAAAAAATCAGCATGAATCAAACATAATTGTTTGTCAAGGCTGATCAAACTAAACGATGAACACTCAATATTGGGCCGCTCATGGGTTAATTGAATATAAACCTATGGATAGAAATTTGAAGCTTCTCTCTAGATGATCGCCGTGAGAGTGCCGAATTGAGAGTGTTGAGAAGAAACTGTGCCAATGCAAATAGGCTGAAATGGTTAGGGCATGTAATCAGAGGGTGAAATGGTACAGAGGAAAATATTGGATATACATTTTAGTGTGAAAAGAAAAAGGAAAGACCAAGAAGCTGAAGGAAGTTTTTTTTATTCGATATTTGGGTTCTACGTATTTTGAAACGTAAAATCTCAAATTTTGAAGGGGATTAATTTTTTTTTCTTGATAGGCGATAGAGAATAGCCGCATACGGCGGACGACGGACGGACGGATTTTATTTTATTCGAAACGTAAAATCTCACATTTTAGGTTAACTATTGAAAATAATGAACTAAAGGTAATTGGAAAAAGGTTAACTTAATGGGTTAATCTAATGCCATGTCCAACATCGACTGTGTAAAAATGTGAATTAATAAATACCAATTTTTTAGTCCAAAAGACAAAAGATGCGTCAATGAGGCAGAATTTGGGACAGTTGTCGATGGGGACGAGGACACGAATATGGGACAGTCTCACGTAATATGGGAAGATGACCCAAATGTACATTTACATCTTCTCTCACAAAAGTATCATAAGATATGACCAACAATTCTATCCACTATATATTTTTGGTTTGTCAAATTCTAATAAAAAGAAATATTATAATCAACGTCTTTTTATAAATAGAAAATCTGTTAGGTATCCAATCGTAGCCTAACAGAATTAATAATTGTTTTGACATGGTTGCTAACTTCTCTTAAACATAAACCAGAGATAATCTTTGCTTATTTCAATACAGCAGTATATTCATTATTAATGATAGCAATACTTCTCCTTACTATATTTCTATATATAAACAAGTGAAAGTAAAAATTATTGATGGCACAACATATTCATTTAAAACGACTAATCACATATGTTTTTCCCAACCGTCTCATCTATGTTGTAAGGTCCATCAGTTTTCGGTCTGAGAAAGAAGGAGAGGTGAAAGAAAAAAAACTGGTGTTATTGTTTTTCAATAAATTCTCCTCTAAGTTCTACACACTTAGTACAATGCTTAGGCAACATTTCTATTCCATGAAAATAATAATTTTCCTTTTTGTTCGAAAAATGTTCTTCCACTGCTGCTATGACCTCTTCGTCGGTGTTAAATCTCCTCTCATGAAGGTCAGATTTTAACATTGAGAAAAGTTAGAAGTCGCTAGGGGCCAAGTCTGGGCTATAGGGTGGATGGGAGGTTTCTTGAAACCCGCAGTCCTTCACTGCGGCCTTGGAAATCAGTGCTGTATGGACTGGGAAAATGCCTTGAAGAAGCTGAACATCTCTGCACAATTCTATCCACCTTTTCTCTTTGATGGCGTCTCCTAGGCGTTGAAGTAGGGCTGAATGAAACTCCACATTCACTTTAGTGTTCCTTTCCTTAAAATCAATCAGTAATATTCCTCTAAAATCCAAAAAAATGTTGGACATTACCTTTTTTGTCGATGCATGCCTTTTGCGTTTAGCGGAGGTGCTTCTTCTGGTCTTCTCCATTCCATCGACTCCCTTTTGCTGAGTGGGTCATAGTATAGAACCATTGTCTCATCTCCAGTTACAATTGAGTCCAAACAATTTTTTGGGTCGACGTAATACTCAGGTAAAAATTCATTGCAGCAGCGAACACGTTCCTCTTTTTGGGCAACCGAAAGAATTTTTGGAACCCATTTCCAATGAAAGCTCCAACCTTGCTACTATTTCTTTGGTCTTCAGCAATGGAAGGCCCTCTTTACACAAGAATTGAACAACCACACGGTATTCGATCTTGAACATTGTTAAAACGCACAGATTCCTTCAAGATTAGATACGGACAGATGGGACTGAGGAAGTGCGGGTTATGCTCAAATAAAATTTTCGTTTCGTCATAACTTTTTTCACTGAATTTTCTCGGTGATGTATAATATACATGAAAAGTAAATGGGCTTGAATATAAAGAATTTAGGCAAGTATCATCAAAATCGTTAGTGCCATTTTTCGAAAAGATTGTAAAAAAGTGTAAAATCTATAATATAAAGATGTTGACGAAAAACTTGCAGTATATATATATATATATATATATATATATATATATATATATATATATATATATATATATATATATATATATTATATTCTGAAATTTTACTTTCGTACACCTTTTTATTTTTGAGCTAGGATGTTCACTTACACTTACAATTCGAATTTATTTGCAATCGCAATACTTTTCCTTAGTTTATATTTCATATATAGGCTAATACAAATCGGTTAATAATTATATTGACAGAAAACGCAAGTCTTTTTAAGTATAATCTATTTTCTATAACTTTTCTAGGATATAATTATAGTATAATATAATATAATTATTATACTGTTACCCGTGGCTTTCCATGCGAATATTTCTGCGATTGTGTTTTATTATATATACATTTATGGTAAGGATAACTATAATGCATATAATAATTGTGTTACGCTCTGTGTGTGCGTAAGGCAAGTCTCGCTTCTTCCACTCCACAGCAATTATGTAACACCTACATGGACCGAAAATAGAACCTTTCGTCAATACATGCACCATATTGTTTTAAACTTTCAAATGAAAAACTCTTAAAGGCTTTTTAAGACATCTCCAATTTTAGGTTGTAAAGACTGCGATACATAAAGATATATTTAGTGCTATACGTTTTAGCTTCTAAACATAACATTTGTTTAACGTCGTAACACATTTGCAACATAAATGCGATTTTTCCCATCTGTGGATGAAGTCCCCCCCCTGTAAAAAGTGAAAAGCCCGCGTTTTTTAGGTTTTTGAAATAAGCATCTTATGTTTCAGAAATAATTTTTTTTTTAATAACTTAGAGTAAGATTTTTGCAAGTCACGCAACGTTCAAAAATGTTGGTATGTACGTGCGTATCTCGCATAACTCAAAAATGGTTAACCGTAGAAAGTTATAATTTTGTATTTACAATTGCCGTAAAATATCCTTGTGAACCTCCCTTTTTTGATCACTACATGACTACCGGAAGTGGTTCTTTACTTGAAGATCATATTAGACTTTCATCAAAAAGTATATTAAAATATAATGTAAAACATCTCAAATTTGGTAAATAGGACTTTTATATCAATATGAATGTATTTACTAGATTTTGGTTGAAATTTGTGAGCCGAAAAGGGTATTTTACTTGAAGGTCATAATAAACTTACATCAAAAATTATATTAAAACTAAACACAGAGATCATATAGTAATAAAGGTTACGAATGAAATTTTTTTTTCACTCCAATTAAACATTTTTATTACGTGTTTTAAGTATTAAAATTGAGGGTAAAATACTGGTTTTCCTCCCCATTTGTGAGATGAACAAGTCTGCAACAGGAGAATAAGATATAACTTAAGTGGGTTCTTCGCTTAAAATTTCGAACTGTCGATTTCCAATGCTTTATCTAGTAATATTGACAGTTCTAATATTGTCACGGAACACGAAGAAGTCTCTTGGAATCTAGTTTCCTACTGAAAGAAAACGACATATAATAACGGAATGAGAACTCCTGAAACAAGTGTATGTGTGTGTGTCAAAAGATGGATGTCGCGACACCGAGTGTCGTTTTTGAGACTGCTTTAGAAATAATTTCTTTTCAACCAATTAGATTAGGATTTTTTTCAAACCCAGCGTCATTGCACTTTGCACCCAGCTTAAGGGGAACCACTTTTAAAAATTTTATTTTCATAGGCATTGTCGTTTTTGAGATACAGTGATGACGATATAGATGGTAACCTGCATTTATAGATATACTCGTAAATTCCTTGTTATTTATTTTGGCTGTTTTGTTATAATTCAATTTTGCTTGTTAGCGAGACGTTTTAGGTTTCAGTTTTTTTTTAAACAGTTTTTTATAACTTTCATGGAGACGAGAGAGTGGTAAGAACGGAATATTCTCTTTAAGGTTTTAACTTAGCTTGACTTATAGGGGACCTGCCTTCGTTAAAACTTTCAGCCAAGAACTCTCTACCTCCTAAAGTAGGAAAAATACTCCTGAATAACCAATTTACCAACTCTGTTGTTCAACTGATATTAAAAGAATTCCTTTTTCTGATAAATTCCCTCTTATCCCCACGTTATTACTATTCGCAAATGGGAATACTTTTCAAAAGCAATAAAACATTCAGAAGTCACCCAGCAGAATTTAATGTTCGTTACATTTTTAGCTGCCATGATAACTAAAATTAATTAGCTTTAGCTGTTGAAAATAACTAACAGCTAATTATTATCTATTTCAAAAATGACTTTTAAAAAATAATTCGGCACATTTTTTTCATTAGATTATTGATATTAAGTGCTAATTTCATTTAGTTATAAGTCTTAGAAAAAATTGTTGTTTATTTATTTTTTGGAATGGAGGAGGGGTGGATTCCGTTGATTAATTGATCGTTCATTATTAGCTTTTCGCAGTTAGTAATTTCGAATTTTTCATCGATATTTTGTTCGAGTGCGAACATTACGAATTGATTATTAGTTTGACCAAATTAATTCTTAGGTATCTTTTATTAAGTTTTCAAGGACGCTAATTTCGAATCGACTATAAGATTTTTGTTCACGCATGTTCTTTTCGGCTTACTACTACTGTAGAAGCTTTCTACGATATAGGGACCATTCATTAGGTTTTCAAGTGTTCGGATTCCATTGTAATTTCCTATAACTGCTAGGTAAGGAAAGTATTGTAATCGGGTCAAATTTCTATTTGCAGTTTTCAACGGATGTATTCGTTTCAGAGCCCTCTGAGTTGAAAAAAACAAAACATTTTCGGTCATTGGTCTGTCTGTGCCACGATTATCTCTTCAACGAGGGGACCTATTTTATTACTTATTTGTTTGTTACGTAGGGTTTTTTTCCCCGATGTCTGTGTACGAAATCGGGCACCCTGTGGGCAATAGTGGCTGTGCAATATCCGAAAAACGTGTTTTTCTATGAACTGTAGCGCAAAAACGGCTCTAACGATTTTGATACTTGCCTAAATTCTTCTACTTAAAGTTTTTTTAACTATTCATGTGTATGGTATATTCCCGATAAAAAGCAGGAAAAAAGTTATTAAGAAAAGAATATTTTATACCTTTGTTAAGTTTTTGGATAAATCGAAAACTATATATTTCCCGGAATATTCTAAATGTGCATTTAAAAGATAATTTGATTATTTGCAAAACTAAACAAAACAAAAAAAAAAAACATTTATCGGACTAATACATGGGAAGATATAGCAAACATATTTTCTATTTGACTTAAACCCAAAGCGGTAAAGAAAGCCTTGTGAGTGGACCCCGATATTTTCGAATTGAATCAACAGTTTTTTTATCGTTATAAGTATCGTTAATTGTTTTTCTAGGACGCTAATTCCGAATTTACCATCAGATTTTTGATCGTGCATGCTCTTATCGGCTTACTGGTTTTGTTGAAGTTTTTTGCAACATAGAGAACGTTTAGGTTTTCGAGGATGCTGATACGAAATACGCATACTCGATCAAAAATCCAATAAAAAAAATGCAATCAGAACACTTGAAAACCTAATAAACGATCTCTATATTGTTGAAAACTTCAACATCAACAATAAGCCGTAAAGCCCATGTGCGAAACTAGCGTTCTTGAAAACTTAATAAACGATACCTATACCGAAGAATTTTGCAAACAAATTATATTCTTAATACTTGCGCTTGATCAAAATGTCGATAGTAAATTCAAAATTGGCAATTACGAAAACTAATGAAGGATCGCCAAATCGATGGAATCCACCTCCTTCCCTCTCATCCAAAAATAAAAACAAAATAACATTTTTTTTTTAATTTATAACTATTTAAAATTAGCATTTAACATCAATTAAATAATAGAGGAAAAATATGCCGATATTATTTCAAAAGTCATTATTGAAATTAAATAACTATTTTAAAATAAAAAAAGGAAATAGGATATAATATTACAAGGCATTTATTTTTTATTAATTGTGTTTTTATCTGAACCTATAGATAATAGTAGTTAGCTATTAAGTATAACTATAACTAATGCTTCCTAACTAAACAAATTTAGTTGTCTATTGCAGTTAATAGCTAATTTAGCTAAGAATCATCTATAGGCAAACAGATGGTTCATTTCCCCGCATTAATTATACAAGGTAAGTAATTGTTTTTAAATTTTCTTTTGCGGTATAATAGATTAATTTTAGAGACAGCTGTGGATGTAATTTTCGAGTCTTGTAAAATTAATAAAGTTATTTTTAAAAAAAAGCTGCAGTTTTTCATTCCCTCGAGTTTCATTACTTCACCTCTTAAACGTGAGCATTCTAAATGATTTTTGGAAGACAAATAGTAAGGAAATATTTGCAAAATTTCATAACAACAACAGGCCCTTTCCAAGAGAATGACCCATAAAATGATCAGAAATATCAAAATTTAAAACTTTTTTCTTTAATTACTATAAATTAGTTTTTCTCTAAAAACTATGTACCGACTCCACTTATTCATGCTTGAATTTCTAATTCAGTTAAATACGTAGACTAATATTATTTATTTATTTTTTTACACAAAATATGTTGTGGCAGTACATTAATTTGGCATTTGCAAATATTTTTACAATATGCAAATCTGCTCATCCGGAAAACAGTTACTTAGCAAGGTCTCTTGGCCATTTCTCGATCGACGTGGTGGGTCATTTGGGTTCATTGTAGATGTGTTTGTGCCGAGGGTTGTAAGAAGATTTGTTGTAAGTCAGTCTGTTTTGAAAACTTTTATAGTGTTCTGTGGCTGTATCCGATACTTTTAGTATGTCCAAGTCCTTTTGTAGCAAGCCATTTGTCACATAGAATGGCGCGTTCTCTATTTGCCTCTATATTTTTGACTGGAACGACTGAATTCGTTGAATTCTTCAGTCTGATGTATGGATATTGGACAGTAGTGGTCGTAGTACACTACCCTGTGGCACTCCTGCTTTAACACGTTATATATCTGATAATTCATTACCTACTTGTGCTGTTAAGTGTCTGTCTGTCTGTTTGAGCTTGGAAAGCAATCCTTCATGCCATACCTTATCAAAAGCTTAACTGATATCAAGGAAAACGCCAGGACAATAATTGCTTGACGCTAAAGCATTGGAAATGTGACTTGCCAATCAATGACATCGTTGTATGGTTGAATAATGTTTTCTGGAATCCAACTGATGATTTGGAGTTGCTTTCAATATTTCAAGATAATTTAAACGATGATTTTTTTTTTTTCAAATAACTTGGAAAAGGAAAGAAGGATGCTAATAGGGCGATAGGAATTTAGACATTCTGAATGTTTACTGGCTTTTCATATCAGAACAACTTCAGAATATTTCCACACAGCTGGGAAATATACAGCTGTTCTTCTAAAAATAGAGTTGTCTATATTGGTTAATAAAACGTTTTTAGGAAAAATGACTTCAATACTGTACACAAGAACCATTAAAGACATAGAAATAACTTTTATTACAAAAGTAAATTATTAAGTATTCCAAATCAGCCTGAACAATCAATAATTTATTATTTTTTTTATGTCCATCAAGACTGAAGCAAGAATGTAGCACAACCACCAAGAGTGAAGCACAACTCGTTCGTTTCAAGTATTAAGTTCTCTTCAAACTTCTCAAGTTGTGGAGCCGCTTGGCACCGACATCAAAAATTATGAACTAGAATTATGTACTGTTCAGATTACTTTGGAATAGTTACTATTGCTACTTAATAATTTACTTTTGAAAGACAAATTATTTCTGTCTCTTTAGTGGTTCTAGTGTACAGTTTTGAAGCCATTTTTTTTTCTAAAAGATTTGTATTTACTGCTTTTAAGTGGTTTTTGCGTTCCTTATTGATATATTATTTTCTTTCACATTCCTCAGTGGGTCAACTTAAAAGACAAAAGGCATGGGTAAGACCTACTAAACTGCTGCTTCTATGAAAAACCAAATATTTGGTTATTCATTTATTTAGTATACAATTAAAACTGTAGGATTCATTTTTTTTAGTAACTATCTATGTTTACTAATTGCCCTTTGGGTGGTCCAACCGTTGGGAAATGGCTGTTTTATTTATTTGAAAAGAAAAGAAAGAGACAGATTTAGAAATGCACCTATAAACTATTGTAATTATCGCGAGTAATTAGCCGTTGAGAAGTTCGTTTCTCTATCTCAAACAATATTGAAAAAATATTTTATAATGCGTTAAGTAGGTATTCTCGAATTTTTGTTGCTGTTTAATACTAAATAATGTGAAAGTTAATGATTATATGTAGTGAAATATTAATCAATCATCGTAAAAAATACTCTATGTCTAAAAGTTTTCATCGGATCCTGATCAAATGTATATGAAACCATCCCCAAGGTGTACCCTTTTGATTAAAAAAATAATCATAGAAAGTGGTTAAACAATGACGACGTTATGAGAGAACATTAATAAAAACAGAGTTTTCATCGGATTCTGATAAAATTTACATGGGACCACCCTGGAGGTGTATTCTTTCGGTAAAAAAATAATCATAGAAATCGTACCAAGAACGGCGAAGTTACGGCTAGACAGACACAGAACATAATATCAAACTGATGATCTGTTTTTTTGAAGTCGGTTAAAAAAATAATTGCTTTCCAAGGTAAGTTCTTCAGGATAAAATTTGAAATTAAGTCGTAACACGGGGCTTTATTATTTGGTAAATTCTCAATAAAATTATTTCGTTTTGATGAATTGCTTTTGGCGATAGCGTCATTGGTAAGGGTATTTTAATTTAGTGTATAACAAGTTCGTTAGTAGTATAGTGAAAAAATGATATTATCTTTTCTTTATTTTGCGACTAAATGAAAAATTTTAAATGTCATAATACTAACAATATCAAATATAAATAATGTGAAGGAACAAAATCTTATTGCCTTATTGTTATCTCATTCAGAACCACAGGCTATTCCATCCAACATGACAACAATTATTTATTAGAAATCAGTTTATAATAAAATCAGAATCATTAGCTAACAATGAAGCTGATATTGGACTTCTGTGAAAAGTAGAAATGGCTACTACAATAATTGAAATTGGAATCCCCAATGTATACATTTATTCTTGTTTATCAAACTTCAAAACAAATTACAGAACATATTTAGTCTGTAATATAATTTTTTTATTCCCAAGTTTTTGTTATGGATGATAGGAAGTCCTACATAGTGTCCATTGGGGAGAGAGAAGACGAGATCTGTGTTAATATTTGTGCATTATTGTTTCCTATGCTCAAAATTGCAATTATGAAGTAAGTTTATAATTGTGTGATCAGTATCAAAGTTTATAGAGGAGGGTTAGTATACAAAAAGCTGTTACAGAAAATATAAAGAAATACCCAACAGCTTTTTGAAGAACCGAATGAAGCGTACCATGGAAG
The DNA here is from genome assembly GCA_948150685.1 of Rhaphigaster nebulosa. Taxonomy (NCBI): domain Eukaryota; kingdom Metazoa; phylum Arthropoda; class Insecta; order Hemiptera; family Pentatomidae; genus Rhaphigaster; species Rhaphigaster nebulosa. Next base: position 77,085,163 of record OX411306.1, on the reverse strand, counting down.
AAAAAGTGTTGCCTTTCATCGTTTCTGGTAATGGATTGGTTCCAGAGAAAACTATTTGGACTTGCTAGGAAATGGAGATTTTTCGATTATGTATGTATACTAGTAGATGGGAAACAATCCGTATTTCTTTTTTTATCGTAAGTAAGCCCTTGAAATAGTGTTAAAATGGGTAAAACTAATAATAATATATTCAGCCTGAATAGGTAACAAGCCTTGAATGAAATAATAATAATTAAAAAAACGAATCAATCGATCATATTGCATTATGTAATTTTTGATTAGTTATTTTGAATAATCGATCTTTTTAATCTACCAAGAAAATTTTTTTTTTTTTGTATTAAACTTTTGATCTGTTGCCTATTATTGTCCAACGCAAATGAATGCGAGTCAGAAATGTTTGATCTGACCCCTAAAAAATTACATTCTTGTAATTTCAATTCCTATCGTATCATAATCTGGTATAGAATATTTTCTAGATTCTTACTGTTCTACCTCCTCTACCACAGCTTAAAATATCTTACGAATATTTTTTTTTGTCTCGCAAGGAGAGGATCCCAAATGTGTCTCCTAGATTTTGATGAAACTTTTTTAGGCGAATCTAGGCCTTAAATATTAGACTGTGTAGGAGATTAGGGGCTAACGAGGAGTTATAGCAACAGTTTAATTTTCATAAATAAAAAATCTCACAATTTGATTGTATGTATTACTGTATTATATTTCGACAGTTTCCTTTGTCAATTGTTTTGTTTAATACAAACTGATATTAAAAAAAAAAATCGGAAAAAATACAATATACAATATTATACAATATCAGTTCAAGTTTTGCTAATTGTGCGTAGTTTAAGCATTGTATTTGTTTCCCGTTTTTTAAAAAGAATATCATCTTTGTAATAAACAAAACAGTTGACAAAGGGAACAGCCGAAATGTAATACAGTAAGTTTCTAATATCTAATTGTGAGATTTATTATTTATAAAAAATAAACCTTCCGTATATTTATTTTTTTAAATAATCAAAAAACGGCAAGTCAATAGTTTTTCTTTCCACACCATTTCTTTACTTATAAGAATTTCTTATTATTTTTTTTTCATCTAATATTTCAAAATTTTATATTATTTCTTTTTAAAACGGAATGTTCCTTTATTTATAATAACCTGTGAAATATGTGAGGAAAATAAACACTGACTTGAAGAGTGAATAGGATTTTATGACGACTCACATTTTTAGTTATAATTTCTAAATAAACCGACCGATTTCAAAGTTTAAACGCAAGTTTGAAAGAATAACTTGCAATGAATTAAATAAGTATATGAATTTTATTTCTCTACCTACATTTCATACTGAAAAACCCTTTTAAAAATGAAAAATCATGGTTATGGTTTTGGCTACCAATGACGTATTTTTATTGATCATAGAATATGTCCATTTTTAAAAATATCTTACATTATGGTGCAAATTTATGCAAAGTTTTGTGACCCTGCACTGCATATATGAAGTACGTCAAGCATGTTAAAATATTTTGAAATAAATTCTTTAAAATAAAATTCTTTGAAGTAAATTTTGTTTATTATTTTCCAAAGACTATTAAAAAAAAAATAATAACTTTTAATTTATTATTTTGATTTATATTTTGATGCTTTATTTTTTATTATTATTTCCCTTCTCAATAGGAACCTTTTGGTTTTAAACTGGTCTGTCTCTATAAAAAATTATATAAAATGCTCGGACGAATTTTTAGCGAGAACTTTTCGATTTTCATTAAAATTAGGAAAGAACAATTTTTTTGGTAAGGGAAATCCAATTTTTTATGAAAAATAATGTTTCATCCCATAAAACACTATTTTGAGGGAGATTTCGATGGTTTTAGTGTTCTAAGCTAGCTTAATGCTTGAATATTTTGATGCCTCATTTTTTGGTACTAAACTCGTTTTTCTACCTTCATTAGAACCAGAGATATAAAATAAAATGCCTTTTGAACATGAAAATTTCCTGAACTGCTTAATCTTAATTAAGGAGACTTAATCTTCGACACAGCCTAATATTTTGAGGGCTAGAGTCACCTAGTTTCATCAAAATCAAGGAGACACATATGGGGTAATTTCCTTGTCATTTTATTTTTTATGTAAATAATGTTTTAATGAAAATAAGTTAATTTTTTTTTTTTTTTGCATTACTTAATTTATTTGTCTTCTTCTTTATCTTCCTCTTATCAGCGTCGAGGATCCTCCACCCAGCTCAGCCATTCCTCTCGGTCCCTGCTCAGCCGCTTCATTTGGTTGAGGGATTTGCCTCTTCTATTTCCAATCCTCTGTACATATTCCTGGTATGAAACTCTGAGTCGCCATGGTGGTCTCCTCCCAGTGGGCCGAGCCTCTAATACCTTTATAGGATCCACTTCCTCGTTCATGCGGCAGACATGCCCAAACCATTTGAGCTGTCGGCTCTCCAAAGTGGTTTTTAGTTCGGGTACACCCAACTGCTCTCTGATTCGTTCATTTCTAATGCGGACCCTCCTAATTTTCCCAACGGATCTACGTAGGAACTTCATTTCGGCTGCTGTTATGCGGCTTGTATGTCTGTCCAACATGGTCCAACTTTCTTCACCGTAGGTGAGAGTGGGCAGGTATACAGCCTTGTGCACGTGCATCTTGGTCTTTTTATCCACTTCCCGTTGGCCGATGATGCTGCTAGTAATCTGATTTGCCTTGGTTATTCTGTTTGAAACCTCAGGGTCTATCCTGCCAGAGCTACTAATCACTATCCCTAAGTAAGTGTATTCCTTTCTTCACCGTAGGTGAGAGTGGGCAGGTATACAGCCTTGTGCACGTGCATCTTGGTCTTTTTATCCACTTCCCGTTGGCCGATGATGCTGCTAGTAATCTGATTTGCCTTGGTTATTCTGTTTGAAATCTCAGGGTCTATCCTGCCAGAGCTACTAATCACTATTCCTAAGTAAGTGTATTCCTTTACCACTTCCAGCACCTCCCAGTTGCAGACCAGTTGGACATCTTCCTGTTCTTCTCTTCTCATAACCGGCACTTTGCTCTTGGAGGCATTAATTGAGATACCTTTCCTGAGCAACTCTTCTTCCCATGCCACCAGAGCTTGCTGTAGTTTTATCTTTGAGTCGGCTACCATTTTTATTTGTAAAAATCAATTCCTTTTTTTTACCCTGTGCGCAAGATCCGAAAAACGTGTTTTTCTATAGAATGTTGTGCCAAAACGGCTCTAACGATTTTGATGAAACTTGTTAAAACATAGATAAGAAAGTTTTATTTGAGTATAACTCAAAAATTATGAATTTTATTGTTATTATTTTGATTGGAGATAAATTAATTTTTCCGAAGAATGTTATTATTTTTCCTAACTATATTAAGCGTATTGAATTTCAGTAAATAAACTTAGTTTTACATTTCTGGAAAACCCTATTTTCCATTAACAAACTATAGTTTCCATATTTCTAACAATACACACACATCTTGGAAGGAGTAAAAAATTATAACTTATACATTCATGAAATCATTGTGACAAGATCAGCATGTTTCTCTGCATATTCATAGCCCTTCTTGTTCTAGTTTCCTCCCTTAATCGTAACCCCCCCTTCTTAGAAGCTTTTTATCAAAATCGTATAAACTCTTTGCTTTTTCACTCATGAAGCTATTCAGTATTTCTTACTATGAATAGCGAAACTAGAGGCATTATCCCTAACAAAACTAAAAAGAGGGACCCAGATTGGACTATCCCTTCAGTTTGTCTTACAATCGTAAACGTAATTTTAATTTAGTACCAAAAATTTAATTTTTTTTATTGAAATCTTATTTTAATTTTTTTCTTAAATCAAATTTAAATATTAGAGTAATATTCATTTTACAATAACAATAATTTTTGAAGATTAAAAGTGACTATGGTTTGTATGAATTTTTTAATTCTGATTCTATACTATGTATATAAATCTATCTATTTATATAATTATGAGGTTCTTAGGTACAAAAATGATTTGGGAAAAATTAATTTTTTTTTGTTAAATAACGGAAAGTTGTAAATTTTAAGGACGCCAAAATCTAGCCGTTAAATACACACCTAATGTTTTAGATTGTGTCGGTGTCAACAAAGAAAATAGTCAACAAAACAGTTTAGTTATTGCAATATTGATATTATTGAGATATTCACCCTATTTTAAATGAAGTAGAAAGAGGCTAAGCCATTTTTCTCTGCAACATTTTGTTTTGTAGAAAACGGATGCTTCAAGTTGTTTCTTTTTTTCGGCAAAGTGATATGCCATGCTTCCTCAAATCACCTTAAGTGGGACCACAAAAATGGTGTCTTCAATGGTCAAATAATAGTTCACAAGCTGATTCAAAACAGATGGCAAAACAGCTGGACGACCGACAGCTGTATGTCTTTGACGCTTCTTCTAGGTCCCCAAATTTTTCTGGGAGTCTCTTCGATGTGTTTATAGGCACAGAAAATGTTTTTGTTGCTTTTTTCGAACCCATTTCCTTCCAACGAACAACCTCTTTCTTGTCGATATAGATTATCATTGTACATTTAAATAGATTTTATTGTTGTTTATTGGCGTTTGTCTTCGTTATGTACTCCAACTAGGACTGTGAAAAAAATCCTAACCATATATCTGAATGGGTTATCTAACAGGTTACCAACCTATTCTAGCCAGAGTGAGGTCGAGATAAACAAACAGATTTTCCTATTGGTCTAGCTCAGAACCCCCTCTTAAACAATTGTTTTTTTCGGGCCTCATCAACTCTAGGCATTTCAATTTTAATAATTAGTGTTTAGTTATGATAATAATTAGTTTACTAACAGCAAATGAAAAAGATCTTGTGAAAAGTTATAAAAATCTCGTGGAAATGGGTAGTTATTTTCCTGTACTTCCAACCCATCCAATGGAAATTTATCAACAAATAATGTGAAGTAGAAGTCAATTTGTCAATAATTATTGACATTGCTGAATTATAATTCAGCACTGTGTGAATATGCTTTCAGCATGACGGAGCTGTTAAGGATAGCTTTGTTCTATAAGTTTCCGTTAAATTCTTTGCAGATTGGATCAGTTGCCTTTGAGCAGCGATAGTTGAGTGAAGTTTCGGGTGCTTTGTCCCGGCATGGCTTAAGCTTTCGCAGAATCTGGTTAAATTGAAAGGACAAAGATCAATTATGGCTTTCTAACTCGAAACAATACAGTCGCATCAAATAGCCAATTTTCATTAACAAAGGATTAATATAACTTTAAAACAAAATTACAAGTGATTCTAACTACATAAAAACGTTGGCTGGTTCGAAAATTATTTAATTTTATACTGTAAGAGGTACAATGATTTTTCTCTTGAAGGCTAGAACAATTTAAAAAGAACTTTACGATATAATATTATTTATGAATTATCTTTTTTAAGATTATTGAGTAACATAGAACCTCTCCTGAATATGCAACGTTTGTAAAATTAAAAAAATTAAAAATTGTCGAACACAATCGGTTAGATAAATGTGTATTATAATGCACATTTAACTAATCAATTGTGTTTAATTATAATTATAATCAAGATAGTTCAGCATTTAATTGTATTTTGAAATAATAGTATTTTATTTAAATAGTGTAATTTATAATTATAACAAAAATCACCTATATATTTATAAATAATAATGTATTATATTTTTTACAGTTATTAATAAATTTTCACATGGTTTTTTGTAACTTTATTAAATTTTTTAAAAAATCTATATAATAATTTTGGTTTATTATTTTCAATAATTAAACTTTCATAAAATCATTGTTGAATATTACTTCCATTTAAACAACATTATTCAATAAATCAAATTACTGACAACGCGATGTTTCGGGGACAATCTTTCCGTCCTCAGACAATATGTTTAAATATTCTCTATAATATAAAAGTTGTTATAAATAAATCCATTTTTTACATTTCGTCTCAATGGTTATTCATTTTTTTTTAAAATTAACATGGTTTAAACTAATTATCTAAGTCCTAAGAAGATAGTTATTAATTGGAGGTTCAATCTACTTCGCTATCTTTCACCACGTCATCCTTGCTTGGATCCATCCTCCACTGCCACCAATTTATTGGTCTTTTCATTTTTCTTTTCCCACTGTGCCTCCAGAATTTTCCTCTGTACCATTTTATCTTCCATTCTGATTACAAGCCCTGCCCATCTTAGCTTACTTACTTGATTAATTGATTACTAATTACATCTCCTGTAACATTCCAAATGCTCATTTGAAAGATAATCTAACAGTCTGGACTCTGAACCAAAGCGATGAGGAAAGTCGTGTGATTGGACACATCAGATATTTTGGAAATATAACTATTTGGAAATAATAAACCATTTTGTAACAATTTGCAGCATTTTATTTTAAATTCTCTAAAAGCTACAAAATATTATGTAACAATTGATGTATTTTGTTAAGAAATACATTAAGAAATACATACAAAGATACATACATTAAGAAATACATACAAATTTTTATTGTTAGGGGTAGAAGTCATTTTTTTACGGCAATGACGGCAAAAGTTATATTTTGTTCTTTTTAATAAACTATGCCTTTGAGAAAAAGAAAATATCTCAATAGAACAGTATTCAAATCCTATATGAACACTGTTCCAGTGATTAATAGTCTTTTTCAAAATTAATGTTCATTGAAAGGAACTAAATATAACTTAAACTCATTGATGCAAAAACATTACTAAAACCCATTGATGCAAAAATATAACTATAATCTCTTTACCCCAAAACCGCAGAATTTATATGAATTCTGGAATATCAAGAACTTATACAAAAAATCTGGTGCGGTGCGCGCATCATACTTCCCTTTAGCGTCCTATAATAATTATCTTTTTAATATAGATAATTTGAAAGAGTTCACATAAACATTACTTGAAAGATACTCAGCAGCATTCACTTCTAAACATCTTCTCCCACATAAGTACAATAAAACAGTTTTTTATATAATTTTAGTAAATCAATTCTGTAAACTACCTATATATTTTAAGTTTGTGAAGTTTAAAATTAATTTTAAAAGTTTCGGTTTAGTTTCGTTGGAAACATTTTGTTTCCATTGAATAATATAAAAGTAGAAATTATTATGTTAATTTCGGTCGCATACGTCTTCTTTCCATCTAGGTTCTTGTAGCCCTCATAAGATGCGTTGTATCTTTGCTGATTCCCGTCCGATTTCGAAGATTCCTGTTAGAAGTTTAGGAAATTTAATCAACTTTCATATGATTTCATAAATGATTTACTATAAATACACTATAAGTTACTACTATATACTATACTATAAGTTACTATTATATACTATAAGTTACACTCAAATAAAATTTTCTTTTCGCTATAACTTTTTCCTCTGCATTTTCTCGTTAATATACTACATACATGAAAAGTTAAAGAGCTTTAAGGAGAAAACATTAGGCAAGTTTTATCAAAATCGTTAGCCCCGTTTACGAGAAAATTGTAAAATCCATGATGTAATTGCCACTTCAGCCCAATACGCCTTATCTTTGCTAATACTGGTTTGATTTTGATAATTCTTTTTTTTTTTTAGATAATTTAATTACCTTTCATACATTTCTGTACATAATTTACAATTAAATGCATACTTCTTAAGTTATGCGCAAATAAAAATTTTTTTCATCTTAACTTTTTTCTAGTTGGTATATTACATACATGAAAAGTTAAAGGGTTTTAAGGAGAAGACATTAGGCAAGTTTCATCAAAATCGTTCCAGCCATTTACGAGAAAATTGTAAAATGCATGATATAATTGCCACTTTTGGTTAGCCCAATACGCTTTATCTTTGCTAATACTGGTCTGATTTTGATAATTCTTTTTTTCTTAGATAATTTAATTACCTTTCATACATTTCTGTACATAATTTACAATTAAATGCATACTTCTTAAGTTATGCGCAAATAAAATATTTTTTTCATCTTAACTTTTTTCTAGTTGGTATATTACATACATGAAAAGTTAAAGGGTTTTAAGGAGAAGAGATTAGGCAAGTTTCATCAAAATCGTTTGAGCCATTTACGAGAAAATTGTAAAATCCAAGATATAATTGTCCCTTCCGGTTAGTCCGATGCGCTGTATCTTTACTATTACTGGTCCGCTTTAGATGATTCGTTTTTCGTTTTTTTAAATACTTTAATTACCTTTCATACAAGTCTATATATAATTTACAATAAAATGCATAATTTTTAAGATATGCGCAAATAACATATTCTTGTCATCATAACATCTCTGCATTTCCTCGGTGATGTACTAAATATATGAAAAGTTAAAGGCCTTTATGAAGAATAATTTAGGCAAGTTAAATCAAAATCGTTACAGCCGTTTTGGAGAAATTTAAAAAAATTATAAAATCGATTATAAAAGGTGGTACTTCCGGGTAGTCTATTTTGACAAAAAAGTTGACGAAACATCACATGCATGTGCATACCATAAATACATAATTTCAGTATACCATAAATATAGTATACAATAAATAAAATAAATATAGTATACCATAAATACATAAGTACAATGAGGATTGTACAACTTCAAAGCTCTTATCTTGTTTTTGTGCTAGACTCACAGACACACATTTTGCGAGACCTGGTTATTTGGACTGAGGGGATCTTAAAACGTGTATTTCCGTTGAAAACTCGAATTCGAAAATATTCACGATCGCAATACTTTCCCTTACTATATATGGTACTTTGTTTAAAGTTAAGGGAAAGTAATATAATGCTGTTGGAAGTCTTATATTATCTTATATACTTATACAATAATGTTGAATAAGGCGCTCCTACAACATTAATTAGATTATCTAAAATTATAAAGTGTTTATTTGAGCTTAGAATAATTATAATTATTTCGAAGGCAATTCTGTATAAATATATTTAGGATATAATTTAAGATATATATTTTTTCAGTATTAAGTTTGCAAGTCTCTCAGATAGTTCGTCACTTTGAACAAGCTGCTTGGTTGTTCTTTTCCTCTTGGTCTATTGCTTTTCAATATGCTCCATGCACCTCTTATCTTATCTTTATTTATTATACCTGACCATCTGGCGTTAGATATCCCACGTGGTTTCATGCTGACAACTTTGACATCTGTGTTTTTTTCAAAAATCCCTATCGGAGAGCTTCATGTACCGCTCATCAAGATTTTAATTCGTGAAATGCTGACGGAAGAATTTCTGAAGTAATTATTTTTCTTTATCAACAGGATTTTAGGCTTTGACCTATTCATGCTAAGGACTTTCTATTATAATTTTCTATTCTTGTGTACCTAACAGAAAGCAAGTTGCAAATCTGAACAGATTGCAAAGTAATGTTGAATGCCTTCAACCAAGGGCGGATTAAGCTGTAAGCGGACTTATTGGCCGCAAAGGGCCTCAGATAACATAAGACCTCAAAAGGGCTCCAAGGTATCAAAAATATCTTGAATTAAAGATTTTGAAATGACCAAAATGATTCAAAAAACTCTATATAATTTAATCGAACACATCTAAAAACAAAATGTTAAATTCTTGGCCTCTAAGTTGAAACATTTTTCATGGAGAAGAGAAGAGGAGTACCGAAATTTATAGCTACGCGACCGCTTAGCATGGGCGAATTCAGTGGTCGCGTATGGCCCAAACTTGCTTTGATTCATCCGTGGCTTTAACGAGTTGAAACGAAAGTTTACATTAAAAGTTACATTAGATTTCGGGTAATTTTTTTTTTTATTGAATGTGTGGTAAGATATTAATAGTTCTTTGCCGGAGCATGACTCAAAATTTTGAGGAATTTGAAACACTTGTTTTCGGAAATACTTGAAGAAGATCAAATCTAAAGAATTAGACACGATTTTCAGTTTATTATTTTCAATAACGAACCTTCGTAATTCATCAAAAAATTCCCCCCTCTCATTATTTGAGGTTTTACATTTCATTGTACGTAAAATACAAAAATCGATGAAAAAAAAATCCAACCGCCTCTCGTCCATAAATTTCTTCTCGCAAAATAAATGATCAAAATGGCGGCCGATATCTTGGCCATTTGTATAGATATAGGAAACATATAAAGAGTCTAGGAATAATAACGCCAAAGGCTTTAAAAAAAAAGTAATTTTTTTTTTCATTATGATTCAGAAACACTTTTTTATTGTTTATTTGATTATAATAATAAACCATTAGTTTATAATATTGGTTTACTTCCCCAACTGCCTGAGACAGAGGAAGTGTGGAAATCGGATCAAAGAAATGTTTTATTATAGATTAATGCTAATTTGGATCCCCTGCATTAAAAAATAACAATCATTAAAAATGTCATTGTACTTCTTTTTAAATCCCAGAATATCTTTTTTTTCTTCTATTGACACAAAATATGTTACTTTATTTTTTCAAAGATACTGAAACGCATTCGATCAAAATTCTTTAGGGCATTCTAAATAAAACGGGAATGTAAAAATAACAAAAAGTTAAAAGGCGAAAATTTTCGATTTTAAATTTTCGATTTCCTTGAAATTTTGAAATGATTGCTATCTTACTATATTCAACATTTTCAGCAGAACTTATTGCTTGGGTACTAAACATTTAAGCACACTGATCAAGAAAGAAAGTAGTTGAAAAAAACTTTTCGGCATCAAATCTTTTATTATTATAGAAAAAATTATCAGCCACCTTGTATGGCCTGATAAAGCCAATATGCAAATACAAACCGGATCTCGATTATTTAACAAATATGAACTATTTTCACTTCATTTTCTATGAATTTTATTATTATTTAACTATTTTTATTATATATGTGACAGAGTTCTTCTATACTTTTTTTTTCTATATACTTATTCCTTGTATAAAAAATATTTTTTTATTCCTGTACCAATGATCAGACCATTTTTGGTTACTTTTGCATATGATTCTTTTTATTTATATATTTTTCATTCAACCTTAGTCTGTCAATGTACGTAGCTTTTACGCGTTTTCCATTAAATAAAGGGTTTATCATGGCCTGTGTTATCGAACCTCAGCACCCTCTCAGCGTGCTTCCCTCAGTCAATTTTCTACAAAACTCTGTAGTCCGGCTAAAAAACTATATCGTTCGGTTTTCTTCAAATTTGGCACAAATGCTACTTTAATCAGAAAGAAGTACGTATGTGCAGGGATTTTTATTTTTTAATTCCAATCCAAGATGGCGGTTGTTTTAATGACCCCGTATCATCGAAAATCTGTTTGGTTCGCGGTCATGATCGATATTTTCTTCAAATTTGACAGGATTATTGTTCTAAGGTATTCGTTTCATTTTTATTTCTTTTATATGCAGTGACGCGGATGGTGAAGAGAAAAGAAAATGATATAATTACAATAATTGTGAGAAGATTAAATTATTTTTTCAATGATTCAAGGGGTGTTGGGCATTAATCAATTCTGTGATTATTTGTGAATTTTCTTTGATATTTATAGCTTAAATCTTGTGTGATCCTGGCGATTTGGCATTGAGGATTGCAATAATGTTACTGAAGTCTATGTTAACTCAGATAAAAGAGGTTTATGCAAAGTTACATTCGTATTCAGCAGATTTGCGTTGTGTTTGGAATAGACGGATGCAAAATAAAACAAAAATCCTTAAGTTTATTCGCTAGATCATCTGTTCACAGAACTACTAGTTTAAAATTAGTTTTATTTTTCTTTATTATTAAGGTTAATTTTTAAGCTATTAAAATTTTCTTGCTTTACATGTCTTTGGTTCCTTGGTTTGTTCTTACATTCATAATATATTACTAGAAAAATTCGAAATCGCACATCTCAAATGTAATATATTTTTGTAACCCTTATCCGTCGTCACATATTTGTTAACTTATGGTTCATGAAGTACTACTATGTTGAAGAATAGATAATAATTAGTATGTTTAAAAAAAAAAAAAAGTATTATCAATATAACCATATGATAAATATACTTATTTCTTTATTTTGATGAGGAGTATGGTTAATAGCTTGTACAATCTATACACCGTTCCGATTTAATAACTAGCCAATATCTATCGAAGCCTGTATCAAATGCTAAAACCGACTATTTTTGAAATAAGGACCTCTCGAAGAACCTGTGTCCTCGCCAAAGCCAGTATTATTTGTAGAGCGTTACGATATATGTATAAATTTTTTAATACCCTCTTATCCAACCCACACTTCCTAACGAGATTCTATACTTGTTTTCATTAACTTAATTATAGCTTTAAATGTTTCGATTTATTATATATATCGTATACATTATTTATTGTCATTAGTTTCCTATTTTATTAATTTATTTTTATTATTCATTCATAATTACTATTAATATTGTTTTGTGTGTGTAGGTTTTTGATTATTTTTCTTACTGTTGTTCCAATATATAAATTCACTTATGAGATACGACTTATTCTCAAACATTATTAGTCTCAAAAATCAAATTTGTTGATTTTAAGGATAAGTTATCCGAAATCATGTTAAAATATTTGAAAATATTGTTAAAGTGTACATACGTAAATAAAAATGTCTATCTATCTATACTTATTTCTATTTCATAATTCAAAATTATTTATTTTGTTTCAATCGGCATTGTTTTCGTTCACGCAATTATCTACACACTCATTCGTGAGTTCTGACAGTGTATACCTACAAAGGCTTAATGTATGCTCAGGGTATACCAGTAGCCAACACCTCTCTGTACATTCATATATCGAGGATAGCAAGGGCCAGGGAAAATCAGTGTTTAATAATTTAGGGAAACATCACTAATCCCGCCAATAGCCAATTGAAATATTTAGCTGCTCTATTCCCAAGCTTTCCACTCCAATTTCCTCTTTAGCTTCGTTCCCTACCTCACTGAATAAAGATTGGTATACTCCGGAAAATCGAAAATGGGGCTCGCATCATTTTAGGCTTAGCTTACTAAAGATAATTTTCACTAATAATTTGAAATAATAAATGATATTTTATTTTGTTGGAGAAAAAAAGAGATTAAATGTTTTCTGTTAATATTCAAACTATTTTTTTTTTATTTCATTGAAATGATGATGTTTCTGAATATTATTGAATCGTTTGGCACTGCGTTCTAAATCTGTAATACAAAGAAGTGATGAACTCATTATTCATATAATGGAAAAAAAAACAAAAAAAAAACGTGTTGCAGCAGCACACATCAAACAACAGCGCTCTATTGAAATATTTAATTTTAGGTATTTGGTGGATACAAATATTTATATTTCGTCTCAGTTCACATTCTCCTTTAATCATATCGACGACATCAGTAATATAATTGAAAATCTCTAGAGACATCAAATAAAATTTAGAAATATTCACAGAACATAATTATCATAACTATTGATCCATTTTTTCATTCCCAAAATATTTAAACTGTCTTACAATTATTGTAATTATCTGATATTGTTGTCCCTTCACCATTGTTTCAAGAAATAAAAAATCTTACACACATTGTTTTAGATGCTTTAAAGGGATTCACCTCGCATTTGAAGAAAATCGAATAACGCATTACATCGTGACTGCGAAACAGATTTTTGATAACATAGAAGTAGAGGGAAAACAGGCAAGCTGGTGCAAGATTTGGAGCAGGGTGTTCTGCTCAAGGCTCAAGAACGCTTCTTAGCCCTTTGTTGTTTAACAGTAAATTTTAAAATTAATTTTAATTAATTAATTATTGATTATTTCAATTAATTATTTTATTTACTATTATTTTACTTTTTTTTTGTTTAAACTTATTCTTTAATTATTTTTTAATTAATTTCTTGTTTTTTACTTACGTCAGTTGTAACCTGATCCATCTCAATAAAGTGAATTTATCTCGACATAATCTTAATCATTGGGATACGCCTCTTTTTAGTCACGTGACCATAATAGGCCTTTATCATTATTATCTCTTCGCCCAACTCTAACCAGCCAATGAGGATACTCCCTTTATCTCTGCCTTAATCACTCTCACTCTGAACCACCATTGTTTATGTTATGCCACCATTTTGTTTTTTGCAACATGAGAGACTTGAGGTTTCGTTTTCGAATAACTTTCACAATGTTTATTGTTTCTGTTACCTTTTCAATTTTTATCTTCACGTACCTATTTGTTTACATTGTCTGTAACATTTGCAATGTTTATCTTATCTGCAACCATAACAATGTTCACATTTCATGCAACCTTCCCAAAGTTTAATACTTATCATACAATTAAATATATAAATGGACAGCCGGTTTATCATTTTTGTAACAGCTTCCCACGAAAACTACGAAATCAATCTTTACCAAATTTTAACCACATCATTTTCATGGTCTCCCGAAGGTTTAGTTCTAATAAAATCAACCGATTAAAAAAAAAAAAATTAAAATGTTATTAAAAGAATTATTATATTAATAAATTGCTAAAATAAAAAATGTTCAACTTATGTACGTGTCGTAGCTATGGTAACCTCATACCCCTGGAAGCAAATTGACTATTAAAATTTTAATTAAATTGACCATTAAAATTTATAATAAGTATGAAATTATTCGGTTAGAACGTTATTTTGTGAATTAAATCGGAAGGTAAGAAAAAAAAAATACTGTGAAAATGTCAAAAATATTTGAGTGAAGCATTATTGCCGTTTAAACAAATTTATTACCGTTGTGACCCTGTATTCTGAAAATGTCTGCAAGAAATGGGAATAAACAACGTTTTATAGGTATATATATTTTAAAAATTATTTTAAAGATTATTTTGTATTTTTTGGGGTTAATGATTTTTAAAATTACGGGTTAATGCCATTTTATGCAAAATTGTCATTGTATTTAATTATGTTTGTGTAGCTTTTGTTTGTCGCAATCCATTTCCCATGTTTTCAACTAAAATGAAGTGGAATAAGCATTATGCTTTGAATTTCTTCCCAGTGATTAAAACCATCATTGGGACGGACCCCCAGAAGAGAACTTTCTAGCTAAGATCTTATGATACATAAATTATTAATAAAATAACTAAATATCGAATAAATCTATATGCGCGCGCGCGATTCGTAAAAAGCGCGTTCTGCAACCAGGTAACGGACCTAAATATGGAGGATGTCGAAAAAGTTAAAATAATTTGATATATGAATGGGTAATCATAATTTCGATAGTATTATCATAAAAAGCGCCTCCAATAACCCAATGAGGACCTCTAAATCGAAGAAATCCGAAATGCATAAATAAACAAATACATGAGCGCACGTTTATGAAATCGATAGCATTTCCGAATATCGTATCTCCATAATCATAATCCATGATTGTATTTCGCAAAATAATCCACCTAATATCTAAGAAATCCGAAAATATAAAATTAAGCGAAATGTGATTACGCGATATTAAATTAATAGTATTTTCAAAACCACGGCTACGATAACACAATAAGGGATCTCTATATCGAGAATAACCGCTTCTTCTCTTCTTCTCTTCTTTATCTTCCTCCTTTAGTGCCTTTCAGCGTGGAGGTGCCCCGATCCAAGACTGCCAAGCTTCTCGATCTCCAGCCAGCGCTTTCATTACATTTATTGGCCTTCCCTTCCTTTCACCAATCCCTGAGATATGGTCTATCCATTGCAATCTTGGTCTTCCTCGAGGGCGGCGTCCGGTAGGCCTGGCTTCAAAGAATTTCTTTGGGTCCCGGTCGTTATCCATTCTGCACAGATGACCAAACCATCCCAGCTGTCGTCTCTCCACTGTTTCCTTCAGTGCAGTCACTCCCAGGTCTCCCCTTATTCTCTCATTCCTAACTCTGTCCCTCCTTGTTTTGCCTGCCATTTTCCGGAGGTATTTCATCTCTGCCGCAGTAGCCCTACTCCAGTGCTTGTCCAACGGGACCCAGCTCTCACTTCCATAGATGAGGGTAGGTAGGTATATGGACTTGAAGATATGTAATTTTACATTATTTTCCAATTCCCTTTTCCCCACCACTGTGTTGCATAGCTGGTAGTATATGCTATTTGCTTTTTTAATCCTGTTTGAGAGCTCTTGGTCCATTTTCCCATTTCTGGTGAGCACTACTCCTAAATAAGTATACTCCTGCGCTGTCTCCAAGGTTTCTCCCCTGCAGTGAACCAAAACCTCCTCTTCTTCACGTCCGATGTGCATCACCTTGCTTTTTCCAACATTCAATATCATACCCTTCCTTTCTAGCTCAGCCTCCCACTCCGTAACAGCCTGCTGTAGATTTTCCTTGGAATCGGCTATGAGGACAATATCATCTGCAAAAACCATTACTTGCGCTAGGATTGTTCTCATGTTCCACTTTCCAACGACCATCCGTGTTGTCCTCCGCTTGCAGATTTTCAATATCTCGTCCATAAAAGTGATGAAAAGAAGAGGGCTAAGACTGTCCCCCTGTCTAACACCCCTTCTCATGGCGAAAGCCTCTGACATTCTTCCATTAATTCTAACCATGCCTTTGGAGTCATGATAAGTGCTTTTTATGGCATTTATTAATGCTGCGGGCACATTTTTAGCGGCTAGAGCTGTCCAAATTTCTTCTCTAGGGACTGAATCGAATGCTGCTTTTATGTCCAGGAACGCTAGGTACAAGTTCTTTCCTCTATCCCATGCCTTCTCAATAATCGTCTTCAGCGAGAAGATGTGATCCTGCGTTTGTCGGTGTGGTCTAAAAGCTGCTTGTTCCTCTTCCAATTTGTCTTCAACGATTGATCGGAGTTTTCTTTCTAGTATAGAGGAGTAAAGTTTATAGACTACAGGGGAGAGACATATAGGTCTATAGTTTTGGCATTCACTAGAGCTACCCTTCTTGTGGATCGGCATGATGATATTGCATCCCCATTCCTCAGGCATGGATTTGGAAGAGAAAATATTTTGAAACAGGTCCTGCAAAGCTTTATGTAATTGTAGACCTCCAAATTTTATAAGTTCTGGAGCAATACCATCTTTGCCTGCTGCTTTGCCACTCCTCATTTTCTCTATAGCCCAAGTGACATCTTCCTCCCATATCACGTCATCATATTCTTCTGTTTCCCGCCTATCCTCCACTCTCTCCTCCGAGACACCAGAAAACAATGCAGAATAATGGCGTCGCCATCTCTCCAATATTTCCCCATCTTCAGTAATCATTTGCCCTGATTCGTCCTTAACATTTCTCACGGGTTTGCACGTCTTTCCCTTCATTGATTTTATTCTCTTCCAAAAAATCTTGGTATTTTCCCTGTAATCATTTTGCAGACTTCTGCCAAATTTTTCCCAGCTTTTCATCTTTGCCACTCGAACAACCATTTTCGCTTCCCCTCATCTTCTGACGTAGAGCTCCCAGTTGGCGGCAGACCTAATTTTACAGTACTCCTTCCAGGCTGTCTTCTTCCTACCCACCGCAGCTTTCACCACATCACTCCACCACTCAGACCTTTTACCTTTGGTACAAACTACCTTCATTCCGCATACACTTTCAGCAGTCTCTAGAATTGCCTGTTTCAATGCTACCCATGTATTGTTAATATTCCCTTCCAAATTGACATTTCTAAGTTTTAGATCCAGAAGTTCTGCATATTCCTTTTTCTTTTCTGGATCCTGCAGTTTTGCAATGTCAATCCTCTTGTATGCTATGGGTCTTTTCTTTCTGGGTCGTAGGATCTGGGTGTCTCCAGTCAATAGAAGATGGTCCGAACCAATTTCAGCACCTCTTATAACTTTTATATCGGTGAAGTATTTCCTTATTCTCCTACTGTATACAATGTAATCTATAATACTGTTAACACTCCTTTCTTCAGCTGAGAATGTTATTTTGTGCACCGTCTTATGTGGGAAGAAAGAGTTTCCAATAAGGAGGTCGTAATCAATACAGAAGTCGATGAGCCTTTGACCATTTCCATTTTTGATGTGTTCCCCTCCATGTAGGCCCATAACATCTTGAGCGCTTGCATGATCTCTTCCCGTCCTTGCGTTGAAATCTCCCATCAGGATAATCCCCCTGTTACCATTTTGACCTCGGATGACTTCTCTCTCTAGATCAGTATAGAACTGTTCTTTGTCGAGAACGTTTGCATCCTCCGTTGGGGCATATATTTGTATGAGAGCGATCTTTCCTATTGACAGATCCATATACACTGTTATAATTCTTGGGGATATGGGCCGCCAATCCTCTACTTTAGCGAATAGGCTTTCTTTCATGATAATGGCCACCCCTTCCTTGGCTCTGAGCCCAGCGGGCACTCCTGAGTAGATGAGCACATAGTCATTGTTTAGGCGTACTTCCCCGTGCCCTTTTTTCCTCACTTCACAAATTCCTAGGAGGTCCACCCTGAAGGTCTCTATCTCTTCCACCAGCTCAACCTCTTTGCCAGTCAGAGTCCTTGGAACATCCAGAGGAACATGGAACATCCAAGTCTGACATCCTTTTGAGCGCCGCGTCGTAACCGCTTAGACTGTCCAAATCCGAGGCTATTTAATGTTCTCTGAATCAGATGAACTCTACTGCGGGTGATTGGCCCAGCAGAAGAGGCCCCGTATCCTCGGGACAACTGGCCTCCTGAATATTTATGTCCCCTCAGTAGGAAGGGTGGCCGGGCTATACCCCCCAGCACTGGGTACCTGTTGGTCCACGGGTCTTTATTCAGTATATTCAGACCACCCCTCCTAAGAGGGGTCCCCCATCCGCCACCCGGGGGACGCGCTCCCTAGTGGACAGGCTCCACCGAGAGAGAGAATAACCGCAAAAGTTTAAATAAATCGATACGTGATTGTGCGATCTTAAAATCGATAGTATTTTCAAAAATAACACCTCCGATAACATAATAATATACCTGCATATCGTAGAAATCCGAAAAGTTAAAACAAATCGATACGTGAAAGCGTAATATATAAATCCATAGTATTTTCATAAAACCCGCCCCTTATAACATAGTTTAAACACCTCAATATCGAAGAAGTCTGAATAGATCGTTATGTTAGTGCGCGATCTTCACCCTCCGTCGGTCGCGCCCGGTCATTGGGACCAGTTCAATCTTCTCAGTAGCCTTACATTTCCGAAAATTTGTTTATAACTTCAGTATAAATAATATAATATAATACGTTATAACGTATATAGCTTATGTATTTTGGGATAAAAACATCAAAAATATAGTTGTGAAAACGGAAGCTTCTTATGTTTGGATTTGGTTTAGCTAAATTAAATCATTAAATTATTTTTTTTTCGTGATCCAGCTAGGTAAGAAAGCTATTGTAATCGGGTCAAAATTTTGATGTGCAATTACAAACGGATATATGCGTTTCAGAGCTCCATGAATCAAAAAAAGAACTCAACAAAAAAGGCATTTTCTGTCCGTCTGTGCCACGATCATCTCTCGAAAGAGTGGATCGATTTTGTAGCTATTTTTTTGTAGGACCTGTGTTACAAATCCAGCACCCAGTGCACAATAGATGAATAAGATTTTTTTGGAAATTTTCGGAAATGTAAGGCTACTGAGAAGAGTGAACTGGTCCCAACGACCGGGCGCGACCGACGGAGGGTGAAGATCGCGCACTAACATATTTCCAAAGTCTTCTACTTAATGCCTTATAACTTTTCATATGTATAGAATATTCCCGAGAAAAAGCAGAAAAAAAGTTATGAAGAAAAGAAAACTTTATTTGGGCATGACTCAAAAAGTAGGGGCGTACGGAGAATTTTTTTTGGGGGGGATCTAAATTTTTTTTGGTGGGGAGGATGATTTAATACGAAGGAGGCAAATAATCACCAGAATGTCTATATTCTTCAAATTTGGCGAAGGTTTTAAGGATAAGCATGAAAATTGAATAAAAAAAAAAAAACTGTTAAATTACCAAAAATATTACACAAGCAACAAATCTTATGTAGGTGGGTAAGAAAATTATATTTTTTTGTACATTTCGGGAGAGGGAATATATCTCTCTACTCTACCTCCTGCTCACACCACAGTGAAAAAGTATATATTTTGTAGAAAATTGTTCAATAAACATTTGAAAGACAAGCAAATTCCATAAAAAAAAAAAAAACTATAAAAAATCACTTTTCTTTAGTTCCTCTAATAATTCGAAAACTACCAATCTCCCGAAACATTGCCAACGCTCATTTTTAAGTTAGTTACAATGTCTACAACGCCAAATTTATTTTTAAAAAAGATGTAATAATCTTAATCGGACCACTATTAGCGAAGATGTAGACAGCAATTATGCATTGGACTTTGAACCCAAAGCAGTAAGGAAAGTCGTGTGAATGGATATACCAGATATTTTTCTCTTATACTTATATATCCTTTTCATAATAGGCGTAACCGTCTTGCTTCCTGACTATCAAAGGCAGGGTAGCTTTGTATTCATTCAGGAAGTGAAAAAAAAAAAAATTGTCCTCAGAATAGGTAATTTCCACACGCGTTTTACGTTTTAGGCATCAAGGAACAAATTTGGTTTCGTGACTGTCTGTACTCAAATCGGATTAAGGAGGTAGGAATTATAATCCCTTTAATCCAATTTTGATGAAATTCTCAGGGATTATGAGTGTTGGTCCCATATCAATTTTATCAATTTCCCTTGAGTTCGCTTGCGAAGGCGTAGATGTATTTTCATTGACATTGTATGGACCATAGCCTTGGGCCTTAATTGACATATTTCAAATTAGCCTCGAGAGCATGATAATTCTAGTTCCAGAATTTTTGTGATGTGGCTCGAACATTTTAGAGTTTTGAATTTTACACAAACCCATCTGAAAAATTTTAGTGTATTAGAAAAATGTATGTGTATAACATATTAATAGTGAAATGTATAATATTCATGTATCTTAGACAGAACATGAGCTTCCTGGTGAGATGCCAGATTTCAATTTTGATGAGAAAAGAAATTGGATGATAACGGTGGGATGTGGATATGGGGATAAGAAGAGGGTGAAGGACAAGACATCCTTCCATTCACGGTTCACAGTGGCTGCTTCCATAGCCAGGTCCATAATGACGACCCTGTCAAGTGTACTCTACACCTGTTCTTACCAACGCCTCTACCCGCTTAGTCTTATCGCTTCTCCACCTTCACAAAAATATTTACTTATCACAATGCTTTCCAGATCTTTTCCGATATAGTAGTTACGAAATTGCTATGATATATTTATTTATCCATTTCTTTCTAAAAACAAGAAATCATTGAAAATATCCTGAAAAGATTAAAGTGTCACCGCAGAAAAGATGAAATATTTCATAGAAAATGAATTATTTCATATATAATAAACAAAACCAATGCATTTCTTATTAATCTAGTTCAATATTTTCTCATAAAATTGCCCATTTAATTATTCTATCTCAAGTCATAATCTGGCAGATTTTAACGTTCACTTAAAAGATATGGCGCCGTAAAATCATAATAGTTGACTAATTCAGTAGCTGCAGGGTTTATTACTCCCTGTCCTGCAGGATTTCACCATATAAACTATATTCTATTTAATATAACGCATTACGGCACTGTTTCAAGGCTGTTCTAAGAATTTTTTAGACCTTAAATTTCTTCAGTTCAGGATAATTTTACAATAAAAGCATTTAATTGTTTAGAAAAACCTCCTTCTTATGAGATATAAAAAAATTATTTTCGAACAAGGTCTCCTACTTGAATTTATTCCTTAGTTCATCTCCATTAGTATTTATTAAATACAAATCCTCCTTACGCTTCAGCATAACATTCAGCTATTTTACAACAAAAAATTTTGAAAACTTACAATTTTTTTAAAATAAAAAGTTTTTGGCTACGAATGATATGAAAACAATATTAATTAATAATGTAAATAATGAAAACAGGATTAACAGGGATAGGTCAGCCATGTCAACTCAACGCAAAGTCTAAACCTCACCACCTCAGATTCTCTTGATATTTAACAAAGATGCACAATTGTTTTAGAATTGGAAGAAATTTTACTCAGAAATATCTGTCCGTTTTTGACTCAGAGAGTTGTAAAAGTTCTTATTAATAGTTCCAAGAATGGAGAACGGCAATTTTTGGTATTGCTTTAAACGCTTTCTTTATTTAGCTAGAGACTAAGATATGGAAAAAATTGTCAAAACCTAATTTAAAATTTTAATTTTATGTGCTTTAAAAATACATATTTTAAAATGTACTCCTTGAATAGGTATTATTGTTGTTGTATATATTATATATATTATTGTTATATATATTATTGTATTGTTCCTTATTGTTAAAGAAATATTCATAAGTCATAACTAAAGGCCGGATTTATATGCAGCAAAAATGGTCAAAATATGCCATTTAATATGCAGTAAAAAGTCCTCAAGTATGCAGTAAAACCTGCAGTAATATGCAGTGAAACCTGATGAAATATGCATGATAAATGCCAGAAACGTACAAAAAAATCAACAAAGGCTGTAATTATTGTCTAAATGCTTTCTTTAAGAATTTTAATTTTAATATAAATATAAATAAAACAAGACACAGGTAAATTGAAAAACGAATTTTATTTACAAAATTTTACGTAGAATTCGTTTATGACTAAATAATTCTTAAAAATTCAAATAAATGTAATTTTTTTTTTTTTTTGCGAATTGAGATTTTGCAAGATTAAATAAAGTACCAGAAGTCTTGTAGTCCTCATAAAGTACTCTGTATTTTTTCTAATTCTGGTCCGATTTCGATCATTCCTGTTTGTATTTTAGAGAGTTTAATCACCTTTCATATAATTTCATATATAATTCACCATAAAATACTTTACGCAAATAAAATTTTCTTTTCGCAATAATTTTTTCTGCTGCATTTCCTCGTTGACGTACTACTTATATGAAAAGTTAAAGGGCTTTCAGGAGAATACATTTGGTAAGTTTTATCAAAATTATAACAGCCGTTTACGAGAAAATTGTAAAAAATTATTACAATTATTATTATTTTTTAGATAATTTAATTATCTTTCATACAATTCTATACATAATTTACTATAAAATACATGCTTTTTAAGTTTAGCGCAAATAAAATATTCTTTTCATCATAACTTTTTTCCCTGCATTTTCTCATTGATATACTGCAGTATATCAAAAGGTAAAGGGCTTTAAGGAGAAGATATTAGAGAAGTTTCATCAAAATCGTTTGAGCCGTTTACGAGAAAATTGTAAAATCCATGATATAATTACCACTTCCGGTTACTCCGATGCGTCGTATCTTTGCTATTACTGATCCGATTTTGATGATTATTTTTTTATTTACTAGACACACAGACAGACACATAGACCATTCTGCGAGCCTTGGTTATTTGGACTTAGGGGACCTTGAAACGTGTATTTCCTTTGAAAATTCAAATTCAAAAATTTTCACGATCCGTCGTATATAGGTTAGGGAAAATAAAAAACTTCTTGAACCTCTGGTTTCCTTAGGAAGATTATAAAATGGAAACATAGTGGCAGTTTTCTGCTACAGCACAAGGGCTTTTGCGATGGAGTTTTGTAAAGACACTGGCTGGTCATGCCAGCTTGTAATAACCTTATGAAAACTTAATTCAAATCCCACCACAACTTTCTGAATGGGTAATAAGAACACATCATCAACCTACACTTTGCATATATAACCCAAGAAGACTATGTTAACACAGAATATTTCTTGAAAAATCAAGCGCTGTCTATCAAAAGATTGGTATGTTCCTTTGCCAGTCTCGTTATAAAACCCCATACTCTGTAGCAAGGCTTTTACCATGTACAGTGGACAAAAGATAGCCCTTTTTTTTCTTAGACAGCAGATCCATCTGATACATTTATAACAATAAAAATAAAATAAAACATTCATTTTTTAAATATTATTAAGGTATTTGTTTGTTTGATAATTACATTTTTACTAACTTAAAAATAACAAGGTAGACCTTGGTTGGTGCGTTACTTAGGAATCGAATCCTTACCATATTAAGCTCAAGCAGGCCTGGGTGCCCTCAACTGGTGAATTATAAATTACTTAATTTTTTTCATTTATTAGAAATTTCATTTCTTCGTAATATTCGTAATCTTTGAATCATTTTGAATGATTTAAGCACCATATGTTTAAAAATAAATAAATAAACCTATTGCGGTGCGCTCATCAGAAAACCTTCTGATCTGAAGCGTGTTATAACAATATTAAACGTGAAGTTAACAACTGAGTTGAAAAGAGCGTAAAGAGAGCGTATTGTTAAAAGCATAATTAACTAGATGGGGGAAGTGCGGTTCGCTCGCATTCGTCTACTTTCGGAAACATTCGGCTGCATAGGGGCCGACTTTCCATTTTGATTAGGAGGGTCAATAGCCTTCCTTCATCCCCTATGAATTTCAGTATGTATTAGTAGTGAACTGGATCTGTTGAGTTGAGCTTATTCCCCACTCTTCTAGCCCACCATCCCCATTTCTTCTTGGAACTGTTTACTGCTTAAACAAAGTAACGAACGAAGGGCTGATCTAGAATTACAGAATTCGATTCTATTTCAAATTTAATTATACTTCTACGCCTCACCCTAGCCAGTTATTCCACTTTTCTTTTATGGTTTTAGATTACATATTTTATTGGATCATGTAGATTATTTGTTACTGATTTTTATTTTACTTTTTAAAAATGTTTGTGCATCAAATTATTGGAGGAAAGGGCGCGAAATGATACTCTCGTCTCCTCTCTTTTTTTTGGGGTGGGGGAGAGGCGATTGCTCTCCTCACCCCTCTCTTCTCCCCTAAATCTGCGCACATACTCGGTTATACCTTTGTTGATGCTGGTCAGATTTAAATATTTTTTTTTTAAAGAATTTAATCATAGATAAAGGGTGTTATATATTTCACTTATAGTCCACAGAAAGTAAAAATAAAAGCGAATAGTTATTGAAGATTATCTGTTGTAGAAGAAGTACATACATAATACTACCGGTATTATTTTCAAGTATGATAATGAAACATCGGGTTTTCAGATGCAAGTTAATGATAATTGTTAATACATTATTTTGAAATTAATACTGTTTATTTAATAAAAATTGAAATAGTTTTATTTTATTGCCAAATTTGTTTTGATTTGGTTTTATGTACATATTGAAGCGGGAGCGTGAATTCCTTTTTTGTTGGTTATTATTTAGCTTACTTGGTGAATTTGAACATGGGATGTTTTAACCAATTTGCTTTGATTTCAGAGGTAATGCAAAATGTAATTGTTTCCATCACTGGATCTGATGATATATCTATCAATCGATATACCAAGGCCCAAAATTTTATCGAGATAAAGGTTTAATTTAATACAGATGAAATGAGTTGGAATGTTAACGAGGTTAAAATGCCCCTGGGGTTGCCTTGGTAGTTCAGCTAAAAATTTATCGTTCTGAAACTTTCTTTTGTTATTTAATTGTGCAAGAAACTAGAAATGAGGTTTTCTTTGACCTATTTTCTGTTTAATGTTCGTTGTCTAATTTTTTTTTCTTATACCCAAAATAATAAAGCTGCTGTCTACAAGATGCAAGATAGTTTAACTAGAAATAAATATCCCACAGAAATAATAATAAGGAAAATTAATTAAATAATTAATTTTTTTTCACCTCGACTACATACATAATAAAGTCAAGTACATACATAATACTACCGGTATTATTTTCAAGTATGATAATGAAACATCGGGTTTTCAGATGCAAGTTAATGATAATTGTTAATACATTATTTTGAAATTAATACTGTTTATTTAATAAAAATTGAAATAGTTTTATTTTATTGCCAAATTTGTTTTGATTTGGTTTTATGTACATATTGAAGCGGGAGCGTGAATTCCTTTTTTGTTGGTTATTATTTAGCTTACTTGGTGAATTTGAACATGGGATGTTTTAACCAATTTGCTTTGATTTCAGAGGTAATGCAAAATGTAATTGTTTCCATCACTGGATCTGATGATATATCTATCAATCGATATACCAAGGCCCAAAATTTTATCGAGATAAAGGTTTAATTTAATACAGATGAAATGAGTTGGAATGTTAACGAGGTTAAAATGCCCCTGGGGTTGCCTTGGTAGTTCAGCTAAAAATTTATCGTTCTGAAACTTTCTTTTGTTATTTAATTGTGCAAGAAACTAGAAATGAGGTTTTCTTTGACCTATTTTCTGTTTAATGTTCGTTGTCTAATTTTTTTTTCTTATACCCAAAATAATAAAGCTGCTGTCTACAAGATGCAAGATAGTTTAACTAGAAATAAATATCCCACAGAAATAATAATAAGGAAAATTAATTAAATAATTAATTTTTTTTCACCTCGACTTGGTAGTCATGAAATTTGGTTTCTTTAGTTTTTTTTTTGTGGCAGAAAACTAAATTTAAAAGATAAATAAATGAACTTAAAAAATAAATAAATAATTATAATAATATGCCATGAATTTTGATTGATTCCCAGTATTTTCTAGGAAGTTAGTTATCTTATATCTGTCAAAGCAGGAATGAGTCCTTCGCATGAGTCAAGGTGCGTTGCATCTATGGATAACTCGGTGTTTCAGAGATTACAGTTAATGGATTGTACAAATCCTATCCTATACAATTTTTTTTTAAATAATAGGGTCCGGTGGTCAATCTGAATTCCGCAACTGCATCTATTCTATGGTTTATCTATTGGGACGAGCCGGTCCTACACTAGTCTCACGGCCCATTGTTGATCCAAAGAAGCACCGTTCAGCAGAGGAGCACCTCGAGGAGCTTTTCTTGTATAGATTTCTGTATTTCTTTCATAACAACACATTGACTAATGTGGTTTTATCATTCGGATTACCAACGGAATGAAATTTTGGTAAAATATCAAAAATTTTCTTTAAAAAATTATGTCCTATATTTGAAGGCTTTATAAACACCTTTGAGTCATTTTCTTTGTGATTTAGAATTTTTCTGAAAGATGGGTCTCAATAAATTGTTTTTGTTACTTCATTGCAGTAAAAAAAAAGAAAAAGTTTTTTAAATGAACCCAAATATGCAATGAAGAATCAACCGATATTTTACGGTGAAATTGTACCAATGAAAAAACCCAAGACACAGCTATGTGATATATGAATGCTGTGTCTTGGATTTTTGTTGCTAAATGAAAGTTCTTGATAAATTTGGCTCTGTTTGTTGATAATGGCTTGATAATATTTCCCAGAAATAGAACTATTTAATAAGCCTAATAAAGCACCTTCAGACTTCTTACACTCAATGGTTATAGGTGTTACGTTTCGGACTACCTATCCATTATCAAAAACTTCCTTATCTTGTATATCCATCTCACACACATAATTATATTCCAATCTAGTTTAGTTATTAATATCCTATATGAATTATTTCATTGGCCACTTTTTTGTCTATTCTGTTTAAGTAATTTAATGTTTCTCATCGTTTTATCATTAAACATTATGTTTAATTTGTCATTTAATTATCTTTGTGGTCTGCTTCCTAACTATATGCTAACCGGCAGATTTGTGTTCGGGCAGGTAGGCCGAAACGTAATACTTAAAATAAATGTGTTGAAGAAGTCTGAAGGCGTTTTATTAAGCTTCCGAAATACTTCAACTCTGAGAAAATTCTTGAATTAAATTATCGATGTTGCGTTTAAAAAACAATTTCACAAAAATGTCGATTTGTTCACTGATGCATATTTGGGTTCAAATAAGGGTCCACATACAATTGAGAGGCCATTAGCCATGGATTTTATATCAGCTCCCAATCACTCTGCTAGCCTTTTGTAATCTCTAGTAAATATAGGTTGCTAATTAGCAATATGCTATTTTTAAGCTATTGACCAGTAACACACACAGGAATGACAAGTATCTTCCCTTCTCAGTTCGAACAAGACTTCAAAGTGTTGAAACGTCGAGATGATCCGGCTGCTATGTTGTTTGTTCTTTTTCAACAGTAATTTCATCCAGTTACTAATCTTGACAGCTTTAAAAATGGATTGGCTATTTTAGCATCTGTTTTTGTTTCAAACATTGACTAGATTAATAAGAACATTTTTTTTATGGACACGGTCTTTATTTAGTAGTTTTTTCATTCAGCACTGTTAGCTACAGAGAGCTTTGATTGATTCCCAATGCCTTCAATATAAATGCAGAATCGTCTATCAACTTCAGAACAGGTATCCCATCTAATCTTCTGCTTTTAGGTTTGCGAAAAATGAGGATTTTTGGCAGTGTTTCTGAACCTGCATCAACAATAAACTCTTGAACTATATAAAAGAGACTAGATATATATTGAACTAGATAAAAAAGTTTGGTGCATGGTTCGAAACATACTTCGTATTACGTTATGCCATCAGATAACATATTTAACCGACAATGTAAGTATTAAAAATTACTTTTACTTATAATAAAGTATAAACATATATATATATATATATATATATATATATATATATATATATATATATATATATATATATATCAGTTAGCTGCAGAGAGCTTTCATTGGTCGATTCCCAATGCCTTCAATAATATGGCAGATTCGTCTGAATGAAAGTTAAGCCGAAATCGAAGGAATGGCTAAAGGATAAGGTGTGTTACAAAAGTTTAGAGGTAGGAAGGCTTCGGGAAGAAATGAAATATTTATGCCTGGTGGTGCGATTTTTCAGGAGGTTTTAGGTTTCGCCAATGTAAAACTAATTACAGTTAAGAGTGAAACAAGAGATGCGGTATACGATATTGGAGTGTTGCTCAAGAGGAATTAGATAATTTAGATGTGTGTAGACGTCGAAAAAATTTTAGTAGGGTATGGACGGTATATCGGAGGTTGGGGATAAAGAAGTAAGGTCCATTTCATGTTATCAGAAAGGGAGGTTGTATAAGGTTGGGATCTATGTATGGCCACGTAGGAGGATTGTGAAGAAGCAGAGGAGGCGACAAACGAGGGACGATTTTTATAGTAATTGATAAGTTTATTAATTATTTATAATCGTGAATAATTACGTGGCGGTCCCACGTAATGAAACTCGACCTTCCTACTCTTATTAGAATAGGTTGGTAACCTGTAAGATAATCCGTCTTATATGCCTTAATAGGATAGGAAAGAACGTTAAACCCCCATCCCTCAAAAAAAAAAGTTTGTTACTTAGTGGGGCCGTGAGTATTTAAGACTCGAGTCTGCTGCGGCGCCGCAACGAAATTTATTTCGTGGCTGACCCACGGAATGAATCTCGACCTCCCTTTCCACTCTGATTAAAATAGGTTGTAAACCTGAATGAATAACCCGTTTTGCCTGCCTTAATTGGGTTAGGTAAGGACAAAAAAAAAGAAAAAGTTAGTGGTATTTGAGGGAGGAGTGAAGTTAATTGATAAGAGGATCTGATAAATACAGTGTATGATGGTTTCCATTTGTTTTAAGAAACAAGTTTGTGTTTATTTCCTTATACCCAGTAAAGAAGGTATTGTAATCACGAAAATTTTCGGTTTCAACGAAAATTTTCTTTTTGACCATTCCTGAATCCATTTTCACTAGTTTCGTCATGACATCTGTACGTACGTTCGTACTTTCGTGCGTATCTCGCATTACTCAAAAATGGTTAGCCGTAGAAATTTAAAAATTTTTATTTGGAATTGTTGTAAAATCTAGTTGTTAGGGAGTTTAGAACCTCCCTTTTTGGTCACTATCTGATCACTAGAAGTAGTTCTTTACTTTATAGGTCATAATAAACCTTCATGAAAAATTATATTAAAATATAACGTAAAGCATCTCAAATTTGGAAAATAAGACTTTTATATCAATGTAAATAATATACATTTTGGTTATAAGATTTTATTTTGGTTGAAATTGGTGGGCCGGAAGGGGTATTTTACTTGAATGTCATAATAAACATACTTCAAAAAGTGCATTAATATTAAATACAGAGATCGTATGGTTTGGTGATAAAGTTAACAAACGCGATTTTTTTTCCACTCTAATCAAACAATTTTATTACTTGTTTTAAGTGTTAGAATCGAGTGTAAAATACTTGTTTTCCTTCCCATTCGTGAGCTGAACAGGAAGGGTGAAATTTGGACGTGAATTGTGCAAAAATCACAAATATAGATTTTCATGGATAATTACGTTTCAAGATCCGTTTTAACATTTCTATAATTATGTATCTTAACCATTTTCAGGATTACTTTTTGAGCCACCGATTTATAGTTTAATAAGTGTGCAAGGAAGTCATGCGGTGCCCACATCAGATATTTTAGTTTTTCAAAATTTGCCTTCAACTACTGAATTATTTTAATTGGTTTACAATTTCATTTTTTATTTGTTTATTTTATATTTTTTTTTTATTACGACTTTATTACAACAATTGTCATATGTCGTAAACTGACAGTGATTCCTTCCACTTTTCCCGGTCCTGGCAGTCCTCCTCTGTAAGTCCTCTGGCTGCCATTCCTTCCTGCAAACCATCGTACCATTTCTTTGCCGGACGTCCTCTTCTCCTCCTCTCCTTAGGAACATAATTTATCATTCTCTTGGGCCATCGATCTTCTGACATTCTCATTACATGGCCGTACCAGCTCAGCTTTTTGGTCTCAATAGTGTACAAGACATTTCGGGGTTCCTGTACTTTTTCTCTGATCACGTGGTTTGGGATGTGCTGGAGTTTCGATATACTACAGCTACGTCTCCAGAAGTCCATCTCCATCGCTAGAAGTTTTTTTTCTAAGTTGGTAGTGATGGCCCATGTTTCTGAGCCATATAATGCCACACTTTTGACAAAGGAGTGGTAAAGTCTTTTCTTTGTAGACAATTGAACTTCCTTACTCCATAATATAGAATTTAAAGTTCTTATTGTCTGTCTTCCTTTAGTGACCTTTTCCCTTATGTCAAGATCGCAGCCAGTTTTAGTGGAGAGCCACCTGCCAAGATATTTAAATTTTTCACTTTGGGTAAGACTCCAATTTCCTAGTGTGAGAGAATCATAATCCATATTCAAAGCCAAATGTTCTGTTTTTTGTTTGCTGATTTCTAGACCTCCCAATTTGTATGCTTCTAACAGTTTTCTTATCATGTAGGAAGCATCCTCCTCATCATTGGTTATTACCACTTGGTCATCAGCAAACTGAAGATTATAAAGGCATTCATTTCCTACCATGATTCCCATCTTCTGACATTTCCTTTTCCACTCACACAGTACACTTTCAACATATAAATTGAAAAGTGTAGGGGATAAGGAGCAACCCTGTTTAAGTCCTTTGTTCAATTCAAATTCTTTTGATAAACCATCCTTGAGTTTTACTCTGGCTTTGGAACCTTTATACATCCCTTGTATTGCGTTGATAATATATCCGCTCACTCCTAATTTTGCCAGAGCACCCCAAAGGTTGCTTAGGGGTACCGTGTCGTATGCTTTCTGTAGGTCGACAAATACTAATACAACTTCTTTATATTATTTTTTATTACTTCCCTAAATAGCGTATACTTTATTTAATTTTTTTGTCCCAATATATTAAGCTAGAAATTCCTTAACCACTGGGCTAAGAAAAAACTTTGGCGTTTGCTTGATGTTCATGATTGATGAGATCATTTTCTATGTCATTAATTGCCGGAAAGAAATTATTATTAGTAAATAATGAAGTAGAATATTACATTCCTCTAATTCATTCTACATAGGTGAACTTTAGGGGGTTGTAAGTCCGTTAATTACTTTTGAATTTCCAAATACGTCCCTGCCATGAAAATTCAATTTTCTGCTGGATCAATCAAGCCAAGGGCTGCCAATTTTATTAATGAACCCCGACTGGTTTCGAATACACATGACCGGAACGTATCTATTGAATGATTTTGCTTTTATGTTGCTAATTTTCTGATCACAACTATTAGCTTTTTTATATCGATTACAAACTTTCAAAAAATTATATAAATTATAAAACTTATAAGAAAAAAATAAATGATAGTTTTTAAATTTTATCTTAGTGGCATTTTGGTGTGTGTGTGTTTGTGAGTGTGTTTGTTTGTGTAAATTGCCTAGCTCAAAAACGAAATCTGCGAAATTGAAATTACGCATTTAAGGTAGGTATGTGTCTGGAATGTTACAGTAACATTTTTGCTATATTCGACTTTCTATTGACTTTACACATTTTTTCAATTTTCTTGAAAACGGCTTTAACGATTTTGATTCCATTCGTAATATCAATATACAATTAATTGTATTTTTAACATCAGATGGATCTTATCCTAATTAAAATAGTCTCTCACGGGCTTCATTGCCGATTTTTTAAATGTCTCATTTTAAATTAAATTTGCCGTCTCTCATTGGTTATAGTAATAAAAAATGGAAAATATAAACTATGAAAAAATGTGATAATTAACTAAAAGAGAAATATTTTCCCAGGTTGAAAACAAATTTCGTGAAATAATAGTAGTAATATAGATGTACAATACGTTATATCGCTGGAAAGCTAAAGATTTAGAAAAAATAATATCTAACATGAACATAACTTTTTATGAACATTATCTTGATGAATTTTTGACAGGAACATTAATGCGAACATGAAATCACAGAAGTTAATGGAGAAGGACGAAAAAATATTAGCTTAAGTGATTGTTGTAGTTAACAATTTCTAATTTCAATCTTCACAAGATTATTGATTATCTACATGGGAGGAGCAGTTTCAATGATATTTGCCAAAATAAATTTACAAAATGATGATTTTTATTTTTTGAAAACGAAAAATAATATTTTTTTTAAAACCATTGTCGTGGAAACTATTTGATGTACAGATGTCTATTAGCACTCAACTTGAACTAAGCTAAATGCTCCATAAAGTAGTATATATTAATTATCTACGTGGGAGGAGCCGTTTCAATGATATTTGCCAAAATGAATTTACAAAATGGTGATTTTTGAAGTAGTTTAAATTGATTATCTACGTGGGAGGTGCAGTTTCAATATTTGCCAAAATGAATTTACAAAATGGTGAATTTTCTTTTTAGAAAACGAAAAATAATTTTTTTTGAAAACCATTGTCGTGGAAACTATTTGATGTACAGATGTCTATTAGTACTCAACTTGAACTAAGCTGAATGCTCCATTAAGTAGTTTGTATTGATTATCTAGGTGGGATGAACCGTTTCAATGATATTTGTCAAAATGAATTTACAAAATGGTGATTTTTATTTTTTTAACAACAATAATAATTTTTATTTTCAAACCATTGTCGTGGAAACTATTTGACGTACATATGTCTATCAGCATTCAACGTGAACCTAGCTGAATGCTCCATAAAGTAGTTTATATTGATTATCTACATAGGAAGAACTGTTTCAACGATATTTGCCAAAATAAATTTACAAAATGGTGAATTTTCTTCTTTGAAAACGAAAAATATTTTGTTTTGAAAACCATTGTCGTGGTAGCTATTTGATTCAATGATATTTGGCAAAATAAATTTATAAACGGTTTTTTTCCTTTTTTGAAAACGAAAAATAGTCTTTTTTTTTACACCATTGTTTCTTATAGGTGAATTAAAACCCAATACTATTAATGTATATATATTTTAGACGTTTTAGGGATGCTTCGCCCCCCTCTTCAGTATCTAAAACAAATATAACAAACTATCACAAATTGTTTACACTATTTCAGATATATTTACAATACATCATTTTTTTTTTAAAGTATTGCTGAACCAATAAACTGAATTGAAAACAGTCAATTTATAAAATCTAAAAACAATTTAATAAAATTCTCTTACCTAAATTATATTCCAAATTGTTAGGTGAGTCTATTAGTTATTATTCTAATATGGTATGGTTAAAAAGTTTAAAGTTTGAACAGAGTATGGAAGGGGTGGGGTGTAAGTATTGAACTACATTTATATAACATTATACCAAATGTCTGGAATAAACATAAGTTCTTCTTTTACATATGTCACGTATATGCAAGCATCCCCGAAATGTCTAAAAATGAATACTTTAAAACTATTGAGTTTTAATTGGACCTTGAGGCATACTTGTGAAGGTGACCACATAGCATGGAAGGTGAAATACTGAAAATCGTTTCTAATTTTATACTAACTAACGAAAACTAAATGGAAACTTTTAAAATTTCGCTGGCCCTATCTGAGCTGAAATTACTTTCTACTCGAAGTAGGGTGGCTAGTGAAAGTTGTTCCAAAGATGTTTTTACTGTGTTATTATAGATTGCTTTTGAGATATATTATTACTTCGCATCCCAATAATTCTGACAGATATGCCATTTGAATTCAATATCCGGTGCGGCTCACATTTGTAATGAACCTCAAGAGATCACTGGGACAATCGCTACAAGTATGTGGATTACATTTTTATGTCTATGCTTCTCACCTGGATGACTGTATATAGAAAGTTATGTGGAATAGCTGTTGTGTAAGAACCAGGCGGAAAAAATAAAACTTTCGTGTATACAAAAGCACTTCGATAAACACAATTAAAAAACAAAAACTTTATTTATTTCAGTGGCAATACATGGATCCGACGAGCCTTAAACAATACTTTGTTTTATAATACAATACGTTTCTTGTATGTTTAAAAGCCCTGCTAACAATGATGTACAATTTTCTGTACAATCTTCTTTTAGCGGACATATGCTATACACAAAATACTGAAGAGCCTTCCTTTTAACCACTGAAAACGCATCCGTTATTACTAACTAAATCACAAGGTAATATTTATTCAAAGAGAGAGTTTATCATCAGTCCTTATCAGGTGACACTGGTGCTTAGATCTTGACAGGTGAAAATGAAGCTGCGTAAAGACAAGAAATAGGCACATTTTTGTGAAAAATTTATTTAAAATTTAATAGGTAAGTGATAAAATGATGAAATAAATAGTTACAAATAGTTAGTGTTTTGTAGTTAATTGAAAATGTCAGCAACACTAGATAAATACTGGGGTATCTGTTGTGATGATTCCACATTTTAGAAAAAGTGGATTCGTTTGTTTCAGAATGATATCTTTACATGTTTCACCGTCCTCCTTCTTCCATATTAGACGATAGCCTAATAACCTAGCCAAGAAGTGATAACGGGGCACTAAATAGGAGAAAGATAAAGCAGACGTTAAGAAGAGCATGAGGCTATGATAAATAGGCAGGACCTGTGGCTGGCAGCAACAGGTCCTCTCTCTCCTGTCCTATCTTGTACATCGCTTTATCTCTTCTCTCTTTTACTCTCTTCGGGGATCTAGCGATTGATTCAGTTTTACACTCTTGAGGGATCTGATCATAGTACCTACATGTACTTCCGGTGGCTCCAGATAACGTAGTAATATATACGTTTCTGAAATAAAAAAATGTTCCTTACTTTTATGCATGCTAATGCTTTGTTTTTATTATATTCTCAAACCAAAGTGACGCCGATATCCGCGATACATCATTTATGTTCCTAATGACTGGGTGCGCCTTACACGTACAATCCGAGGTCCGTTTTCATTTCTACACAAGTTAATGTAAAATGTTTTGGAAGTGGTGGCGAATGATCTTTATTCTTCAAAAAGTACATTCTTCTAATTATAATGTTTAATCAGTACCGAACAAAGGGAATGGCTGTTTGTTTAAAAAAATGATTGTTTTCTTAATAGAAAACTATGATCCGTACTAGAAAACCGGGAAATTCAAATAATTTTCACTTGATCTGCAACAGACGCACAGTGGGGCATATCGTAGTAAATTTAGGATTGCAAAAGTAAAAAAAAAAAAGATTAAATCGAACAAATTTAAATCGAACATTTTTTTTCTCTATTGTAGAGTATTTTTTTTCGGCTTTGTTGAGCCTTCTCGAGGCATAGCAAACTGTTAATTCAATGTTGTCATGTTTCTGAGCCAAAACGGTACCGATAGAAAGATTTGTTGGTTGCGTTGGTTGTTAAATAGAAGTCTAAAAGTCGGTGAATTTCTTTTTCGGTGTATGGGAGTTTGTATAATCCATTTTTTTTTCATTCCTCCTCAGCCACAGTAACTCTGTGAGAGAGCCGTTTACCAGTTTAACATACATGCTCCATGCTCTGAGAGCTATGTAAGAATTTTTAATTTTTAATAATACAAGTAATAGTATTTATATATAAAATATAGAACAATATAACCATTACTATATATTATTACGGTAGTATAGATCCCTTTTCCGGCTCTCAGGAGCGATGGATTTTAACAAATGAGGTATCAAAAGAAAGGAAATTTCACGGAGAAGTGACGAATCCTGATTTTGTTTCTTAAATTCTTACTAGGGCTTAAATAAAAGTGATGAAAAAATTAGGAGGTTTCAAAGATTCGATGACCGAGACGGGAAAACTTTTAATGAGTGGAAAATTATATACTGTTTCCCATGTCCAACACTAAAGGGCACTGCTATGTATAAATACAACACATAGAAAATGTTATAGCTGGATCTAATTGCCTAACTGCTAAACTGAAGAGATATTTTTCAGTGGGGTAAGCTAATTACTTATTAAGTATGAACTGTAACTTCAACACACTCATTACAAACCATGTAGCTTTACCAAGTGAATAAATAAATAAAATCAGTTTTTAGAGGTAATTTCCAATTTAATATTTTGAAAATAACAATATATATATATATATATATATATATATATATATATATATGCACAGAATCACGCACACACACACATTCATATACACACAATAAATAATATTTAAATAAAAATAAAAAATCTTAAAAAGTATTCGAATTCTGACCATTTCTAATGTAAAGTAAAAAATTGATTATTCATTATTTTATTCGAAAAAATAACGAATGGCGAATGATGGAGGATTAAAAAAACAAAAATAACAGTAACTTGCTTCTTGGAAAAATTATTCATAAATAAAAAATTATCGAATAAATAATTACTGAATAAATTATTCGAATACAGATTTATTCAATAATGCCCATAACTGTTTTATATATAGGTAAGGCAAAGTTAAAAATTAAAATTATGTCAATATACAAAATGGCATTGTGTCATTGAAAAGTATATACGGACGATTTATGACAATTGAACTATGCTGAACACCAGAAATCTATATTGCTGTGATAGATCCATGTTTCTTCGGTTTATTCAGAATTTATTCCATAAAGCGTTTGAGTTTGAACATTAAATTGAGATTGAACATTGAGCATTAAACTTTCTAGGAATATAATCATCAGTGACCATTCGCTACATTTTTTAAAATGTAGGGTCTTTAGAACTGAGATAAAGTGCTCAGTCAGAAGTGTACCCTCACTAAGTCAAGTACTCCTTCAGGTCTTGGAGCAAGGAGTGTTGCTAAATCGGCTTAGACATGCAGGTACCTACAATGCCGTTTCTATATGCTTTTCTGTATAAATTTTCGTCAGCACTATCATAAATCTAGACTTATTCGGATGTCTAGTTCAGATCATTAACTAACATAAGAAGACATTTCAATCAATAAATGAATTAGAAATATTTATAATAATCAATTAATATCATCTAACATTGCATCATGACGTAAACCAATCATTATGCTTTAAATGATCATCCAAATGAACGATTATTCCTGAAATGTGCTTCGGGATTTTAACAATACTGCAGCTTTAAATCGATAACCTTTGCCTCAATGAATGAAAATGAATTTTTCCCAAAAACTAAAAAAGAAAGAAAAAAATATAAAGGAAAAAGTTGGCCCGCGTTCCGGTACATTAATTCCCTTTCATCGTGTAACAGATTCCGTTTCAGGCTGGACTCCCCCATCGGGCCGATAATCCCGAAAGGGCAGTGCTAAAAGCAATACGTTCCTTGCTATCAAAATCCTATTCATTCCCCACTTCAGTGCAAAACTTCATTTTTCTCTCAGTCCCACCAGCCTATTAGCAAAATTTGCAACACCCCGCACTTTTTATATTCCTAACTCTACTAGGTAAGGAAAGTATTGCAATTGGATTAAATTTTGATGTGCAGTTTTCAACGGATCTATACCATACAGAGCCTCCTGAACCAAAAAAAAAAAACACGTGTTCGGCCATCGGTCTGTCTGTGCCACGATTATCTATCTCTTGAACTGGCTGACCAATTTGTTGTTTGTTTTTTGTAGGGTTTCGAACCCTAAAGCCTGTGCACAAAATCGGGCAGCCTATGGGCAATTGCGGCTGCACAATAACAGAAAACCCGTTTTTCTATAGACTGTAGCGCAAAAACGGCTATGTTATAAGCAAAAAAAAATGTTATATATAAAATAAAGCTTTATTCGCGCATAACTCAAAAAGTATAGATTTTATGTTAATTTATGTAGGTTAGTTAAAATATATTTATAATTCGATATTTATGTCCTATAAGGCTGTTTCAATGAGGGTTAAGACATATTAAGAATTAAAACGATTAAGAATTAAGACTTAACTGATATTAAAGACCATTTAATTGTGATCTAATGAGGTAAACAAAATCTTTAAGGTCGTTTTCAAGAAAGTTGTAAGAAAGTGTATAAGTTGTAAGTAGCACTTCCGGTAAGTCAATTTTAGCGAAAAAGTTGCAGTAACATCCCAAAAATATACCTACCTTAAATTCGTAATTTCATTTTCATACAGAATTTCGTTGTTGAGTTAGGCTGTTCACACATATACCGTTTTGCGAGACCTGATTATTTGGACTCAGATGTCAAAATTTGAAAACTTTTGACAACCTTTGAAAACTCGTATTCAAAATTTTTCACGCAATCCTCTCCACACTATATATATCGTATATAGGTAAGCAAATGTAAAAAGTCAAATTAAGCCATGACAATTCACTTTAGGGAGGGGCACTGTATGAACTTAAATTACAATATATTATGTAATATAAAACGAGGTTCAACCCAACATAAGCCGACAAACAAAAAACGTCAATTTAATGATTTGAAGAATTGTAAAACTGAGAAGATAACATTAACATCATATTTCAGACATTAAAATTACAATTTAAAATTTATTTTAGGAAATAATGTAATAATGCTGATTATCCTCATGAAAGGTACTTAAATTAATTACTAAGGGATTATCAGCATAAATCTTGAAATATTTAATAGTAAAAATTGTGATCAATTATATATAATTAATTAATTAATGAGCCGATTATAGCAAAACTGGTCCCACGATGAATAAAACTGATCCCGAAATGTCTGAATAAAATAGTCAGTATAATTAGTTGATAGACTGCTAGAGTAATCAATTAATTTTAGTAATTCTCTAAGAAGAAAATTAGTTAATGAAAATTCACTTTATTTACAGTCACCAAGCAATTACAGTTCGAGGAAGGTGCATCATATGGTGTCTTATATCACTTTGATATTTGATACAGCTAGCTTTTATTTTATACATACTTTTAATATTTCTCTGTAACAGTGGGACAATAGTTTGTGATTGGGATCTGAGCTGCACTGGTCGTGTTTCAACTTGGGGGATCCCTATCACCATGTATCAACTCCTCTTCATCAGCCTGCGTCTCACAGATAGTACACTCGGCCTACTATCTATCTGCAATCATGTAACACTTTAGGTTATTTAATTAAATGATAATTTCACAATATTTATTTATTATTTTAGTAAAATAATATACTTTTAAACTTTTCTTTAACGTTTTCTTCGTGGACGAACCGTAATAAGTATTGAGGAATCTCACTCCTTTTTTCAACATGCTATAAATGATTTACCTTCCTCATAGCTAGTCCAGTCAGGGAAGAGACTATACAGGATGCTCCCCAATTAAAAGATAGCCCTTAGGGATTTATGTAACAAATTTAACGCTGAACAAAAAAGTTCTATGAACATGGGTTAGAAAATGAAGTCTTGACCAGTTTTCAGCCCAAAGACATGAAAGATACACGTTTTTCGACACTTTTTTTTTTCGAAAAAACGGCGGTTTGAATAAAATAACGGATCAAAGCTGAAATGATAAAGAATTGGATTTGGCCTCGAATGTAAACAATAGCAGTTCTATATATATTAAATGCACGATCTTTGGTGAATTTCCGGGGCTGACATGATTTACGAAATCGTCCCGTTTTAGTTTTCTGATGATTTTTTTTTTTTCAAAACATCCGAAAACCAAAAAGGGGGAGGGAGAGAGGGAGACGGAGAGAGAGAGGGAGAGGAAGAGGGAGATGGAGAGGGAAAGGGAGACGGTGAGGGAGGGGGAGAGATATGGGAAAAGTAGAATACACAATAATATTGACAAAAAAAAATTAGGGATTGATAAATTATTTGCCACTTCTATAAATTTGTTTTATTCAAAACTAGCTTCGAATGTTATACATTCATCCTCAGTTCTAAAACACACAAAAACTAAAAAATTAGCAATTAAAAATATAGTTTGGTATTATTATACATATTAAATATGTATAATAATTTATCAACCCCTAATTAGATTGATCCTTCTATACCATCATGCGGATGTCAACTGATTAGAAAAAATAATATTGGACCATTGACAATATAAATTCTTGCTTTAATAAAAACGATTATGTAGGATTGCTAGTGAGTATAGAATAATGGTTTCTGCCGTGCTCTGGATCTGGTTCTTTTCAAAACCTAACCATTACTTTCCAAATTTTAGGTTTACAAAAAAGCACCTGTTGCAAGCGGAATGGTTTCCCTACTGCAGAACCAAAGCTTTTTCACTGATAATCACCGTTCGCCAGATACCTCTGTAGGCATGGAATACACTTTATATAAATGTTCTCTTTTTCTGCTTGTATTGTTCATGATCGTTTGTTTCGAAGCTTATTGTAGAATCTGCTTTTAGTGCTTCATTATACTTTTATAGTTAAGTGTTTCGTTGGAATAATATATACGGTTTCTTTAGAATTTCAATAATGAGACTTCATCTCCAATACTATTCA
The DNA here is from genome assembly GCA_948150685.1 of Rhaphigaster nebulosa. Taxonomy (NCBI): domain Eukaryota; kingdom Metazoa; phylum Arthropoda; class Insecta; order Hemiptera; family Pentatomidae; genus Rhaphigaster; species Rhaphigaster nebulosa. The sequence continues at coordinate 77,044,426 of OX411306.1, read as the reverse complement.
ATTTGAGAGATGTCTTCTTGAATAGGGGCTCTTGACAGGAAATCGGCGTGTACGTTGTCTTCAGTCTTTTTATGTTCAATTTGGTAGTCGAAGTTTCTGAGCCAGGTTGCATAGCAGAAGAGTCTTGCGGAAGTCATTGCAGGAAGGTGTGAATTCTCTTTCAGAATATGGATCAAGCAAGTATAGAGAATACATTTTCTACCATAAATTTAACATTAGAAGATTTTTTGGAGCAAACACAATTAATAGAGTCCCTCTGTCGGGTTGCCTATAATTCATCTCTGGTTTGGTTAGTGCCCGTGATGTAAATGCAATGGTTTTTCTATACCATTTATGGTGTGTGAAAGTACTCCAGCTACTCAGGGGCATCGCAAGCTATTGTGAGAAGAAGGTCTGGATTAAATGTTGTTAATGTTCTGTTACTAGTAATTTCTGTTTTTAACTGTGTGAAAGCTGCTTCGCATTTCGAAGGCCAATATAATTTGTGATGTTTCTGTAGAAGTAATCTGAGTGGGTAAGTTAGTGTTGAAGCATTTGGAATAAATTTTGTGTAATAAATCACAATACCTAAGAACCGCTTGACGTCATCTTGGATTGTTGGTCTTGGCGCATTTGTAATAGCATAGACTTTTATCGGATCTTTTGAAATTTTTCCTTGTTCGATTACATTGCCCAGCTATTGAACTTGGGTCTTGAAAAATTCACATTTTTCTTGTCGAGATTTAAATCAAATTCTTGTAGAGTGTCAATGCAATTACATTTTTGTAACATACTTCTCTGAATTTAGCATGAATTATATTATTATGGATTATGCATTATTACGGTTGCTTTCATTCTTCATTAGATCACTCGATTGTATGGGTATTACCTCGTTTCTGGATAGTAATGTGAACCTCTTAGTGGATAAAATTCGTTATTAACTACATCAATATGGCGCATTAATAGTAAATTTTCTATTGGAATGTACTTTTACAAATTCTATTGCCGATAAGACGGATAGAGCATTCAAAATACGAAATTTTATTGAAAGGCAGCGATATTAAAAAGTTTTTGAGAAAAGTTTCATCTCGCTTATATCCGAAGTAGAAGAGTATCAATTTCAGAAAAGTGGTTGGAAGCTCATTGGGGTCGACGGAATAAGACTCAGAATTAACAAATACACACCACTAAGGGGTAGCACTTACGTAGAATTACCCGATAAAATGAATAGTAAAAAAGCATATATAATATATGAAATAATGACATATACTGTTTTAAGTACTCTATTATAGCAAAATCTGTGAAAAAAACATGCTCAATGTATTACTAAGTATGACAATTTAGAGCATTTATATGAATTTAACTGTATTTCATATTCAGTTGGGAAACTTCTCTCAGCGAAATAAGAAAATTTGATAAGGTAAATAATGTCTCTATCAATATTTATGGTCTGAATGAAAAAAAAAAAAAAATACACCCTCTGAAAGTCTGTAAAACAGAATTGAAAGATCATCGGGACTTTTACTTGCTTTTAATGATGAAACTTCACATTACGTTTACATAAAGAACTTTGAAAGATTAGTTGCGAATCAAATTAGTCAACATGAGCATAATTTGACAATTTGATAACGCTCTTTTACACATTTTGTAAACCAGCATGGGAAACAAGCAAGTGAAAAACTTGAAGAACATAAAGTACATTTCTCTGAAAATAAAGCAATAAGAATAGAGATGCCTACGGAAGATCCTTATATCAGATTCTCAAATGTGGAGCGACAATGTAAAGTACTGTTTGTTATCTCTGCTGACTTTGAATCCATATTAGTTCCTATAAACGTTATACAACCAAAGTATAAACTAATATAATCGTCAGTAAACACAACTAAACATCAGAGGTATGATCCGATATCATTCTGCATATATGTTAAAGGAATCGAAGGATTTCCGTTGACTGAACCGTACGTTTATAGGAGAGATAATGCCGCCTCTCACTTTATGGAACGTATTACAAATATAGTGAAAAAAATTCAAGAAATTTATAAGATGAATAAACCAATGCGGATCTCATCAGAAGAAGAGGAAAGTCGGGCTGAAGCTAAAATCTGCTACATGTGTAAATACATATTTACAAAAAACAATATAAAAGTTAGAGATCACTGCCACCTAACCGGAACTTATTTAGGGCCGTCTTGTAATAACTGTAATTTAAGACGCGTAAATCTCTCCTTTTTACCTCTTATAATGTATAACCTAAGCAATTATGACGCGCATTTCAGTGTAAAGGAATTGCAAAAATTCCTGGAGAAGTTGAGGTAATACCGAATAGCGAAGAAAAATGTATATCCTTCACAAAACATGTTGGTAAAATGAAATTGAGATTAATAGATTCTTATAGATTCATGCCACGAAGTTATTATTATCTCGTAAAATCTCTATCGATGGATAAAATTAAGGAAACTTCAAAATATTAAAGAGAGGAGGAATTAGCATTGGTTACGAAGAAAGGTGTGTTTCCATACGATTATATAGACAATGCAGAAAAGTAAAATGAAGCAGAGCTCTCACCGATTGAAGCTTTTTACAATAAATTATCTGATACTGATATTATACATACGCTGGAAACATATGGAAACATTTTAAATGTCGATCTTTAGGAGATTATGCAGATATTTACGTAAAAACTGATGTTTTTCTGCTTTGTGACGTCTTCGAACCTTTCCGAAATATTATGATAAAGACGGATGAGCTTGACCCAGCTCATTTTACCGCCCCTGGTTTGACGTTTGATGTCATGTTAAACTATAGAAAAATGAATATAGAGCTGTTCCACGATTATGATATGATTTTAATGATAGAACACCGAATTAGAGGAGGATTGTGTCAGGCGTCACACAGATATACAGAAGCCAATAATAAATAGATGAACACCGTCATTCCAAACGAAGAATCGAGTTATATAATCTATTTAGATGCTTACAATCTCTACGGCCAATCAATGAGTATGAATTTACCATATGGAGGATTTGAGTGGGTTAAAAGTCCGGAACGTATTAATATATTCGATCTGCAGGATGATGACGAAATTGGATATATTTTCGAAGTTGATATTAGTTACCCTCAATAACTTCATAATATTCATGATGATCTACTTTTCTTACCTGAAACGATCGTACCACCGGAAGCCAATTGCAATTAAAAAAATTAATTACACACTTTGGAAAAAGAAACCCCTATGTCCTACATTATAGAAATTTGATAAAAGATACATAATAGAAGATGGAGTCAATATTTTGGTCCTTGATCATTATAAATTGAATGTGGTGAAAAAAAAAGAAAAAGCATTTTTAATGTAAGAAAAAAAACTAAAACAAATTTACAACGACTTATTTGGAATCTGGCGTTTTGTGAAAAACCTCTAGACGACAGGCAAAGTTTGAAAAGTGAAATAGGTCTCAATGATGTTCCCTGGCGTGACTATAAATGCCCGCAAACCAGTATGCGGAAAATTAGATGTGTGAATGATGGTCCCTGGCGGGATATTGATTTATCCGCAAACCTAAGTATGTGTGTAATGTTCCATGGCGCAAACGCTCGTAAACCAGCAAGTTGAAATTTATATGTGTGAATGAGATAAGTATCTATACTTCCTCCTCGATGCATCTCTGACGATGTACCTTGACGCGGTGAGGAGGCTTACTGCGAAAACAAAGAATCGCTAAACTAAAAGAGATACACAAACGTTTTCTAATGGTGAGTGGCAATCCGATGTATTGCTTTTTTACGTTATATTTCATGTACAGATAAAATAATTTTTTTTTAATACACCTTCCTGTCTAGAAAACTATAAAATTAATTTAAACTGCTTCTATCAGTGTAACAAATAAAGGAATATGCAATAGCAGTGTTTTGCTACCCTGGTGTCTTAACAAGAAATAGATCGAGAATACATTATATTAAAATGTATACAGTGAGAATGCACTGCTGATAGTGTTTCAACGAGTCGCAAGATGAAGAGTAACGTTAAAAGATAACACAAGTTTAGACATATATGAACGAGTTTGCTAGATATTACTTGTGATAAGAAACAACGTTCAAGGCTTTGGCGATTTCTGAAGGAGTCTGCTGAGCCACACTTCAAGGATAATGGGTATAATGCAAATGCTAGTTTCTACCCAAAACTAGATGGATTTTTAAATGAATAAAGTAGTATGATTTACGAAGTGGAATTCGATGAATTCTGAATGAACCAAATCAAGAGGAAGGAGTAACGACTTCAGATTTACTTTTCTCGGTTTTAAAAGAACAGAAGATGGTGCCTATGTCAAAGATTGAAAAATTAGTAGGACGTATTATACTAAAATTGAGAAAAATATGATGAATTTTCAAACTAGTCATCTAGTAGGGAGAAAAAAGGTAAGAGATTAGATTGGAATCGGTAAGAGGTAGTACACAGAGGATTGAAGTTTTGGAGGGAAACCATAGACACCACCATATTGCTCCGAAGCTCTGGGCCAGAACCGGCTTTTTATATCTACTGGCCTTGTCATATGTTAAGCGTTTTAGAGTGAGGAAGTTATTGAACCGTTCTATATATTGTTCAAAGGATTCCGTATTTTTATCAAAATTATCAAATTTTCTTACATTATGTTGAAAGGGTGCTGGAGTTGGGATTCATTGTTGCAAATTGTTGAAGCATACTTTGAAATTTCTGTTGCTGCCTGGCCAAAAACTTGTTAAATTGTTCAGCGTCTATTGTTACAGGTTGGAGTATAAATTCGTTAAAATTAAAGATATTGAATTACAATTAAGATAGATGATATTGAAATAAAAATTAAATGGTATTGAAACCGAGAGGTTATGTTTTTAGACATTAGCAAAGAACGAATTGTTTATTGTACTTGCCCACTTTTCACTTTTCTCCTCGCAGCCACTTTATTATAGCTTGATTTTGAAAATAACACATTGGTTAGCTACACCAATAGTTTCTAATCATCTGAAAATTTTAATTGCTGTTGTAACAGCAATGATTATAGCAGGAGCGGAATCAGAGTTTTTTTGGGGCCATCGGGGCAGAGCTGGAACTTCTCTCTCCCCCACCTACAATAAAAATCAACCGTTTTATAACAATATTGCTTATAGAATATAAATATCATCATCTTCTAAAATTAACATTGACTGAAGTAAGATCAATACAGTTAAAAAGCAGAAACAAATATTTTTTACTTAACCTAAAAATAAAATTCCCCTCGAAATTTCCCGCCTGGGGTAAGTGTCCTGTTTGCTCCCTCCCGGCCCTATATCACAGTGCTATATCACTTTGGGATGCTCATAGAGCAAGCTGGGAATTATGTAAGATAGTTTATTTCTAAATATTTTTTAATGTTTGTATTTATACTTCCTTTGAGGCTCCAAAGGAACCTAAACCAGTTTTGGTTTGTAATGCTTATTTATAAGGGAATATGGCAAGGATGACATGTAGAATTATGTGGTTGTGCTGTATTATTCCGATTCAGGAGGGATTGGCATGATATCTCAGTAATTAAAACCCAACGACAAATTATACAGTTAGAACCAATTTTAAACTATTTTGACCTTGATAATTATTCCATTTATACGAGCGACTTGACTATTGGGCCATATAAATAAGTTTTCAAAATGGAATAATATATAACTGCATTATGTCCAATCAAGGACTGGACAAATACGGTGTGCATTGTAGCAACCCAATGTATTTGGGCAGCATTGCTGGTTAACAAATAATTTCTCTCTCTTTCTCTCTCACTCCTCAGATTTAAAAAATAAAAAAAAAACGATATAAGTTTGATTTCTACTTATTTTCTTTGAATTATTCAAAAATGCAATTAAAATTTACATTTAAATAATTACATTTGACAGTTTCGACGATCGATTTCTCTCAACGGGAACCAAGATTAATTTCCCTTCTTCCCGATGAATGAAAATTTGTCACATTTATTGACGAGTATTGTTACCAGTAAGTATATTTTAAATTAGCCGTAGTATATTATTTTTTTTCAGTGGTTATTTTGGGAGGGGAAATTTTCTCGTTTTCATCCCCTACGGATTCGTCACTGGAATATAATAGCTGGTGTAAAGTATGCTCGTCTATCTATGTCTGTATCTACAAATGAAAATTTCGGTATTGTAATGACTATCCGAAAACTTCCGAGGGGTAGATTGGAATATAGATAGAAGGATCCTGTTAAAGCTTACTTTGCGGATTTGGGTTTTAATGTTTTTCGATGTACATATCGAGACTACATTAGTTGGTAGTATTGCCATCGAACTTTGGGTTTCGCTAAGCCTTTTATTATTATTATTTATTAATTTCTGATTATAATTTATTCTGCGGTACAACCTCTATTTTCTGTTGATTGAGTATGTGTGCAGCATGATTTAATATATACAAACTCTAATAGAATTTCGTATTATATTTTAAATAAACAAACAGTTCAATTCAAATTGCAAAGTATAGCATATTAAAATTTATTTAATATATACGTTATACCTCCTGCCCTACTTGTTTACGTGTTGATCAGAAATTTTAATTTGACATTAATCTCGTTTTGGCATTTTTATTAGAAAGCCTCACGTGATGCCCAACACAATATAGATACAGAAAAGGCGATTAGAAATGTAATAATTTATTCTTTCAATAGCAATCTCCCGATTGGTGGATTTCATGTCTAACAGTGGGTACATTTTAGAGATGGGTATCTGATCAGAAAATGGCTATTTTTTAACTGTTCCTCCCTTCTAGCAGCTACTAATTTCTACTAAGGTTTAAAACTGGTTCCCTGTTTCCAAATTTAGATTAAATGTGAAATTTGGAAGTGTTAAAACATTTAAGTAACTGCATACCATCTTTGAAACGCTAGAAACGGTCTGGCAGCTAGTTACGCTATTTTTCAGATGTTACATTGCTAAAGCTTGGCTCTATTGTTACATACCTCATTTTCGTTGCTAAACATGACTTTTGACTTATTAACCTTGGATATGGCCTAACAGCTATTTAACAATCCAACGGTTTTGGAATTCTACGCCTATAACGTTTTTAAAGTTTTGTTTAATTTTAAAATAAATTTTTTTTTTTTTAATAAAAAAGATTCTTACATGAGAGCCCATCTCTATTCATTAACATTGAAATATATAAATGGATATCTTAAGTAATAGAACATTTTTTAAAAAGTTGATACCCAACTCTAATTGTTATAATTAATTATCAAAAGCAAATTTAAATAACATTTTATATTTTTAATAATTCCTAATTATAAAAAAACTTATTCAAATAACTCATAATTGAAAAAGTCAATTTTGCCCATCTTCACCATTTTTTTTTATTCACTGCCTGGCGTCATTCTATAATCCGTTTTTCGCTATTCCATTGGATTTTCTCTTCGGTTGATTGAATGAGTTTCATATTTACAGCAGTTCTTATATTGCCGAAAATTATTAGATTTTTCATTAAACTTTCAAGTCAATTTATTGTTGCTTTCATTAGTAGTATTTTTTTTCTGTTGTCCGATGTTCTACATTGTTGATATCATTCATCGTTCGTTCCACGTTTTCGTTACAATAAATAGCCTTAAATAAATAAATAACCATACTCGGATGATTGAATACTGTTTAATAAATAATAGTTCTATCACAGTTTTCCACAATGACCCAGTTGCTTGCTTTATATGCTATTATATTATTAATTTTTTTTTGTAATAATTTTTAATAATAAAGAAGATTCTTACATGAGAGCCCATCTCTATTCATTAACATTGAAATATATAAATGGATATCTTAAGTAATAGAACATTTTTTAAAAAGTTGATACCCAACTCTATTTGTTATAATTAATTATCAAAAGCAAATTTAAATAACATTTTATATTTTTAATAATTCCTAATTATAAAAAAACTTATTCAAATAACTCATAATTGAAAAAGTCAATTTTGCCCATCTTCACCATTTTTTTTATTCACTGCCTGGCGTCATTCTATAATCCGTTTTTCGCTATTCCATTGGATTTTCTCGTCGGTTGATTGAATGAGTTTCATATTTACAGCAGTTCTTATATTGCCTAAAATTATTTGTTTTTTTATTAAACTTTCAAGTCAATTTATTGTTGCTTTCATTAGTAGTATTTTTTTTCTGTTGTCCGATGTTCTACATTGTTGATATCATTCATCGTTCGTTCCACGTTTTCGTTACAATAAACAGCCTTAAATAAATAAATAACCATACTCGGATGATTGAATACTGTTTAATAAATAATAGTTCTATCACAGTTTTCCACAATGACCCAGTTGCTTGCTTTATTTGCTATTATATTATTCATTTTTTTTTGTAATAATTTTTAATAATAAAGAAGATTCTTACATGAGAGCCCATCTCTATTCATTAACATTGAAATATATAAATGGATATCTTAAGTAATAGAACATTTTTTAAAAAGTTGATACCCAACTCTATTTGTTATAATTAATTATCAAAAGCAAATTTAAATAACATTTTATATTTTTAATAATTCCTAATTATAAAAAAACTTATTCAAATAACTCATAATTGAAAAAGTCAATTTTGCCCATCTTCACCATTTTTTTTATTCACTGCCTGGCGTCATTCTATAATCCGTTTTTCGCTATTCCATTGGATTTTCTCGTCGGTTGATTGAATGAGTTTCATATTTACAGCAGTTCTTATATTGCCTAAAATTATTTGTTTTTTTCATTAAACTTTCAAGTCAATTTATTGTTGCTTTCATTAGTAGTATTTTTTTTCTGTTGTCCGATGTTCTACATTCTTGATATCATTCATCGTTCGTTCCACGTTTTCGTTACAATAAATAGCCTTAAATAAACAACTAACCAATTGAATACTGTTTAATAAATAATAGTTCTATCACAGTTTTCCACAATGACCCAGTTGCTTGCTTTATATGCCATTATATTATTCATAGAATGACAACATTATTTCCTACCGTGACAGCAAATAGTGCTATTTTGAATTACGGTTGACCATCGATGGCCGATTTTTTCAAAATAGCAATGTTTTCATGTCAATGATCGATGTTTCTCCCTCGCATCGATTTTTTAAATATGCATGGAATTTTTATTTTCCAATTATGTTGTTAGATTAATGACGAAATTATATTTCTCACTACATTTCTCTCTTTCTCATTGGTGGGTCAATTTTGCTTGGTAGTTAATATATATGCAATGGTCCTAAAATATAATATTATTTACAACAGCGTGATTTCCCAATACGTCGATAGTTTTCATTGAAATAATCTAGCTAACCTTCCTGAAGCCATAACATTTATTTTAATCTACATCGATGTATTCATATCGATATTATCGTACCATCGATGGTTAATACTGATTACATCATCGATGTTTTAACTATCAATGCTCATTCCTATTTTGAATCCCATAGGTACATATGCTGTTCGATTCGATAGCTCGCATTCGCTGGATTGAATGTCTGTGATCTATATAATCACTAACATATAGTTTCGTATTTAGAAATGCCTGATATTTTTTTCTCAAATTTACAATGTCAAATGAAATAATTGGTATGAAGTAATGAAAAATGAAATGACTGGGAGTTAGCCTATACATACTATCTTTATAGTTAGTTACATGCTTTATTTCGATACAATGGTGTGATAAAATTAGGTTTGATCATATTGATAACTTTTTGATTAGCGCTGTTTCGAGCGCAGTTAGCGCGAATTGATTTGATCACTGTTTAATCAAGTTTAAAAATAATTAATCTATGTATACTACTAGAACAGCTCCAGAAGTAGTATATAGGAGCATATGTGTCCACTGCTGGTAGTTAACCTTGTTGGCGCTGGCTTAGTTTTTACCTGGAAAGATATATATATATATATATATATATATATATATATATATACATCTGAGGTACCCAATGTGAACTCGTATCGTTGGTTATGTCGCTAATAATAATCATGATGAAATATCTTCGGTTGCCGTCTTTGCGTGAGTCCTTTTTTAAAGTAATGTTTTGCTCTCTTTTTTAAGTGATCCATTGATAGACAGCTGTTAAATATGTTGGAGATAAAATAAAGGTTATCAATATGAAAAAAAGTTTTTGTGAAGAAAAGATTCGAGGTCAATAATTGAAGCTAATGAAGTTGAAATCCATTTTTTTTTCTAATTGCCTTTTTATAATTATAGATACAAGGAAATTCGGCTTTTCTAATCCAAATTATTGTTTATATTTATGATAAAGAACTGTTTTAAAACTATACACTTACGGTTAGTAAGTTCATTTTGATTCTACTCTTTAAAATTTAATCTATTATTTAATTAAAGCAATTTGTAATTTACACAATATCTAACAATACCTATTAATTTAACGTCAATTGACTGCTTTGAGGAGGAGTTGACTTTTTGTTGCATAACAGAAGGTTTTAACACAAATCAGCTCAATACCCTTTTCAAGTTAGAAGGCTCAAAGGATGGCCAGCGAATCTTACCTCAAAGGATAGCAAGATTGTGGGCTAGCAGGTTTGGCAAAGTATGAAGTTAATAATGGAAGGATAAATTGCCCGGGGCAGGGTTTCTGACATCTGGGCCATTTAAGTCGTGGAAAAGTTGATTTGTCTTTTAATAAGGATTGCTAAGAATAAAATACCTTAGAATTTGATTTATTAAGACATCTATACTTGAATTTATTAATTTATTATAACATTGATAATGAATTAATGTTTTTAAATTCCGGTTTTTAAAAGTTAGCTCTTAAAGGAAATCAATAGTTTATTCGTTCTGTAAGATAAGCATATTAATCAAGAAGAAAATAAATGTGATAAATATAAAATTGTCTACTCGTTTTCATATGGTATTATTTACAGTAGATTTGCTCGATATTATTAGTTAATTATTGAAAATTGTAATGAGAATTTATCATAGATAGAAACTCAGAATTCATTTAATGAGTGATTAATATTTTTAGCGACTTTTGGATATAATTAGGTATGAAAAATCTATCCATTATAAATTATATTATGATAATAAGCATCAGCTTCTGAGAGCAATAATGTGAACTTGATCTTTAGAAAATAATGGAAGTCGATTTTAGAGTCAATGGGTTAGAGGTCGTAGTATGGCTGATACACTGCCTCAGTTTGAAATGAGGTTAACCAATCAGCGAAAATGGCAACCACCAATATCCACTGTTGTAATCAGAGTAGAGTAATGGTGTTATTTCGGAGGAAAGGATCAATGATAAATTCTGCCCTATATTCTGCAATTGGCCATTAGCTTTTCATGAGCTGTGTGCTTTGGAAAAATTAAAATTCTAAACTGCTACGATTCCAATTTTACTCTCGTGGAGTCCGCCTTCAAAATAATGATACCCCTTATATATTCCCCTAAAATAATAATATATTATATATCATAAATATATTAATATATCATAAATCTGGTATAAGGTAAATCTCTTTTGTTTGTTCATGTATTTTCGTTAGCATAATTTGAATAAACAATAACGTAATCATCTCTTTGATAACCTAATCATATTATTATATTAAAGAACAGCCCGTTTTTCGTATGTAAGGTCTTAGCGCGAAAACTACTGAACCAATATTTACCAAATTTTAACTAAATTTACGTTAAGTTGTGCCAAGAAGATCAGGACTACCCCTAATGGCTCAGACCTAAACAAGAAGAAACCCCGGGCCCAATTATTCCAAGATTTGTCCGTCAAACCATGAGAGATGTAATCTTGCGGCTGAGAAGAACCAAGAGGGACTTCTCTACGCGCCATCTAGGATAGGATGAAAATTAATTGCACCGCGTTTACGTAAGCGAAGCGATGACGCCCGCCAACAAGCACTTATAATGGTTAGCCCAGAGATAAGAAGGCAACTGCAAAAATAAAATACTCAAGGTTCAGTGGAGGTAGGGTCAGGCATGGTTACCCGGCGGTGGTCATAAGCCAAGCGACCTGAATGTGTTCAGCTGGATCCAGTATGCAGGCCACCTCAGTATTGTAAACATCTTATTTTTTTATATTGAAGATATTTTATATTTTATTGAAGATATTTTATTTTTTTTTTATGTAAAAAATATTTTACATTGGAGATATTTTAATTTTTAATATTGAAAACATTTTAATTTATTCATTATTGAAAATATTTTATGTTTTTATACTGAAAATATTTCAAATTTTTTATTTGTGATATTTTATTTTTATCTTTTGAAGATATTATATTTTTCTATGTTGGAGGTATTTTATTTTTTATTCTTAAGATATTATATTTTTATTGCATATTTACACTCTATCTTACCTTAAAACTGAAAGCTGTATAAAAAATTACTATATCCTATTCCTCAATCTCGATCCTTTTTCTGCATTTCGACATCCCTACCCCTCAGTAATGACTAATATCTTGAATTCAAGTCGCGTTAATGCACAATCCCTTATTGCCCACTATGATGAATTCCAACAACATTTTATCCCTTCCTAATTACTCTTTCCTTCGCCACGATAGATCTGATCGCACTGGAGGTGGTGTCGGGCTATGTATCCATGATAGCCTAAAGACTAAAATCCTAATTCAATCCCCTTCTTCCTTTCCTCACTTAGAATATAGGTTTGTTGAAATTTCAAACGTTTCCTCTCTTCTGTTTTATGCTATTGTCTATCGACCTCTCCGTGTTCCATTCGACAACCTCTTCAAATCTTCTCTTGTCCAACTGGTCTCTACCTATCCTAATGTCATTATCTCTGGTGATTTTAACGTTAATATGCTATCTGAATCCAGTGATAAATCCTTTCTTACTGATCTAGTGTTTTCTTTCAATCTTTATCTCGTTCCCCATTCTCCTACCCACCACACACAATTTTCCGACACCTGGTTAGACCTTCGCATTTCTAATTCTCCTATAAAAATCCACCCCTCTTCCTAGTATTCCCTTCCTTTCCTTTTATCACACGACCTTATCGAGATTTCATACGACATACCCGTCAAATCCCTTTCTCCTAAAGTTGTATCATATCGTAGTTTGCACCTCCTAGATTGCAAATAAAGTACACTAACAAGGTTACGTGTAAATCTATTTTATTTATTTCGTTCAGGATATACATAAACACGAGGTAGCCGCCGAATCATACACTTTTTCTCGAGCGTATCCTCACTTTCCTATATGTGCTTTTTACACAGTACTTATATAAATATTATTTTTATATTAATCTTATTCCATTTATATTAATCTAGTTTGGACTACGGTATAAGGACTACAGTATTGGATTTACAGTATAAGTAAAATTCAATTAAATTAAAATGTGTAATTAAAAGGTACAATTAAAAAGCTGCTGGTGTAGTTATATTATTAAGTTAATTGGGCGAATTGGTGCTCACTCCATATAGTTCAAAGCCCTTCATATAAATTAGGGCTAAGGGTTTATACCTGAGGTGGAGTACCAGGCGGCAGTACCTTGTTCGCTAGCAGATTTGGGGAATGGCCAACGATTTGTTCCAACAAATAGTGAAAAAAAATGTCTAAATCATCTTTAAAAAATTTAAACAGCAGATTATTTTGGAACAGGATAATTTATTATATTTGAATGAATATGTACGTGCTGAACATTGAGCATTTCAATGCATTAAGTGAGCCGTCTTGTTAAATTGAATAGTTATAAAAAATAATGAATATAAAATCGATGATTATCCTTTGAGTTATGTGATATATCCTACAATACGATACAACCAAATATGGAAGTATTCTTATTTATTTATAATATTGGGAATCTATAGCAAAGCTGATGCTTGCTGCCATAATTATGTAAATATATCTGATGAGTTAAGTAGCCTGGCAGAAAACCATTAAACTTGATGGATTCTCTTGCCGTAAGACAAGGTTGACCTTTTTTCAGGTTATCGAGCTTATAAAAATATAAATAAGAATGAAATCATGACACTATTGATGTAAATAGTCAAAAAAAAACTTTTGACGGTGCTAATATTAAAATATACTAACAAAAGAATTGGTCTTGGCTCAGTCAAAAAAAAATATTGATATATTTCGTATCGACAGCTTTTGAAGATATCGAAATAGTAAATCGAATAGTAAACAGATATCGCAAAAATAAATCGATATTTCGATATATCGCGTCTCGATTTTTATAATCTTTTAAAGGGACACAAAAATATCGCTGTTTCTGTGCCGATATAACTAAGATATTGTTTTTATAATATCCTTAAGATATTGATTTCATTAGGCTCATTTACAGGAGACTTTAAACATTAAGAAACAGGTTATTTCCTGCCCTCCTTCTGATTCGCTAAGGTTTCTTTTTTTTTTTTTTTTTTTTTTTTTTTAGTTTGTTGAAAGAACTAACGTCATTTTGAAATATCGATACTTCTGTTCCGATATAATTAAGATATTGTTTTTATTAAGTTCATTTGATTAATTTATTAAGTTCAAAGTAGAACCTGCACCAATATGTAAAACAGAACTGCAAAATAACTCTGTTAATAACATCGGGCTTATTATGAGTAAAAGTTACAATCGGATTAACAACATTACTTGGAAAAGTTCCAAGCTGCTTAAATTTTGAAAGAATAATTCCTAATAGGATTTCAACTATTCATGCAGAAACCTTTTTATAGAGGTTCGATACAACTTAGTAAATTATTATGATTGGAAAGTATAAAATATACAATTTGACATGTATTTTAATATCTTTGACAGTATATTACACTGCGAAATGGATTCGCCTCCAAATGTTTTTACAAATAAAATTTTAATGAATTGAAATATTTAATTACAGATATAATTTATAATATATATTATTATATTATTTCTTAAGAGTAACTGTGGAACTCATAGTAGAGTAATTTACATGTAGTGTTCCGATTAAATGAACAAAATATATTAAATAAATGTCCAACTTTTGTATAAAAAAAAAGTCTATGGCGTATTTATTATAAACGAATATTATAACGTTAAATTGATTTCAAACAAATATTAATTCTACACAGCTTAAATGGTATATGATTTTGAAAATGTTTGGATACACCTGTTATGTGAAATAGATTAATTTTTTCTTTTCAAGGTTGGTTTTTCCGAATCGATGATTTGTTCGATATCTATATATCTACAGACATGGGATAGAGTTCGGAGAAGTGGGCTTAAGATTAGTCAGTATTTTTTTAGAACGCTGTACAAACTGTTGTTATAAAGTTTGAAAACCACCAAATTATCCGTAGTGAACTTTTCTCACGCGATACATACTCCAATTGGTCGAACATATTAAAGCGAGAGTCCCCTTGCGACCGGTTTCGAACCAGCCGCCTGGGTTCGATTCCCACCTGGGTCAATTAATGTTTATTTCTTGGCGGTCCCTCGAATATAGTCCTCCACTTGGATACTTTGGTAAAGACTGGGTGGCAACCTCTAGGTAGGGCTTACAAAAAAATACCAAGTTCCTCCGCAGATATCAGTACCTGTACCAGTTCTCCTATTGATAGGATCAAACTCATTTTTGGACTGGAGGTTTTCTAAAATCTATGAAGGATTCCCTAAGAAGGTGAAGATCCGAAGATAAACGTCCGGTAGATAGACAGGAGGATGGTTTGGCTGTTGATTCGCGATTTGATTGGAGTTCTGAGGAGGGAAGTGAGTATACGTATATATAGGCATCAATTGTTGGAGGCATTAACATCAATCCTTCGGCACACTAAACCTAACTATTTTTAATGGTGAGAGTATGGTTGACCTTGGAAAATGTATGCAAGAGAATTTGTCAATAAAATAAAATATAAATATATAAAAAAAAATCACTAACCAATGTGAAGATGGTTGTGTTACTGTCCGGATAGTCGAACATGCAAAGTGCAGAAAGTATTTTATACATAATGGTAAAACTTAGCCTTAAGGAGTAAAGAGTTATTTTACATAATTATATAAATACACGGTGATAAATAAAATAAAATCATTTACCAAGTGATGATAAAGTAAAATGATTGATAATCAGATAAATAAAGCAAAACTCGTATACACGTTCAACCGTCAACTCAATTCTCAATTATGAATGGGAGTTTACATTGTGCCTACTCTCATCCCACATCGCACTTCCTTCACCACTGGTTCCATGAAACTTTTTTAATAATAAATTAAAAAAACATCGATTAGAAGTATGGTTTTGTAAATATATAAATTGTCCTTTTATGTTTTAATATTATTAAAATGAACCATCATGAATTTCAAAATACTTAAAAATTGTCGGAGAATGAGACTAATGTCTGAAGATTTTATAGTGGAGCAATTATATTTATTTTATTTTATAGTGCAGCGTATGTATTTGTCTTGAATTCTGCAAGAGTGGGTATGTCACTTTACGAACTTGAAACTGTTTTACTATCTTCTTAAAATTTTTGGAATAGAGAAAATTGACGAAGCAAAGACAAGATAAACAATATCGAATAATTTTTTTTAATATTTCACCAGGAATTTTTACATGACTTAATATTCCAGGCAAACCTCAATGTGAATTCTTTAGTGTGTTATTAGAATATTTCAAACCACTCCTTTTGTTTATCAAATATCAGTTAATAACTGATATGCATCACAGCAATGCTGACATCATCAGCACTGAAAATCACAATAATGCAGACTAGAGGTTTCTTCAACAAGATCCCATTTCAAAACCCTATTACAGGCAAACCAAATAAAGAGTTTACATCCCTTGTAAAGAGTTCAGCATATTCTGAAACATAATTCTTCAGGCGTTGGATCTTCTTGTGCTGTCGATCGGTTCCAAACATTTATCGATGAATGTCAAACTGAGACACTACAATACAGTAGTCAGACCTTCAGTCCACTAAGACCCCATTAAGAGCCCTTGAGGTGCAAGAAAGAAAGTTCCTGAGAAGGATTGTAAGACCAAGGATTCTACCAGATGGAAGACGATGTTATAAACCAAATCGTGAGCTCTACCAGCATCAAGAAAATCTCATAGATGCTATCAGAAGAAGGCGACTGATTTTCTACGGACACCTGTGCACAATGGACTCTAACAGGTCTCATAGGATCTTCAAGATTGCTAACAAAGACAAAGCCACTGGATTCTTGTGGATGAGGCAAGTAGAGAAGGATCTTGCGGAACTCCATATTTCATAGATGACCAGTGTAGCTATCATATAACTGTCAAAACTACACCTTTCGTAACGTCCCTCACAGAATCAAAGGACGAGACCAAGAAATGACCTGAGGAGCGCAAGATTGCATTAAGCAGGAAAATGAAGGACTACTGGACAATCAGAAAAGCTCAAGGCACATATAAGAAAGCAGCTGCCAAGCCCACCCCTGAGAACACCAATCGTGGCAAACAACGACGATGACAGCAAGAAATATAAAGCTAAAACACAAGCATCGTGGTCCATAGATGGGCCCTAACGACAAAAAAAAACATAACATTTATATGTTTGTTTTGATGCAAGAAATAATTTTCACTAAATATTTCCAGAGAGTTCAGGAACATTCTGTCTATACATAACTGTGTTTATATTAGTGTCAGTAATTATTTATGGGAGAATATAAATTTTACGATTTTCAGGAATTAGGGATGATTATAGCGATAGGATGAAGGTGGCCTTGAAATTTTTTTTGGGAATCACTGTGTTAGAGAAAAGATCCTGGAAGCTTCGATTCAGAATTTGATGTGTATCTATTGTCCATTTTAACAACATTTTTTGGATTGTGTTCCTTTCTTTCAGGATGGCCTATTTTTTATATTTTCTTATTTATCAAATCTTTTTACGAGCAATGCTGAAGTGGGAGGAACTATTTCTAGTCTTACTTAATATGATTAACTGCTGCTTATACCGGAAAATTCCATTAATGAACTAGTTATAATTTTATTATTTGTAAAGTTAATATTTGTAAATTTAATTTTTTCTCAAACTTGTTATTCCGCATTACAATAGCCAGCGATTCATTTGAGAATATATGATTCAAATCATTACTATTCATAATATGTAATAATAATAAAATCTGATTTTGGATTATATACAGTTGGGCAAGATATCGCAAAGCGCAAGGTGAACAGATCCGATGACGCCCCAGCGCCCTCTGCCTTGCGCGCAGACCCAGCCCTCGCTGGCTCCCGCCCGTCAGTTTTGATTCGAAGCCGCTAGCAACCTCTGGCGATGTTCCGACCGCAGTAGCTCAACACTGTGTCTGTTGTGTTTGTCTGTGATTTAGTGTAGTGCCGTTAGTTATAGTCCCGTATGGCGTCCAAGAAGAAAAGGAAGGTTGACAGTGAGTAACATATTATACAGTACCATAACTCTTAATTTTCAATTATAAATTTATCTTAATTATTTCTTTGACATTTTTTAATATAATGACAAAATAATTATTTATTATAATTTTGTGAAATTCCATCATTGGAAAAAGTCCCAAGACTGACCAAATTCCACTTATACTCGGTTAATGATGACATGAAGAAAAGTGAAATTAAAAGCTTAACCAATTGCTTAAAATGCACAATATTAATATATTTTAGTATAAAATTACAGAATATGTTTATTTATTATTATTGAACACACTATAGCAAAATAAAACACACAATATCAAATACCTTTCGTTAATGCTTGCTCTTTAACATGGTTTCGAATAAATTATAATGTACACTTCATGTGAGGTTTCATAATTTTCATAAAATAACTCCATCTAAGTGATCATTTCGCCCATATTGTGCAGAAATTTATCAATAATACATAACTTACACAATTAATTAATAAAAAACTTAAGAGCATCAGTATCATCAGCTTTCTTGCACCTCTGTAGTCAATTTTTGTTTAAGTGGAGTAGTAGATCATGAAACAGATGAAACCAGAATTATTTTATTTTCATTTATTCTGTAAATCATTTAACGAAATACTTTTAGCAATCATTTTGATTCAGAAAATTATTACATCAGTACATGCTCATTTTCTTGGTTCTTCCGCAAATGGGTATATTTTTATATATACACTCACAATCAGTAAAAATTCAGAGATCAGTCAAGTGCTAGCTTCTGTTTCGTTTTTTTTATTATTAAATTCAAGTGTATTCTATTTTCTTACCGATTCACAATTAACTATCATTTAATTTTATTCGGTAAAATAGAGACCTAGGTTATATTGAGATAAATGTCTGAGTTTGATTCAAATTCTTACCAGATAATTCATAATTCATTTAAGGACTCGTCATTCATCAATATCTTCGTCGAAATATTTTTAAAGGGATCCCAAATATTCTGGAACTTGCTGGTTGTATTTTTTAAAGTAGTACGAAATATATATATATATATACATATACATATATATATATACATATATATATATATATATATATATATATATATATACATATATATATACATATATATATACATATATATATACATATATATATATATATATATATATATATATATATATATATATATATATATATATATATATACTCTCAATTAACGTTCTCTAAGTAGAAACTAAAACATATAGCCAGAAGATGCTGTTTTTACTCCGGTAAACAGGAATTTGGTGAGGAAGCGGTGCAGTTACATTTTATAAACTTTAGTGTTTATACTGAAATGTAGAAAATAGAATACCACTACATCTGCGAGCCTTCGAATATTATTAAATGTAATATTTATTTAGGCTATAGAAAGTTGGATTTTCCATTTTAACTATTGTTCATTACCTTTCATTACCTCTGCCACAATATTTCTATAACTTAGAATTCGATGGAGGTATTTGCACATACATATTTATATTTCATAACAATGTTTAACATTTGGACCGTTCAGCTAATTAATGACTAACTACTATTTTTACAAAATGATATTTTTTTATTTTGACGATATGATCATTAAATTGTATCAAATAAAAGCATTAAATTTTTTTGTTGGTTGTTAAGATAGGGGAAAAATATTATCAGTTGACAGTCGCATGATGATATAGAAGGATCAATCAAATTAGAGATTGATAAATTATTTGGCACTTCTATAAATTTGTTTTATTGAAAACTAGTTTCGAATGTTATACATTCATCCTCAGTTCTAAAAAACACACACAAAAAAAATCAAAAATAATCAATTCAAAATATAGTTGGTATTATTATACGTATTAAATTACATATAAATATAAAATTAATATAATTTAATATGTATAATAATACCAACTATATTTTGAATTGCTGATTTTTTAATTTTTTGTGTTTTTTAGAACTGAGGATGATTGTATAACATTCGAAACTAGTTTTCAATAAAACAAATTTATAGAAGTGCCAAATAATTTATCAATTCCTAATTAGAAAAATATTATATTTCACTTCCGAAAAAAAATTAATATTTTTCAGTTTACAAAATGACTAACTCCATATTTGTTTATATTGTTCAATGATATTCCCTTTCTTTTATTTCCCACTGAATGATTTTAAAAACGATAAACCTTTAAAGAGGATCTCATGTTATTACCTGTGACAAGATTGGGTTGAGAAGACTTTAGATAAATGATAATTTTAATTTAAACAAATTTTATATGTATTGTTGGTCAGAAATAGAAGGAATTCGTGGATCTTAGATACATTTAGAAATGTATTTTAATAATTTAGTCCTGTACTGCGACTCTAGTGCTGACCAAAGCAGAAATACTATATAAGTGCAACATGAAATTTAATAAAAATTTAAACCGGTGTATGTTGTGAAACAATTGATTTGGAATTTCCTTTCTCTGGTCACAGCTATTTACCGAATGATGCATACTTCGGCGTAATACAGCCCGCAAAAATAAATATATTTATTCACCTGAAGAATGGGCTGAAGTGATTAGGAAATGTAAAAAACACGAGTTCACTGTTTACTTTATAAAGCATATCCTTCAGTACAAAAAATTGAAGATGCCATAACGAAAACCTGTAGAACTAGCTTTTGAGGATAATAACAACAAATAATAACAATAAATAAAAATATATAAAATATAAATATAAATATAAAATATAAATAAAAATAATAACAATAAATGAGGATTTATTGTTGATCCAATTTCTCGAACTATATCACACGAAAAAATTAAATAGATGTTAGATTTGCTTAAATACATTATTACCTCTTTACTATGAATATTAAAAAAAAAGAGGTTTAAGTGATGTCGAAGAATATTATAATATTTTGTATTGTACATTAATTTTATAACAATTCAGAATTGAATAAATGATTAAGGTAAACATTTAAATTTTAGTTTACTGTTATATTTTAATATTTCTGTCATACTTTTGCAATAGGGTGAGAATTTTCCAAAGAGAAGTATTTTCGAAGGCGCCTTCCTCTTGACATTGTCCTGAAAAATGTTGAAATTGGAGTTCATCATTCTGCCAACTGAAAGGTTCATTTATTTATAATCTGTTCATTATACAACTTCCTCTATCAATGCTGTTAGCCTATATTTGACTAAATATGGACTACATGAATAACAATTTAGTATCACTACTTTAAAATATTGACGAATTCACAATGCGATTAGAGCTAGAACATTGCACTAACGTCGTTAACTTAATGATCTAAATAAATCCTATTCAATATATTAGAGATAACTTCGGACCTAAATTTAAAAAAAAAAAATCTAAACAAAGTGTTAAATAAAATACTCTTCTACACGGTTATTATTTAACATAACTAACTCCCTATTTTGGAAATCCTTGTGCAAATGTTAAAAATGGCTATTCATTTTTATAATACCTCCTTGAGCTTCCAAAGAGACCAATTCAAGAAAAATCATTATCGTTTGTATGTATTTTTTAATTTGTTTTCTTTTCTACTTTCTTTTATTTTGTCTGCCTTGTTAAATTTTCAAGAGCTCCCTATTTCCGCTGCCAGATGAGAAACAGACTTTCCTTAAATAAATTGCTCTGACCTTAAACCTGAAAGTACCAGTCAAATTCAGGACTTTTATTTGTCTGCCGTATCATGAAAAGTGTGTTCCTAAGTTAGTTGCAAATATCATAATGTGTATTTTTGTAGCAAATAAGAAATAACAATTTTTTGTTTATATTTGCCAACAATTTAAAAATTTCTAAATCGGATTGCAATTTCTAAAAATAGAGTCATCGTTATTTTGCTTGTAAACATGCTAAAAAATAAACTTTAAATTTCAATTGCGTACTTTGTACTCACATGCCAAAAAATTATATATTTACTTTCGATTTCCGGTCAAAAAATTTAGAAATACACTTTGGTTTGTAATTTACACCTTTTTCTTGAATGTTTCAAATTAATATTCTCTTGATTTTTTTTTAAGAATTATTTGGAAATAAACAGTTGAAAATATTTGTTTAATGTTTGGACGATAAACAATTTTATTAATACTTATCTTCGATTCTTCAGTTTTATAGAAAAATGTCCGTTATTTCATGATGCTCTATATTATATCGCGGGCAATATAACGATGTATTATATAGGTACTTATCTTTATTTTATTGCACAAACCTTTTTGATTTAAATGTTCCTATTCTATAAGATATAATATCTCGATTTTAGAACACTCCGAAGAAAAAAAAAAATCATTACAAAACTTAAACTATTAATATTGAAATAAAAAAATAAAAGTATATTTTGGAAAATTTTAAAGCATTCTCCCAAGAATGAACATGTTTCATGTCGAGTTAAAGATTTTCTATTTCACTTTGAATCTGTTGCAAAGAAATATCTTCAGCCATGAGCCAAATAAAAGGTGAATAAATTAAGGGCAGAAAAGGAAATAAAAATTTCTGGGTGTTGATAATATTCATTTTTATAATTATCCTTAGAGGCAAATAATTCTTGATTTAAACACGCTTTATGAGATAGCCATAATTAATTAGCTATAAGTGTGCCATGTACCAAGCTGTGAGATTCAGTTATATACCGTGATTACATCATTTAATTGTGAATAAACTAATTTTTAAGTCATGAATGGTATGTATAGTCCTTGTTTGTGGTATTTTATTTAATCTATGGAGTTCACATTACTTATAAATTTCGAGTTTATGTAATTGGTTCACGATACAAAAATTTCTATGTGTTGATAATATTCATTTTTAGAATTTTCCGTCGTCAGTAATTTAGTAAGTGTTATATTTTTTCTCCGAAAATATTATACACTTAAAAAAATATTACACTTAAAGGAAAATAAAACCACTTCAATAAGACTGACTTAGATAACTAATTTATTAGTACAGAGGACAAGGTTTCATGTAGTATTTTATCATTTTAACCATGAAAACTAACAATTTTATTATGTGGTCTGGATTTGTAGAAACTTTAGGAATCCTGAATTCAATTAATTACAAAAGGCAAATACAGTGTAGTTGGTTTTGATTAAAATTCAAAATTCAGCATCGATTTCCAAGTCCCGGCCATTATATAACCCCCTTACACGGTCAATATTATTGAGTCAATATCGAATTCTGCCAATATATTGACCGTATTTGGGATATATTGTATCAATTATATTTAAACGTATGATAGATATAATATTGAAAGTGGGTTTAAAGTTTGAAAATGATATTAATAACATCTATCGTTATTCCATTCATCAATTATAAACCCTATTAATTTTAGATCGAAATTTAAATTATATGCGCGGAGTAAACTGCAATTTATAGTTTTAAATTTAGTAAACAGTTCAGTCATCAATTATATATAATAATCAGGAAGAAGATGGTTCGGGTGGCGGTCAAGAATAAAATAAAATAGTTGTAACTATTTATTTA
Source organism: Rhaphigaster nebulosa (assembly GCA_948150685.1). Lineage (NCBI taxonomy): Eukaryota > Metazoa > Arthropoda > Insecta > Hemiptera > Pentatomidae > Rhaphigaster > Rhaphigaster nebulosa. Next base: position 77,020,667 of record OX411306.1, on the reverse strand, counting down.
ATGCCGACGTTTCGACCCACGTTGTAGGTCTTCATCAGGGCTCTGGAGGCTTCTAGGGCTTCAGTCTTAGCTTATCCTTCATAGCCTCCATTAAGTAAATAGTTACAACTATTTTATTTTATTCTTGACCTTCACCCTGACCATCTTTTTCCTGTTACGGTCAACTATCAATACACAAAATATATATAATAATATTTTTATTCAATTTCTTTTTGAAACCACGCTGAAACTGTCCCATACATATAAGAGGTTGTGCATAATCACACTTTTATGGATAATTCTCAGATTAGGGACAATTTTCATGATATTTTTTTATAATAATTGTAACTACTCTTTAATAGATTTGTTTAGTACCTACACCTTATATTGATGCTCAGCTATTAATGTTAACTAATGGCTAAGATCAAAAGGGTTTTATTCGTGGGATATTCAATATTTTCAAAAGCTCTAAATGACCGCGTGAGCTCGATTTCAAGGTAATGACGTTATCAGCTTGGTTGTGACAACCTGCTTGAATTTAATTATAAACAAAAATGTTTTTATTAAAATTTTTATAAATTACTATTATTTTTGACAAAATTACAGCTTTTTTTTTTTTTTTAAATACTAGATTAAGAGTCTTAAATACTTATGTATACACAAAATAATAGTACTATATTAAAGAAAACTAAAAATTAGAAACTTACTGAAAGTTAGTTTTTAAAGAACATTTGACTGAATGTTTTTACAAAAATGGGCTAAAACTTATTTGAAACAGTACACAAATAGGAACATTTAATAAAAAGTAATTTATATTGTTGTTGTTGAATGTCTACAAGAAAAAGAAACAAAATTGTTTGCAACATTATTGACAATTTAACCAATAAGTTTATATAAAGTGTATATCTATTATTAACTTTCATTATGTAAACTTTCATATCTAGCAAGTTCAAGTACATTTATAGACACAATTTTGATAAGTATGGTTAAATAAACAATTAAAAGACATTAGAATTAAATAAATTAAGTTTAGGACAGCAATAAACGAATTTTAAATTGCAAAAAAAGTACAATGAATGAAATAATTTGGAAAAGTAGCGTGACATTAAAGGCCGTGGTAATGAAAACATTAAAGGTACGTGACTTACTTAACCATACAAATGTGTGGAGGTAAGCTTTATAATTGAAGTCCGTTTTCCGCTGGTGGCTGGTTCTTCGGCTCAGGACTACCATTACACTCTCGGAAAATGTTTTCCCACTGTTGCCTATTTTTCAAGGCTTTATCTCTGAAGCTTTGTTTCTTGCTTGGTAATGACACCAAAGTGAAAGGACAAAGTTTGGAAACAGTAAGTAAAAATAATTCACTGTTAACAAAAACTTTTTAAAAAATTGATTCAGAATGATTAAGTTATCCATTTAACATAGGCTAAGAAAGAAAAAAAATACATGTTTACTTGAAAGCTGAAAGTGGGGCAATAAGTGATAATGACGTTTTAGTAGCTTCACTAATTATAATATCAAATTATTCTTTGTTATTTTCATTTCATATAATTAATTATTTGAAGTTAATATTTAATTGATGTCATTACATAATGCTGCCAACGTTTCGAGGTTGTTTTACTTTTTCTACAATGCAGTTTTACATCATTATTAATTATTAATATAAATCTGCACATGTTAATTATGATAATGATATCAATAAAATATGAACTCGAATAATCACTTGCCTATCACATACTGATATTATAATATTAATGTTTTTACGACAAGTAAATATTTTCTATTTGATTTCCTTTCCTAATCGCCTTAGGGACCCTTAAGCGATTGCTATCCCCAGCTTTTGCTATATTCCTTTCTCGAATCAATCCTCTAATATAATTTCATAAAGATAACGTTGGTTCGTGTAACAGTGTTTTATTATCTATTTTCCATCCAGAAAATGATTCATTTTATTTTTTCAAAAAAAATTATAATTTTTATATAAATTCTGGTTAAAAAATTCTGTAAAACAAGTATCATTCCAAAGTTCTCAGCAAAATATACAATTTTTTGTTTTCGTATGAACTGTTTTCGGATTATATTTTTTCATATTAATAAAGATTCAAAGAAATGTATTTAAATTCAGTGAAGTCGTTGTGGATAAATAACAAAAAAATGTTTTGTGACGCTCTAAGTTATTAAATTTCTACCCTGGAGGTAAATTTTTTCGCATTTCCCTAACTTTACTGAAGAGCAGCTTGAACAGATGTTTTCTCAGTGTAGACTTGGTTTTCTTTTTAGAATACGTTACTCCCCTTACGATTGGTCTAGGACATAGTTATTTGTAGCTCTGGGTAATGAAAAAAAAGTTAAATTAAAGGTTAGTAATTCTAAATTGATTAAAAGTGGGTATTGTGTCTTATACTTTCGAAGTACATACTTTTATTAAATACCGCAAGATGAAAACTTCACGATTTAAAGGGTTTCCCCACGATAAATCGGAAGCTAGGAAATAATTGGAGCTGTGAGTTCAGGAAATGGTTTAATGAGCGTATGAGTTAGGAAAAGAAGTTTTAACAAGGATCACCTACAAAAATGTTTCAAAATGTATATTTTTCCTTGAACTCAGCGAGAAGTCAACTAAACTCTTCTATAATTTATCCAACATATTTAAATAATGAATAAAAATAAACTGAAAATATCGATTAAGGTTAGCTTCTGGAGAACATTATCACTTTGACCCTATCTCTACATATGTATACCTAAAGTTCTGCAAAAACGTTTTAGTCGTTTAGAAAAACAAGGATTTTTAGTGATAGGGCATCACAACAGCGCCAGGACGACCTTATTTAAAAATAACTTTTTTTGACATCAATATTAAAAAATATTTTATATTTTTTTAACTTTTTCAAAGTTTACTCCACCTTAGGTTTTATAGGAATTAATAACGGCATGCATTCTGAATTCACCATGAAAATTTATTCGGCTCGGGTAGGCACTCTCTTTTATTCTTCGTTGGAATCAAGAATGTAGAAATAAGCCAAGATAAGCAAAGTGGAGCCAAAACTAGATTTTGGTTTTCTGACAAATGGTGTGACCAGGCCGGATGATGGCAACTTTGCTCAATATTGTTTCAAAATGTCAAAACTATGGTGTCATTACTGTTAAAATAAAAGCTATTATAAATAAAAGATGCAGAACAGGGGTATCCAGTCTTTTTATAACGCGTGCCACAACAAAGGGTCCTCCATATTGAGGCGTGCCAAAATTATACCTCCATCCCTTATTCTCTGTACCCATTCTCAATACCCTCATTCTCTGTACCCTTCGCAATAATTATTTCTATACAGTATAAGTAGTTGTTTTAAAAAAAAAATGTTTTCCCGTAATGAAACATAATGGAATCATTTAATAAATATTGTTAATAAAAAAAAAACTTCCATCACAAAAAAAGAACTCGATTTTATTTTTAATTTAAAATTATACTGGACGGCCGCGTGCCTATACCGTGACATTGTGGCACGCGTACCTTGGGATGGGCATCCCTGGTATAGTACATGTTAAAAATAGCAAAACAGAATAGTCATTTTCAGAAAAATGGGTCATGCCCTGAATGAGTGGACAAGCGGAAATAAAACCATGCTCATGCTGGATAATCCGGTAGCCCACATATGCCTACACTCGAAGGATAAATAAAACTACAAAGTAGGGAGATAAGACCTGAGCCCCGAGGGCAGAACATTTGGAGAGGTGCCAGGATATTCACAAGTGAGGTGGAGTAAATAATGCTGGCAATGAATGGAGCCAGTGCTGCATTATGCCAATGTGTAGTCTGCTACAATAAATCATAATAGCTCGTCACATTTTATGCGGTATTCTTGTGCTATGGATACCTGAGTTATTTTTGTGAACTAATCATCAGTTAGGGTTAGTATGCTATGTGAATTTACTTTCAAAGCTTATCATCATTTCCGAATGTATCTTATTGAAATTTGTTCCGATTACGTAGAATAGGTTTATTAGGACGAAATCGATACTAACTTCCATAAAATATTCTCACGATAATTGTAAGGCTTAAAAAAGGCCTTAAATATATTTATAGAGACAAATTTGGTTTCCAATACATATTGGCATAAATGTTTCTCTTCGGTCAACGAATAATACTGATAGAGTAAATCAGCTTCAAACTCTGCTGCTAGTAATAGAAGTTGGGAGAGAGGAGGGAGGAGAGTAATCAGCAAAATAGAACGTTTCGGTCGTTTTGTTGAATCTTTGTACATATGTTTCTAATAGACCTGATAACGCTATCGTGGTGGTAAATCAATTGTGCACCTTGGAAGAGGAGTCATCATCAACTGATGTAACTTCAATGGGGGCGATAGTGCCGGACACCCCGGCGACACTTTTGGAGGGTACTAACAAACAAACCTGGAAATATTAAAAGGAAGATTAAAAATTCCGTTTTTACCAAGTTTACTGAATGAAAATCTACGGTTTAATAAAGAATGAAAGATGAACGTAACACAAAGAAGCAATAAAAAAGGATTGCGGCGGTAAAGGGAATCTTATGACCTAATGATTTAATTATACCGTGTAACCTCCTTTTTTTTTTTTAAGAACATTCTAAAACTTAGTAGAAAGCACGCCACTGGCAAATCACCGTCACTCACCTTTCACCAACACTACAACTTTTCCTCTTCGTCCCTCCTCAAACACATCTGTTTCCAAACTAGTGCAGGAAAGTTTTTCTTTTTAATGTAGTATTCGTATGGATCTGGCACATAATCACTTTTTCCCATTTTAGTAGTTAGTGCAAGCAGTCTTATCTTTTATTTTATTCATTAATCTCTGGTTTTTATGTTGTTCGCATTGGTATTTTGGTAAACCAAACTGGTGTTTGGTTTACCAAAATACCGACAGACGGAGATCCCGTACTATATTGTTTTCTATGAAAACTGGGTAATTTATACTTAATTTTAAAATAAAGATATAATTTTTAAAGTTGATTATACAGTTTGTATTTTTTTTTGTTATTCCTAAAGACTGTAGTCAATTCCATCTTTTAAATATTGGTACTTATTTTTTGTCACATCATTTGACAATGTTATGTTATGTCACGAATAAATATTCCCTCTCTCATGAACCATTTTTTCTCTCTCCACGGTTTATAAAGGTCAAGGGGACACACTTTTTCGCTGTTCGCACTCTGCCGCCAAAAATCCAGTTACGCTTCTGGCCATCAATATTTTTAAACGACTTAGCTGATTTTGATGATATTTGGTGCATATATTTCTTAATTAAAGAAAAAAAAACTTGATGCTGATTCATTACCTCCAAATATTTTCCTTGGCATTGCTTCATTACTCCGCCCATTCCGCCTAGCAAATGAAGATGACATAAAACTCTGATTGCAATAATATGGCATGAAAGTGATGAAGCAATACCTTGCCACTGGTTTCTTACTATCCTGATATAACCATTTCTTGAAAATCAGAGTGGCCCCTAGTGTAACTTCATTTTATCTTTCGATCTGCTTTATAGGACACTCAGATTGTGTCCAAGTCTTTATGGAGTTCATTAAGCCTGTATTTTTAAGTTTTTGGCAACGTTTTTTAGTTATTTTCCTAAGCATTTACGCCTGAGAAACTTGAGATTTAATAATTTCGGTGTTTTTAGTTGTCCCGTATATCTGTGATAAGTTCGAATGGGTTTCAGTAAGTGTAACCGTTCAATTTCTGCTATTTTTTAATTTTGATACTCTTCCAAGAAACGAATATAACAGACAGATTAGGTATTTTGTTTATTTTTTTTTCATGTTTGGACCACATGTCATTCTTCCGTCAAACTCATCATTCTTTTGGCCAAGGTACTGAACAGTGTCTGTCAGCAGTATGCCAGAAATGGTCTAGAAGGGGAAGAGAAAAAAAAAAAGTGTCAGTCAACGGGATCCAAATATTTTCGATGTAAAGGAGAGATCAAGTTTTATTGCTAGAGTCTTTATGTTATAACAGTCTTTATAACTTTGAACACTGGACTGTTATGACTTTCCGTGAAAAAAGTTCATAAGAGTCTCTTAGAGATACGAAAAGAGAAAAGCCAACTTATATTTCAAAGACAATTTTTTGGTTTTGCTTTATCCGAATTTGATTGTTGGAAAGCCTTGAAATGAAATTCTTAAACTATGGATTTTTTTTAAAATACTTAATGTAGATAAAAGAATGAGATGCACATTCTATTTAATTAAAATATCTTTTACCCCTCGCATTTTTTTTTTTTTAAACGTGTAACTGTCTATAAAATCCTTTTAACAATCCAGCATACCAATGATTCACACAAACGCCCACACACAAATTTTTAAAAATTTAATTAGATGAAATTCCTTCAATGCTTTTACTTGATTTCTGAATATAATTATTTACAGAACGGATAAAAAAGATACGCCTTCAAATGTTGGCGGCATATATATGCATTAGGGAGATGGTACGGTAGCATTTTTTTTTCCTAATAATCACTTATGCTTGGTTCTTACCGCATTTCAGCAAATGCGGTCCCTATCAATCATAGTTCTCTAAAAACCGCTTATACATCGATCAAGTGGTCAGTACTTATTTTTATTTCTTAAAATATTCCGCATTTAGACCCTGCATTCCATCTCTGCATTGTTTATTTAAAAAACAACAACGTTTTATAGCTTTAAATTTGTACTTGTCTGAAGCTTCTCAATTCCACCTTAATTGTCTTGTTTTTATCTTACCTTAAGTTTCATAAAAAGTGATTAAAAGAAAATATATTTCGCCAATCGATTCCATGTTTT